>JANTQE010000005.1:630894-935838 GCA_032988195.1 Arachnomyces sp. PD_36 | reverse complement strand
AAGGGTGGTAAGGAAAACGGGGGGGGCCTTTCGAAGGGGGGTTGGTTTTTCTTTTCCTTTTTTTTGGGGGTGGTTTTTTTTCCCCCCCCCCCCCCCAAATGGATGGAAATAATTGACTAACTCGGCTATCTCGGGTGTTTTGTTGGATTACAGAGGGAGAAAACCTCGCGAAGGAATTCGGATATCCCTTCTTCGAGGTTTCCGCAAAGGAAAACGCAACTGTTAATGAGCCGGTGGAAGAGCTTGTGCGTGGATATCGTCGGCGTCAGCAGAAGAAGGATAGGGAACGCGCGGCTCGGATTGAGGAGCGGAAGAAGCAGGAGGAGAAGGATGAGAGGAAGAATACTGGTTGCTTGAGGGGGAAGAGGTGTGTTGTCATGTGAGGTAAGAAGTGGGATTGATGGCAGAGTCCGTTTATTTTGTTTGATAATAGGTGCTATGAGCGTTCCATTCTCAGCGCACTTCACGCATTCCTCTAGCAGCTATCTACTGCAGGAGTGTCCCAGGCTCGAAAGACAGAAGACCACAGGGCACTGACACTTTCCCGCAGTAGCTTGTCAAGACTGCACCGGGTCTCTCGCCAGGCGTATGTGCCTTTGAGAGGGCCTGGCTTTATCAAAGACAAGCCGTAATCGGAGGAATATGATTGACGAATCAAGTCTTCATTAACATTAGTGTAACTAGCATCATGTTGATGGCTGTTCTGGCCCTTAACAACCACCACTGAGCCGTTTCGTACCACTCTCTCCCCAACTTCATTAAAGGCGTAGGGCACAGACACATTCTTCTGATAACGACAGACTAATAAGGGTATATGAAAACATAAGAATAGAGACAAGTTCACTCAGGCATACACACATCAACGACTAGTTAGAACAGGGTATCGAAATATAAAAGAAGAAGGGAAACAAAAAGAAAACAAGGCCATCAACTGGATGATCCTAAGATCAGATGTTCTCCATCACACGGGCGTTCAATGCCTGCTGGAAACCTCCATCCGCTTCAGTAGATTGACCAGCGGCGGCACCGTACTTGCTTGGGCCCTCACCAACGTCGTCTGCAACCTTCAAGGATTCCTGGACGGTCTGGTTGGGGGTAGCGGGGAGGAAGATGACCTTGCTGTTCGAGGTCTTGGCCATGGCTTGCATTGCCTCGAGGTAACGGATTTGCATGGCGGGAGCGGAGGAGAGGATATCGGCAGAGATTCTCATGAGCTATTGAGATGGTTAGTACTTGTTCAACAAGTGTAGAGAGCTGGGCTCCGAGAATAGAACGTACCTTGGCGGCCTCGACTTCAGCGCGAGCAGCAATGACCTTACTCTCACCAATACGCTTAGACTGAGCGGCCATGGAGAGGGAATCTTGCAAGTCATCGCTGAAGATGATATCCTTGATCAACATCGACTCAACCTGGACACCCCAGCCGGCTGCAACCTCCTCAATTATTTCTCCAATCGACTGTGCGATCTCTTCGCGTCTCTCAATAACATCTTGCAAGACGCGAGCACCGACAACATGACGGAGGGTGGTCTGGGTGCGCTCCATCAACGCCTGGCGCACATTGCTGATACCAAAAGCGGCCTTATGGGGGGACGTGATATGGTAGTAGATAACGGAAGTGAGGTTGAGAGTGACGTTGTCCTTAGTCATGCATACTTGTCGCGGGACTTCCACGATCTGGATCTTGACGTCAACGGTACGCAAGTGCTCACTGAGGGGGTTGACATTGACAAGGCCGGGGTCGACGGCGCGCTCAAAACGACCGAATTTGGATACCAGACCGACTTCACCCTGGTTGACGGGCTTGAAGGGGTTGGGGCAGCAGATACAGCAGGGAATGGCTCCAAGGAAACCGATGACACTACCCAGCCCGTGGACTACTCTTGATTAGCGATCGCGATGCGACAATGGAGTTAATGACGGGAGAGTCGACTTACTCATCGACGCGTACCAGCCATGGGCCTCGGGGTTATCATTGTGCGGAAGCGTCTGGGCATAGGTTGGCTGAAGGTCCTCCAACCTCGCAGGCTGGACCCTCACGGTTCCATCATTGAGATTTGAGCGAAAGCCAACAGCAGGTGTGGGAGTTGAAGAGGCGGGGGCCTTTCCATCACCGGAGTTCGAGTTTGGATATTGAGGAGGAGAGGACGACATCTTTACTATCGCTTTAGATTATTATTAGGCTGGAGTTGTCGTTGTGATTGATGTGATGCGATGTTGTTCTGAAGTCCAGACGTTGAAATGCGGAGAAGGTGAAGAGGAGGAAAGAGAGCTTTTGTATACGAAACACCTCGTGACCTTTTGGTTCTTCACGGAAAGAGACGTCAAAGTTAGGTAATTCTGAAGTCTTCGAGAGAAAGATATATGATTAAAAGATAGGTAATAATTTATACCGATCCCTTCTAGACGCGGGGAGGTTCATCCCTTTATATAGCTTTGACTTTTCTTACTTTTTGGCTTTCTCTTTCTCCTCTGTTAGTTCTCCACAGCGTTAGCGATCAGGCGTTCATCGTCCAGTCACTCCTCATCTTCTGGAGCTTGCTGATATTCCTCTCCACTTCCTCTTGGATGCGCCTTGGCTGCGGATCATTCTACGGTCATATGAGAGGCTGTGCTTGCTGTTTTCATTAGGGTGTTCGAATGAGATGAACCCTTTTGACATGATTGTTGTCGGTTTAATGTGCTCACATAAAGTGGGAGGCCTAACTTTAGGAATTTCCCCCCTAAATGTTGTTGCTGTGGTAAGAGCAACAACTCCAACCGCCGACCTTGCGCCTCTCAATTAATCTTATGGGAGAGAGGTTTCCAGTAATCGAGCCCCAAACCCAAGCCTTGCTGTCGCTCATCGATCTTGTTTGCGGCTCTTCACCTCCATATCCCTTGATGTCATTCATCTTTCCGGATACGAGTACGCGGGTTTCAAATGTACATAAACATCACCATCGTCCCAAAGATCTGCTCGAGACCGATCAAGGCATCCCATCGGGCAATCGACCCTCGCAAAAACCCCGTCCAATCCACGCGCGCAGGGTAGCACAGCCCCCGAATCTTCCTTGGGAATTCCCCTCTTGGTTTGGAATACCATTAAATGGCTCCCGTGACATGGAATGACATGATGGCTTCCAACAAAGAGCTCGTTTCTCGTTTCCATTGTGGCCAGCCCGACTTCTTGTCGGCTCATCGGAACGTGGCTGTGTGGATTTTGAGCCCCATGTTACTGTGGGCAGGCCGGCACAGGTTGAGGCTGCTCCACTGGCTGGCCCCATGAAAAGGGATGGCTCATATATTCGCTCTTCTTTAACCCGTTTGATATTGAAGTTATCGCAACGTGTTGATCTTGCTGTCTCTGTGGAAACAGCGTGTGCAAACCCCAAAACCGATGAGATCATGGGCGAGACCATCATCGATCGTATCGGTCGGCACCAAAAATTCCCGCATCACCGATGGATCAATCTTCCGACTCCGTGGAGAGAGGCCTGGGAATCGTCGTATTAGAACACGTGACACTGTCACCAGCCATCTTCTTCATCCCGGTGGTGTCACGACTCACGAAAGGGGATATATATGTTGACAGTTGAAGTCCCGCCCCAGAAAAGGGAAATAAAGTCACCACCATCAATTTCTGACACCCAATCGGAGAAAATCATCCGACTTACAACTATTTGGACACTGTGCGTAATTCTAGGTAGGAGATGCTGACAAGATCTTCTTTAACACCGACAGGAATTTCATGAATTGGACTGAAGCAAATTCTTCTGCATTCGAAGCTAGTGAAATCAGGAGAAGGGCGGGCTTCTTCTTCCAACGACGTGTAGAAAGTCGTCGATTTCATCGCCTGGGGAAGGATCCCCGTTTGCAGGCGACTATGAACCGGCTCGAGGCCGTTTCCCCTGAAGCTATGCTCCGGCGGAATTTTCAGACTATCACTCCTTGATTTGAAAAACAATCAAGACAGTATAATCACTAGGGGGGTAATCTACTTACTAGTTCGGCTATTTCCAGCGCTCTACTCTATCTGCATATAGGCAGATATATTATCTCGCGAGTTTATAGCGGGAGTTCAGAAGATTGAACCCGTTCCTATGGCTTGGTCTGTACACTCCGAGAATAAACTCGACAATGGGAACGCACAGGTCACCCCATAGGAGTGGGTTCGATTTTCTGGCCCCCTCCTCGCTCTGCTTGTCGCGTCTTATCTCCGGTGTCAAATAGTTTTTGGCCCCAAACGCGGTCTAGGCTACTACCGGCCGGCCGATTGTTATACCGGTTGACCATGTATAAAAAAGGTATCCAGCTGGCGACGGGTTAAAGGATAAACTCCCCTTGAAGTAAACATTCTGATTACTTTCCCATTCGCAAGCCACAGCCTTTCTCTTCGTTTCTATTGAATTTAATCAACCATGACCACCCGTTACGCTGAAAGCCATAGAAACCCTCAGGGCCCAGGCGATGCCCGCCCTACAGCCCGCCAAATCATCGCAGACGAAGGCCTAGAAGACGGATGGGGCGATAAAGTTGTATTTATCACCGGTGCCTCTTCAGGCCTAGGGGTGGAAACTGCCAAAGCACTTTCCACCACGGGTGCACATCTGTACCTCGCTGCTCGCGATCTAGACAAAACCCGTACGGCACTTGGCGAGCTCTCTGGCTCCCCTCGCGTACATCTCCTCCAGCTAGACTTAGCCTCCTTCGCTAGCGTCCGTGCCTGCGCTACAGAATTCCTCTCGAAAAACAAGACCCTCAACATCTTCATCGCCAATGCCGGCGTAATGGCAACCCCTGAGAGCCGCACAGAGGATGGATTCGAGACCCAATTCGGGACGAATCATCTAGGACACTTCCTCCTCTTCAACCTCCTCAAACCAGCCCTCCTCGAAGCCGCGACACCGGAGAACAACTCCCGTGCTCTTATCCTTTCCTCACTTGGCCACAGACAGGGCGAGGTTAATTTCGACAACTACAATCTCGAAGGCGCATACGACCCCTTCGCAGCCTACGGCCAAAGCAAGACAGCGAACCTGTGGACCGCCAACGAGATAGATCGGAGATACAGCTCCCAAGGTCTGCGCGCATTTAGTATCCAACCCGGTTGGATCAGGACAGGAATTGTGCAACACCTTCCCGAAGAGGTTGTAAGCTCGCTTTCCTCAGATCCAGCCCTTCCCCCGCAATTCAAGACCCCCGAGCAAGGCGCCGCGACGACGGTTTGGGGTGCGACTTCCAAGTCCCTTGACGGTATGGGAGGTAAGTATCTCGAAAACTCCCAGATTGCTATCGAGTGGGATTCGAATGATGGGCCACATGGGACTGGGTATGCGCCGCATGCTTATAGTCCCGAGAAAGAGAAGAAGCTATGGGAGTTGTCTTTGAGGTTGGTTGGACTTGGGGATGAATCTTAGGAGGGCAGTCTTTTGCTAGTGACTAGGTAGGCGCATTCATTGTTCGGGTCTCTCGGACAGTCTCTTGGTATTATGTTAGCACCGTCATTACTGGTTGTACATTAGAATGTTACTACCGAACTTACAAAATTATATATGGAGTGATATTTTCCTACGGAAACAAGTGCCAGTTTCTGAAGAGTAAATCCAAGTTTATAGAGAGAAGTAATATGTGAGTAAATTTTTTAAACATTGATAAAACAAAGTGGTATCGTAACATTCAACCCACTGCGGCCTTCCTCTTCGGCCTGGGTCTTCATTAGGTATACATAAAATCTCCTTGGTGAGAAATATTCAGGAGTATATAAACAAAACTAGCAGCTTCCAACAAAGCCACCAGGCATGCAGAAGTTGTCACACTTCTCGGAGTTGAAGTCGCACTCATCCTCCCAGTAGACGATTCCGTATTCGTCTTCCAAGTCCCAAGACATGTAGCAGTAGGACATGCGGTAGAGGATTTGGCACTGTTGAGAGGTTGTTAGTTATTTATCCAGGACGGAAGCAATGGGGGTCGTAAGGGAAATTCTTACCTCAGGGCCACAGTTATCATCATCGATAGCAGGGACATCCCAGTAGCTGCCATCCCAGGTGGTGGTATCCAACTCGCAGACGGGAAGGTTAAAGGTAGAGAAGGAGATGATGTCATCAGGGTTATCGGTCAAGTGGTCGAGAGTGCCTTGCGCATCCCACTCATAGTATGGCTTGCCATCGTTGAGGCTAGCGGCAAGGTCCGAGGCACGAGCAATAGTCTCAATGCTAATACCGTAGTCCTCGATATCATCGGCACCAGGGACATCTTTAAACTCATCGATAACATCGCTGTTCATGGGGTTGTCGTACCAAGTATCCTTGGCAGGGAACTTGAGGAGCACGTAGGCGGTTCCATCGTCATCGCACCACAAGCGGCCATCGAAGAAGCCGTCGATATCACATGGAGCCTCGTCAAGGGTGGGTTCATCGGAGTGGATCTTGACGATGGAAGCGCGCTCGTTCCTCCAGACGGTGGTGATGGCTCCGCTGAAAAGGGAGGTGTAGATGCGCTCGTCCAGAATGCTAACGCTGACAGATTCGGTGAATGTGCCATCCTTAAGGAGCTGGGGGAGACCCTTGGGATCGTCGGCGTAGTAGACGTCGTTGTCAGGGTCTTGCTCTGGGACGTCAACGAGGACCTTGTTGGCGAAGGCCTCGAGACCCTTGAGCATGGTTTCAGTGGAGCCAGCAATGTAGTCAGTCACGTCGGTGAAGTCGTTGAATTTTGGTTCCCTGTTTGATTATTAGATATTGAAGATGAGGGAAGAATAGGCGCTCCGAACTCACAATTCAATCTCTTGGTCGTAGTTGATTTGTCCCATGATACCAACTGCAATGGTAGCGAGACTTGAACCCAAACCAGCGCCCACGGCGAAAGCGCCAGGGATTAGGGCACCGAAAGTCCCAAGTAAACCGGCAGCGAGGACTGCAGGAGAAGTGTTAAGTGGCTATAGGGACAGACGTGTTAGTTAATGCTCCCAAGGCTCGGACGCACAATGAAGTATACTCACAATAGTATCAGGTGCGCTCGAGAAGGTATCGGCGATTGTTGCAGCCTTGCCAGTTGCAATTCCCGATGTCATATCCACAGCTCTGACTAGGGAGGTAACCCATTTGTTGAAGTAGCTCGTAGACCAAAGAATGAAGTAGATGGCAGCGTTGACCGGGTCCTCTTTACACTCCTGGACGGGGAAGTTTGGAGCGCAATCCTCCATAGGATCGCAGTGGAACCCATAGATATCTCCTCCCTTAGCCCAGGTCTGGATAGTCTTCTGGATATCCTCGGTATATTCTTCTTGTTTACCAGCCCTGTTAATATCATTGTCAGTAATCTTCCAATCAACCGTATCGGACGAAAATCCCATGTTTAGCAGTAATAGATTGGGATATGTCATACATTAGGACAAACCAGTCACCGACTTCGTTGTCGACCCAGGTGTCAGGGTTCTTGGTGCTAACACTTTCGCAAGTATCGAGGACTCCCTCGTTGACTGGCTCATTCGGGATAGGGCTTGTGGAGTTATCATCATCCCGGGGGTGGAAAGTGAAAGTTGGGGCCTGTGGGAGGGCATCGGCGGTTACCGCTATATAAAACGCATCAGCAAACTGCTAGTCCAATGTACCAGAGGATGAATCGGGGAACCAACCAAGAGTTGCGGCGACGCCCAAAGCGAAACGCATGGTGACGGTGAAGGAAATAGATGGAATTAGATAGGGTTCGGGTGAACTGCTTGATTATGGATAAAACCCTGGGATGGGTTTGTTTATTGAAAGTGATCGCTGCTACTAGAGAAATGTTTCAGGTACTAGAGATGGGAGAGACTGGTTTATATACCCCATCTTGAGACGAAGTCTCCAAGGCAGAAAAGGGGAAGCATATCTCCATGTTTCCCGCTTCCTTCCGCGTATCTCAGGTACAATGCATGAGTGGGTCTCCTATTTTAAGACCATGAGCGAGTTCATCTCATGTTTCCCTTCGGATTGCACGTCTTCCGAATCGCGATGATATTGCTCGCCGAAGTTGTGCAACTGTGCCAGAATCGCTGCGTGGCTCAGCGTGTTTATCTTGCCCTAAAACGTGGGTTAGCGTCTGAGTTTCTTCAAGATCGCCTGAATCTTGGCGGATCCTTCTCATTTCCTGCAGGGTCGTTTCGGCCCCAAAAATAAAAGGGTTTGGCACCTTGAGCCAATCTGACGTTTCAATAACCTTGTTTAATCCTTCAACATCGGCTAACGATGAATCATGGTCGCCAGAAGCTGCCATCAAGAAAACCCAAGTATGTATTTACTAGGCTGCGCAAGGCTCAGCCTACCATTTCCACCCCACCAACCCCCCGCCTTTGAATGAGCTCACGGGCGGAGCTTTGGTAAATTTCATTCTAATCCTTTTGGCGTCGACGAAGGATTGATTAGAGGAGATTCAGGCAAGAGTAACCTTTCATTCGAGGAAACATGGTGAGCGCACTCCCATAAGCACGAATGTTTGCGGAATGTTTCCTTCTCTCAAGCTTCCATGCATTGTGCATTATTTTCCGCCCCCACAAAGTAATCGTTAATCGAGTGGTTCCGTTCCGAGGGTGAGGGACCGAGCCCGTCCCGAAGTTCACGTAACGCGAGTATTATGAAAGGAGAAATCATCGAAATCCCCTCGATACCCAGCAGTTATTTTCGTCTCTCTGATAATTCATATCAGGACTTGCTGCAACATCTATCAGGGGACAAGGACTGGAAGATTCAGGACGTTGAAAGCAAGCCCCCACCAGTACAGGACACTTGCCCAAGCCATGCCAGATCTCTAGGCATTCGTTTCAGATTATCTCGAGAACGATGTTTTCATAAAGTTGTGTTCTTGGATAAACCACATGATTTCGCTGAGGAACCCCTAAATTTAGCCATCCGCTCAGCCTCCCGAAAAGCAAGATACAAAGTTTGACCCACAAACCAGTGAGAGGCTGAGAATTCCCCACCCATGCAAGGGTCACAGGGTCCCTGGAGCTTTGGTTGGTCCATTATGCGCCAGGCGTGCTTTTTTTGAAGAGAGCTTGAGGCTAGCAGGGATGACAGGCGGGTGAATGAAGATCGCATTCCAAGTTTGGAAATAAACTTTATTCAGCACTTGCCCAGAGGTTGTCGTCTGTCAGCCTCGGATACCAAACTTCGTTAGTGAATGCAGAATTTGTGCTGCCAGTCACCCGGGGCAAGGAACTCCCTTCCACACCTCCATCTTGTTTTATAATAACCCTTTTGAGTCTCACGTGAAGAGAAGAATCAAATCTTGGAAGAATAAGCACCGCAAAAAACCAAAACTAACATGATCCACGCCTTGAGAGAATGGATAACTAATCATGAGTAGGAGCGGACGTCTTCCACAAAAAAGATTTACCCAGTGCTCTTGAGCCCGTTCTCCATGACTACGGGCATTCGCCTCTAAACATGTTGAAATCACCTCAGGTTCCACCACCCCCACAAGTTCTCACGCCACGGTTGGTATTGCTCGGGAATTGCCCAACGCCCGAAATCAACAATATAGCTTTTAGGTTGCGTGTCGTCAGCTGTGGAAACCTCGATATACGCAAGTTGGAGTTGGGGGTTTTACCATTTCTTGTGCTTTGAATCCCAAAGCAAGTTACGTAGCCCTGCATCGATAGGTGCGACGCCGGCGTTATAACATTCGCTGTATACGGGGGTTAGAAGAAGACATTATAACAGTAGATTTACTAGATACACTCGCATCCAGGATTCTTTGAAGCTTTGTCTCATCTGCTCAGCTTCTGTACTACTCAAACGGTCCATCTGCAGAACGGTGGTACCAGGCAGTCTGGTCATAGCTACAAAGCCGAGATAACCGCCTGGAACCCACATATCCTCGGTCTGCTTCACGACCCTGCATCCAAGAAGCACGGGGGTAGCTGAGCATTTCGCCCTGGTCAACTTCTTCAAGGCTTCCGCTTCTATCTCTATGCTTTCAGAGTCGCCACGCTGAAGCCTTCGTTTTTCGGACGACTGCATCTCTGTTCCTCCCCAGGGGATCCTATTCCAGGAAAATATGTATTAGATTGGTAAAGTAATCACTATGCACCTGTCAACGGGGATGGGATCTTAACGAACTGCATAATAACTTTGATAATAGCTTCGCTCGGACCATAACCTTCAATCTTTGAACAGACGAAGACACCTCGAACTTCGGGTATCATTTCGAATTCCTCACATGTTTCTTGGGATAAAATGTCGGCATTTTCGGATATTTTCTCCTTTAGTGCCCAGGTTGATCCTTTTGGGCCAGGGAAGGTAACCTTGAGGTTAAGAAAGTTGGGACCAAACCACATGGTTAAAATTCAAGCTTTACCTACCCAAATATATATGACCGATTAGTACTGTGAATAGACCCGAGTGGGGAGATTAATGGATTTGGGCAATAGAGAGAGAATGGAAATCGTATCTCGTCAGGAATTAAGGTCGAAGGGTTATCGGGTTGAAATTTGTCGGCCTGCGACGTTGATTAAGTATTTGTCAAGGGAGGAAGAGTCCTTCCTCCCTTATTTTCTAATTTTGGATAATGTTATGACCGATGTCCTCCCAACATGGCTGCCGTTAAGCGCAGGTGTGGGGCAGACCCACCTGAAAAACCGGATTTGACTGGCAGAGTCTCCATCAAAGTTTCGGAACCCCCCCTTACTGGAAGTTTCTGAGTCAACCAGTGAATTAAGCGCCGCATCCGATCATATCCAACTTCACTTCACAGTTCACACGACCTTGGTCATATTTCTTCTTCCTTCTTGCTTTTTTATACCTTTATTTTCAAAATGTGAATCTTCGATCATAACGAGTACGGACTTCCCCGAATGTCTGTTGGATTATTGTGCCACGTCCGCGGTACTGCAAGAGCCCCGATTGGTCTGCCTGGCCCTTTGCGGTGCCGCATCACCTTTCACTTCGTCGCCACGGAGGTGAAAATCTGGATATACAGTGGCTTCTTCCGTCAAATTGGCCGTCATGTGCACTTTTGACGAGACTGACTGCCTCACTAACATTTGCTGTGCCTCAGGAGGCGAGGCCCTCCAGGCCCCATTTGTTACGAGGAGAAAAGATTTGAGAGAAAGGAATAATAGTTGAGTATTCGATTCGACAATGATTTCTATTCTTTCTCTTCTATATACCCTATATACCTATCCATGAAACAATGAGGTAGCATGTATTCCACCCCAATATATACTATCGAATACTAGTTACTCACTGTCTTGTCATTCTTTCGCATAGAAAGAATTGAGCGATCATTCTGATCACATTTCTGAGAGCGATCGAACTTTCTAACTGACTGCTGACTAGTCATTGAGCGAAGAATGTTGTCGTCATAGACGATAATGATATTCTTGTAGAATTCTAAAAATGATTAGTTAGAGATCAATAAAAGATCAATCAACGAGTGATCACATACGCAAGATCTTGTCAATCTCGACTTTGAGAGAAGTCTCACTCTTGTCAGTGACAAGCCTATATCTCTCATGATCACGAATGTGCTTGCGCAGATTGTTGATCTTAGTCCCTCGATTCTATTTTCCAAATTTCTCAAAACCTCGAGGAATCAGAAATAGTCCATGCCATATCTGCACCACGGAGAGCTCCCGACCAAATATGAGCCTTTTCCCCGCGAACTTGATTCGCCATAGAAGACCTCAGAGTCTCCTTGATTCCTATCGTCTGGACTCTATATATAGAGCTTGAAGACTGACCAGTAATATCTGGGTTCCTCGTTTCCACTGTGGGCAGAAACTAAAACAAGAAGTTTATACTCGACCCATTCTAGCGTGAAAGGAAGTTACCTCTGTTGATATCTGTCTACCTTAGGGAAAGGGGGACTCCCTTTTCCGAAAGGCGCCACCCCTGCCCCAACCGCTCTCTCTTCCCCCATCTCATCGACATGCAAGCCAGTTGAAACTGTATAGAACGGGATACCTCAGTATCCAGGATCATATTGATCATCCTGACAGTACAGTCAGAAGACTCAGGCTATCTAGAAGAGCGATTAACTCATCTCGCGAATCGATCTACTGTATATGCATCGATTGATCTCTCCGTATCCGCTTCGCCGTCGTAACCCATCTTTTTTTTTTTCAAGATGTCTTCAGTCAGATTCTTGACGATCTTTCCCTTCGTCGCTGAGACGGATCCCTTTCTGATTGCAGTATCATCCCTCGCCTTCTAAGAAGGCGTGCCCACGGCGTCGGTGAATCCCGTAGGGTTCTTCCTCTTGGAAGACCCTCCCCCCGAACTCGTTCCGGTCCTCGTAGGGACCGGCTTAGATGGGGTTACAAGAGATCCTGCCGCCTTGACCATCTTGAGCGGAAGTTATTTCGTGTAAGCTCGCTTGGATTGTTGTTATTCGCAGAAACAATACCGCGAGGAGCTTTTGGAAATGTCGATAGAATTGAATTATCTTGAATGAGTACCATGCCCCCCATTGGTATCCCTCTTCCCATTACTTTGGTGTTGCACCCCTTTGGAGATTAACGGTTCCCGAGACCGAAAAATGCTTTTGGATCGGTTACCCAGTGAAATGGTTATGATTAGATCGAGGGTGTTCGACTCGAGCGAATCTGATCAACTGTGAATAAGTGGGGGTAATGTGATGATTGAGACGATGGAAATCGGGATTGACATCATGGTTATTTTTGGGCATCCGAGGCGATGCATGTCGGATTTGGCGAGGCACAAACGTGAAGTTGTCGAGTATGGAATTTGCATTCACAGATAGGGAGAAAGAAGTGAGGTAGGTGGATGAACATCGACCCAGCTTAAGTTTTATATAATACTCGTTATACTTCATTCCTTGATGAGTAATATAAGTTTTTATATCTTATCCCAGTTGCTGTTATCGGTGCGTGTGCTATCCTTGTTCCAGATATTGCCGTCACTATCCCTATATCACTGAGGGTTATCGTAGTGAAAGGCTGACAGAGGCGCAAACCCCTCGGCGACACCAGACAATTCAGACAAAATCGAGTTTCGTCAGCTTGATGACTCGAAATATTCTCGAATCTGAATGCCTCATCACATGATCTTCATCGATTATTATTCGATAGATCTTATTCTCGATACGCGATTTGTAGTTGATCAAGAATGTCTCATAGATCTCATCTTCTTCGATGAGCGTCTTATCGTCTGACGCGCTTTTGCTGAAAGCAACAGACTGGCCAATATGTATATAGCCTTGGGGTTAGATGGCCTGTATAGGTATGAATAGTTTCGGACCCAGCATACTGAGCCAAACAAGTGGCGGCCAAACTAAAAGTTCCAAGTTCAAGAGAAGGAGGAAATGAAAAGAAGGAAAATATTCTTCATATACCTGCTTTTCGGGGGTTAGCAGATCATTCACCTAACCGTCATTCACCATTTTCTTTGACTTGAAGAAACAGTGAATAATCAAACGGCCAATCTAAAAGAGAGGTGAAGGTGGTGTTGATAAAGGGGAACTTAGTAGGCAATCTCAATCTCAAAGTTAGGGCCCCTGATGAGCCGCTTGTGCTCTTCTGCCAAACACCGACAAGGTCCGTTTTTGGCGTCTCCCTTTTTGTACGGGACACTGGTGTCCGAAAGAAAAAACATCATGGATTTGAGATCGATGATTCGGTCTTAAGATTGATAAAGCTCGCCTTGTTAAGTAGAATTTTAGTGGTGATTACTTATACTTATATTTTTGGTGACGACGTCTCAGTTTCCGGTTCAAAGATAACACATTATTGCGGTCTTATCGCCGTCAACCTGGACTTACTCAGTACATCTGTATCCTAACTTACAAACAATAGGGTAGCGTAGTCTTTCGCCCAAGCGACATTAACTTCCAGTATCTTTATCGAACGAGATCACCGTTTGAAAGGAAACCCCTGAGTCTTGATTGTCGCAAACGGAACAGTTCCATTATTACTCCCTCTAAACATCCGCCCTAGCCAGATCCAACATCCCCATCTGACTAAATTCCCTCGGCACCTCCCAATTATGCACGCGACAAGCCCTAATAAACGCATCCACCGCTTCCCCAACACCGTACTCCCTCGCCGACTTCCCAGACCCAGGTTCTAGTCTCGCTGGCTTCGGTTCTGTGCTGGACAGCGCGAGACGGATCTGGAGTAACACGCTCTCGATGCTGGAGACTGCTGACCAGCCCGAGTTGGTGAGGAGTTCCATGCACAACGCGCCTCCGGCGGTGACGTGGCCGCCGCCTCCCTGCATGAAGCTGAGGAAACGGGGGCGGATGATACGTGCGAAAGGAGGTGACATTGGGTAGTCCTTGGAGAAGCGGAGTTCCATTACCACGGATTTTAAACCGGCAGCTTTCAGGTCGGCTGCAAGGGGAAGGTCAGGGTCGAATGAGTGGAGTTCAACGATCCATTGGTAGACCGTATTAACGAGGTTGGGGTCAATGTACCAGCCTAGTTCATGCAACGGTTGTTTCTCCTGGATATTGAGAGTTGTCGTGAGATCCCGTTGAAGGGCTCTAGTCGCTCCCGTAGTCGCGTAGGAGGGTTGTGCTAACAATGGCAGCGTTGACCCCACGAGGGATCCGGGAACGAAGTCCGTCTTTGGTGGGCTTGGGGGCGAGGCTTTTGATTTCCTATCGACGTGCAAACCCTCGACATCCCCAGAGACGGGCCCCAAAATTGCCAGGTCCTCATCATCAGTAGCATCGCTGACGTCCCCCTCCTCACCTTTAGCAGACCCAATCATCTTGCCAATCGCTCCCTTAGCCTTGTTAACGAAACCCTTCAGGTTTTCTTGTCGCCGACGTTGGCTGACTGCCGTGATGGGAAT
Source organism: Arachnomyces sp. PD_36 (assembly GCA_032988195.1). Classification (NCBI taxonomy): domain Eukaryota; kingdom Fungi; phylum Ascomycota; class Eurotiomycetes; order Onygenales; family Arachnomycetaceae; genus Arachnomyces; species Arachnomyces sp. PD_36. The sequence goes on along the minus strand of JANTQE010000005.1, from coordinate 921,064 downwards.
AACTATCGGTTTTCTATTTGGACCCTGAGCCGTGTATGTGGGGTCCTGTTGGTAGAAAACCGACGGTGTTGCTGTTGCATGCTGAGATCCACTGGCCTCTGGGGGTGACTTGCATTGAACAAACAAGTACCTTGCCTGGATCCAGTCGAGTTTTGCAACCACCAGATGTGGGCTGTTGCTCACAAATTCGGAAGGCGAATTGACTACTTCATTTAATGAAATGGCGCTCGTGATCTTCAGTTTGCTCTGTGGCCAGATTGTTTCCCCGGTGTAGCCATTCCCCATGTAGCTGAGGGAGACGTGGAAATGAGAGCTCATGTAGACTCCATGCCCAAATGCTCGACCGTGTAGAACCTCTCGGAAGTGGAGGCCCTCCCTAAGAATCCCATGCCAATTAGATAGCGAGCTCCCGTGCCAGGCGAATATTGTAGGGTGTTTGAGATTTAATCTATTTGTTGCTTCTGTCACCGCGTTCACGAATCGCTGCTCCTTATCGGGTGCCCCCTGGGCGAGTCGGAATTGCATATAACCGTCCATCCCAGAGACACGGGTTTCGCTAACGGGAGTAGAGTTGTTCGCGGTAGATTTGTTCGTCAGATTACCGGTGATCGGATGATCATCCTGCATGATACACGAGCGGTTTGACGCAACAATCCATCTCAAGATGTCCAACGCATGCCGAGAGATTCGATCCCGCCATTTTGTTAAAGAGGCTTCCGCACTGTGTTGCTTTTCGAGGTACTCTTTCATTTGAAAGACGTCGGGCAAAGTATCAAGAAGAGCAACCAGAGTGGAGCATTTTGCATTCTGTGATAGATCGTCGAAATTCCGGTCATAAATAAAAACTTTGACGTCTTCCGGGGCGTCAGTTTCTGTCTTTCTCGGGGCGAGAGCGCCAATGTTGTTGGAAACGTGGATAGGCTCTGTTAGTTTGACTAAGGGCCAGTATGACGTATCAAGAACGCGGCAGTGAAGTTCATCGCCTCTCTTCAACCGTGTCACCCTAATCCAATCTCCAACATTCAGGGGGCAAATGTGAACGTCTTTAGGAAACAAGAGGTCCATTTTTGAGAGATTAAGGTGTGCAGATCGACCCGGGTCAGACTCGGGCTGTTCCTGCGGCGAGGCGGTAAAAGCGTTTAGGTTAGGATAGGGCCCCTGGGAAGCGACGGAGGGCACGAGGATACCGAGCCCGGTGGGGAAATCCTGGAGTCGGCAGGTTTTTGCGCTGCTGTACGTGAAGCTGACCAAAAGGTCAACAACGTAGGGTTGCGACATTATTTCCCATTCCAGACTAGGCCCAAAGCCGAGAGCCATATACTGAAAGAGGCACAGGCTCTTAGAGCAGACATACGGCTTCAGAGCTTCAAAGTCCGCATCGATCTTGCAGTGACAGACAAGACAGAATTCCGTGCACCTTACAAAGTGACGGAGGGCAAATTGCATCCCGATAAGAGGAAACGACCCTTCGGCGGGCAGAACAATCTCTCTGGCATGATCCGCAGTCACTAGGTCAGGAAAAGAAGTGGTAGGTGCGTCTTCCATTTCAGACACGGTTGGTTGACCCATCTGTTCAAAAGGATCGTGTTGCTTGCCTTGAACATCATTGTAAAACCGTTCCGCAGCGGACCATCCAATCCCATGGGCAAATCTGTACCTTAGGATCTTGATAAACCGTTCATTCAGCAATGTATTCAAGGGCTTACTGATGAACGAGCTCGTGAGCGAATGTTTATCGGGTTGCTGGTCAGGTTGTGGTTCTGTGGGCTTGAGATTGAAGGCCGAGGCGCCTTGGAATACGTTCAGAGCAGCACCGTAACTGGGTTTATAGGAATCACACAAGGCCAAGTGCATATCAATATTCGTCTTAGTTCCAGCGCTATCGTCTTGCAGAACTTGATCCAAACTTCGATACTCCTTTTGATACCGAAGGATGAATACGAGATACTGGAGTGGATTCAAGCCCCAGGCCTGCATCGCCTCTTCGGATATACCAAGTTTAGCGATCCGACAGGAAACACAGACCAGGATTTGCCCTCCTAGATTACCGAGATATCCGGCTTTGAACCCAGCCAGCTTCACCCGTTGTAAATCCTCGCTGAGTTTGGCACGTAAGGTAGAGTAGTCACCTGTAGCAGTAAACTCTGAGATTCCCTGGTCTTTTCGGGGAGAATCCTGGGATATGGTTTTAGCGCCCCAGTCGTCTTCGTCTTCGTTGGCGTTATCTGCGAAGTCGAAATCATCTTCCATGTCCACCTCCGAGCTGGCGTCAAACAAGGATTCCACATCATCTTCAGAGGAGAGAGCTTGATGAAGGGTTTCTGACACTTGAGTGAGGAGGTCAGAAATAGTAAGGCCCTCTAGCGAGCTTGCAATTCGGTCAATATAGGCAGTAACAGCAGGTGGGGCGTTGTCGGAAGTTGTGTAGACAAAATAGCTATGATGACGAGGGTATGACGAGATATCTTTTTCATGTTAGTATCAACACTCTCTGTATCTAAATGATAAGAACTCGGACTTACCAGATACTAGGGCCTGAAACTCGACAGGCTGATGCGAAGCAGTCTCTGGAACATAGGTGAACGCAATAGCTCCATCGTCATCACCCGCTCTGATGTCCACTATGCGGGGACAAGCTTCATGATGCTGCCCAAGCCCGGAAGCCTCCTGTAGATCTCGTAGAAATTCTTTTCGAGGCATGACGCACCGAAGCGACAGCTAAGTCTTCGACACCTGAAAACCCCGCCAGAGATAGGATAGTGTTGGGTTTCTGAGGTGAAGCTTGGCTCAAGTTGGTGGAAGGTCGATGGGATATGTTCTTTCGAGAACACAAAACACTGATCAGTCCCGAAAGGAACGGAACGTGTTGGTGTTTTGATAAGATGAAGTGTAGTTTAGGGAGGAACACAAGAAACTTGCATTTAAATGATACTAAGGAAAAAACGTGTAGTCACAGATAGGAAGAGGTTACGGATAGTTAGATGGAGAGGTGCGGTCCAAAATACCCTCCTCACAATGATGAAATACCCACTGTGCTAGTAGTAAGAGGAAAGTTCCTTCCAAAGTTCACAAAACCTTCGACTTATGGAAGAGAATTTGTGAGTAAAGAAAATAAACACTAGAGACTAGTTGTTCGAGTCTCCTTCAAAGAAATATATGAGGATTTTGAAGAAGTGAAGTGAGGAAGTCGTTCAGAAGAAAGATTGACAGGCAGCAAGGCAGCAGGAGGAGTGGGGGATACGGATGCAGACTCCCACATTGACAGTACCTTTGAGAGCGTGTGTCCACGTTGGGGAAATCTGCTAACGTGGCTGAGGCGCAGATAAACCTGCCATCATCGTACATTCACCTGGAGTCTGGCAGTGCGATTAACAAGTGTTTCCCCCGTGATGAGTGGGCGACGTCCATCAAAGCGCTGAAAGAAAGAACGATGAAGTCTGCCTCACCCCTTACTCCATGACTAAGCCCGTATAAAAGCTGGGGATATTACTTAATCACACAGGAACTGCTTCATACATCAGTGAGTAGGAGCTCAGATCCCCGAAGAAAGATAATAAGGGAGACAGAGGACTAGATCCACTAATATACCCAGTTGGCAGCGAGGTCGACCTTGAGTACTGGGCTTGGCTTTCGGAGGAACCCAATTCGCTGTCAAGTGACCTCCAGAACAATGGCCCCATCCCGAGCCACAGACGATACTCCGAACATGTCGTTACCAGAAAGACCAAGGTCAAGATCGTTCTCTCAACTCGACCCCTCACTACGCCATTTTGCAGACCCATCCTTCGATCCCGTCGATTACCTCAATGATACCCTTCCGCCCCTCACTCTCGCCTCCTCTCAACCGCACGCTTCAAGACCCCCGAATTCAATCCCGCTCTCAGAACTCTCCTCACGGACGCAGTCTCTCCTATCGCAATTAAGTGCACAGAATGCCCGCCTCTCGAACTCATTGACCCAACTCACCGATGAGATCCTACGGAGTAGCGGACGGTTAACGTACGAGGTGGAAGTTCTGAGAGGGGAAACAGTGGGGCTATCAGATGCGTTGACAGATGGTCTGCAGAACGAGATAAGCAAATTTGTGACGGAAGGCTTGGTTGATTCTACAAAATCTCCAGAGGAAGCTGAGAAAGTTGCAGAAGGTGGAGAAACTCCGCTGGAGGAAACCGGGGAGGACGCTACTCAGACCAACGCTGAAAGTTCCGACCCGCGGTATATCAAACAACTCCGCACATTGAGCCAAGTTAGAGCCCGCCTCGAAGATGTGATTCACACATTCGGGGAAGCAATGGAATGGACCCTCCCGCCTTCAGAAGTTTCGCTCACCGCCTCATTCATCTCCGTTTCCGCCCCAGAACCAGGACCAGAGTCTCACAGTCGGGAAGAAAAGGGACGGGAATATACCAAGAAACTTCGGACGCAAGTCACAGAACTACTAGATAGCGATGGTGGCGGGGAAGCTGGTCTGGAGGCCGCAGACCGACGTGTCCAGGCCCTTAGACTTCTAGCAAATGTATGGAAAGGCACAGCTGAGGAGAAGGCACGGAATAAACTTGTCGATGGTCTTGCGAAGATAGTGGAAGATCGCCGTCGGGTCCTCGATAGTCAATCGAGGGAGAGGGAAAGGAGAGAACAGCAACAACGTGGGACACCAGTAGAACAGTCACCGCGGAGAGCTGGGTCGAGGACGGGCCGGCCCTCCTCTGTTGACCAGCAGAACCGCGAAGAACGATCCGCCAACGGTGACAGCGGTCCAGGCGGGTTGTTTAGGAATCTGCAAAGACTACGCGACGAAATATATCTCGACTAGTTGCTATAGGTATATACCCTATCTACATTGGAGAGACCGTTCATACTCCTCACCTGGCACCTTTACGCTATGGTCGATCGCCATGAATAACAACAGTTCTGTCTGAACCATTCATACCATCATCCCCTCAAGCCTTGATTTAAATACCTCAAAATTCCCATTCGCTCCACGGCCATCTTTCATGACAGCGAAAATCACACTCTCCCACCACCCACCAGAGAACTCCGGTTCCGCAAACACCTCCGCCCACATAGCTGCAACCTCCTTATTTGGGTTCGCAAACGCACCGCACCCAAAAGCTCCCAGAACCAACCGTCGATGCTGCTTCCACGCCGCAATCCTCAGGATAGACCTCATCTTCACCTTCATGGCCACCCTATCCGAGGGAAACCTGTAATTCCCCGACGCATTAAGCTGCGGATGCCTGAGCGCCGCGTTACTAACCACGCTCACAACAGGCAACGCCTGCGGTTGAGTCAGATCCATAAGCTTATACCCATCCCTCTGGCCCGTCCGCATAATCACAACCTGGGGAGAATAAACCGCTGAATCCTCCGAGATAGGATAAAAGCGCTTCTTAAGAGTAAGACTAAGACTACTCCGATAACACAGCGACTCTTCCTGGGCAGATGAACCCCCCAACCACCCACCTCCAGGCCTCTTATGGCTGGCTAGATTCTGGACAAGAACCGGTTTGGTATCACGGGTACCTGTCGGAGGAGGCCTCTGCGCGAGCTTTATCGCGCTATCGAAGGAATCGCAATCGTAGACTTTTATCGGTGTACGTGGTAGACCGGGGCAGTATTTCATGTTTAGTGTTGGTTGCTGTTGTGATGGGTAGAGGAATCCATCTTGTGAGGAGTTTGGGATTGTTGAGAGGAGTCCTGGGAGGAGGTTTATGGTTTCCTGGGCCATTTGCGCATTTCGCGCTCGGCGGTCCGATTGGGAGGGTTGGTGGTGGTTTTGATTCATCTTGCCTGGTGGGGGGGTATACGTGCTTAGAGGATAAACGCTTTGTTTCGAGGATTTCTACTCAAGTGGGCTAAACAAAATATATTCGAGGCAGCTCTGGATGAAAGTTATTTCTTCGTCAATTGTATTTCGAGTTCTCGCGAGCTTCGGCGGGGTTTTATCTCCAACGACGTGCATGATAAGATGCGATGACTCCCATCCACCAAACACGAGCGATACGAGCCGTCCCCTTCGCCCTGCTCACCAGCCCCATAATAAAAAGAGCCTCACGGGCCAGGCTCGGCATCGCGGCAAAGACGACATTCAACCCTTGAAGAAAGTCACAACTCTCTGACAAATATATGTATTTATATATGGGGTCGGCATGTGGAAGTCCCTCTCTAGGTCAGTCAGAGGAAAACCGTGACTCAAATTCGGGGTCCATTTTCTTTGTTGACCACCACTTCCCACTTTCTCAATTTCAGCTCAGGAACAACCCGCATTTTCGAGCTTTGAGATTCGCGGCTCAACGTTAATGAGGCCTATATCGGACGCTGGTTAAGGTTACTTGGTGTGACGGGCCCTGAAGTCATTTCGTCAGCCGGTGGCGTGGTTCAGTCAGTTTGATCGTCCCAGGGGTGCAGTTATGTCTCCTGTCAACGGGGAGTTCATTCTTTGCTTCGGGAAGGAGGTCATCTTCTTATATATGAAGGTTTTCGGGACGGCTTGTTTGTAGACTAGAAGATGATTATTCCCTCCAGAATCTAATGAGCCTGGAGTGTCTCTATATTCATTCGTTTTTCTCGTCACAATATATAGAACCACGGTCCACCCTCAGCTCTTGGTCATCTTGGGGTAACCTTCATCAACAGCATGCATACGTATACACCACCTCATATCAAAAATAAATTAAACCTCTCCAGCGCTCCCATCCCTCTCTGTAAGGGGCATACGTATAGATTCGAACAAAGACGAAGCTATGGGGGAAAGGGAAGGGGAAGCGGGTAACACAAACGACGATGACGACAAGGAAAGAAAAGAAGGTTCGTCCCTTAAAAAACACTAACTATATATGATGGAAAGATTGCGTTCGTAACTATATTACACCATGACGCTACAACGCTGTGCGAGAAGAAGGCCAAGAACCAGGAGAAGGGAGACGGGGAGAGGTAGCTTGTCGAACGCGTCGAAGGGCCTCGTCCTCGTCCTCATATTTCTTTCCTTTTCCTCCTTTGACCATTCCTTCCGATTCTTCCGTGGGCGGAGAAAAGGGGAGGAGAGTCATGTACAAAATTCTCAGGTTAATTGAGCGCAAAGGGTGTTGAACGTTGATGTAAATTGCCTTGTGGCACGGATCTACCCAGGCACATGGTTGAAGGGTGGGGAGACGTGATTCTAGAGTCATTTTCCGTGGGAGGATAGGGCTGCGTATATATTGAGTGATATGGGCGTCATTACTCTAGACGTTGATTTTTCTCCCACGGATCCCCGACCCCTTTGGGCTATCTTGCTTCTAGATAGGAAGCTTATGTGGAGCAACCGAAGCTACGTAAGCTGTGCGAAGTTTGGGGACGGTACACTGCCTACCGTTATATATCTGGTTTCTGAGCATGTATGCGTCAGAATAGAAAGCGAGTGTTCAAAATGTGGCGATAATATGATAATGGTGATGAAAATTTCTGGAGTTATGATGCTTCATCATATCATATCATACCATCAAAGGCCTGATGGTTCCTTCCCCCCAAATTTCCTGCACACGTAGAAATATCCGTATAAAAAGTATTGGGTAGGTGTGACTCTCTCCCCTTCTCTAAACAACCCACATCTTCAGTACAATCTTCATCCTTGCTCATTCCATTGCAAACATCGCGGATAGCGACATTATAGAAAGAAACAGATCTGAAAACGAAACATAGTCAGATTCTGAGAAAGTACTCATCATGGGCATACCTATGTTACGGAACACCGTGGAGCCGGTTTGCCCAAAGACGTTCACCAAAGAACTCGGGGCGCTGCGGAAACAATATGAGGAACTGCGGGCGCATACCAATCTCACCCGGTTCTGCGGCCGGCCAATGATAAGCTCGTATCGAGATACGGTCAACGGCCGGGAGTACCACGTCTTCCGGTATGACGATGGCAGTCAGTACGGCCAGTGCATTCGTATCGCCGACTTTCCCGGGTCGCTTGCCGGCTCGATTCTTCGGTTGCATAAACGCATTCCCGCGGTGGACGGCGATCACGAGATCGTCAAAAACGAGGTCATCCCCCTTCCCCAAGGACATCCGCCGCTATGTAAGACGGAAACCCCATGCGCTCCCGAGGATCTGACGGATGTTCTTGCGTTGTTATCCGTGATCGACCCCGTGGATCTCAGCGTGCATACCATCAAGCACAAGTGCGAGGTGCGCAGAGCCGAGATCGTTTACCACCTTAAATGCCAGCGAGGATCTTGTCCGGGATCACCCATCTCGCCATACATCTCTCGGCTTCTCGGTAAAACGCCGGATGGCCATCTCGTGTTTGAGCGTCTGCTCCCGGGAGTATCCTTCAAAGCTTTCACGGAGCTTCGGGATCTTAGACGTTTCCTCTTGCATCTGATTTCGGGCCTAAAGGTTCTTCATTCGCTTGGGATCCTCCAGCGCAACCTGGGTCATTCGAGCCTGTTCGTGAGATTTCCCGGCGGTAAGCCCGAGCTTGTCATCGGCGACCTCGGTTCTCGTTACCCGAACACTGAAGCTCCAGAGTTTCCAACCGCCGGACCTCTGCCGGACGAATTCACCGAGAAATCGGATATTTATGATATCGGTGACGTGATCAAATATATGGTCTATTGCGAACCAGCGATCACGAACGTCGCGCAAGGGAAGGTCCCGGCTCCTCTTCAGACCATCGTGGAAGCATGCCAGCAGGTAAACCCTGACTTACGGCCTGGATTGGGTTCATTGCAACAGATGGTTGAAAATATTCGGGAAGAAGGGGGTGGCTCCGAGGAGGATGGGAGCAGATAGCACAGCTCGTTGGGTTGATCGTGGAGAAGAAATGTAAATAGAAAGATAGAAAAACGATCGCTACTAAACTAGAATGCATCTTGACGAGGATATTGTTTACAAGGGAAATATAAATATATTATCAGAATCCTGATAAGTGTACATGAAAAGGATGGTTGAAATAGAATGATGTTGGCGACAACCGGTTCGTTGTTTCGTGTCTTTACGAAGGGCCCTGGGAGACCAAAAGAGCAAAGTGTAAGGCTTTGTAACCTTTCAGACGGCCGTCTCATCTTCAAACTCTTCAAATAGGCTGTAGTTCACAAGTTCTCTTCGACATCGCCCTCAATAGTTAGTCTCATTCCCATCGTGTCAAGTCGCGGTCTTGATCACACGCGACACAATGAGACGAGACGTCATGGCCAGCAAGAATTCTGGGCTGACTCGAGTTCGAGTGCTAAAAAAGCTTGGTGCGCAGTCCCTGAGCTGTGTGGGATAGTTAGTACCAGGATGAACCAGGCACCTTTGAACGAGACGGAGCAGAGATACTTGAACTGTTGTCCGTTGTCAGTTGAGAAGTGAAGGTGAAAGAAGAACATGAAGTTGAACTGCACCTTTCAGATCCCAATCCCTGATAGACTGAAGATTAAAGCAGCCTGACAGCCTTGCTAAACCCGGGGTCAAGATCTCCGTTGATTAATTGCTGCTCTTATTTCTTCGTCGAGAGTCGTGCGCGTCCTTCAATCTACGAAGCGGCGGATCCCCGTCGCAAACTAAAAGTGACGGAAAACGGAGAACGGAATCTGTAAATTGTGTGATCATCATCAGATCTTTGGCCTTTCCGACCACAGTGTTCAGAACTTCGGAATATCCAGAATCTGCCCCATACTTGATGCTCAACCTCAGGTCATTCACTGGAAGAATTGCGAAGAGTTGTCCATTCCATTCCACTTCAGTTGCGGCGAAAAGGGTTACTTAAGCATAGCATCAGAGTCTCGCATCGACCGATAGTGGTCACTTTCTCTCTTCGCTGACTTCCAAACTTCAATCAAACCACCATATCACCACCCTTCGCCTTGTACTCCCACAATCTCTCGCCCTCTACCCCCTTCTATCCGCTCCTCACTCTCACAGACTTCTTGTAGTCGTTGGACTGGAGCGGATTAGCCCTCAACTGAACCATAGCTCTTCTCGAAGGCATGACTTGACGTCCCTCCCCATGTGCAACGTCCCTTCTACTCTCCTCTTAAGGACATCTTAACTGTTCGTTTCCTCTCATAGCCCTTGCGTCCAATCTACCAAATTCAGGTTGGTCTCAAAAATCATGCGAGACTCCCTATCCAATCGCTTTAACCCTCTAACGAATCCCCGATAGATCGGACTGCCATCCCAAAACCTATTCCGACACATCCGCGAAGCCTTCGACATGTCCGTCTTTGAATCAATGAACGGCTCTGCGGATTACCGCGATAATCTTAATCCCTTACTCGCGCCGTTAGCCACCCCTTTACGACAGATATATATACATCGTCCACGAACGAGGCGATCAAAGCTTTCATGGGTTGCGATCGGAGCTTGTTTGCTAATGCTGGTGTATCTACTCAAACCATCTTCTGTAAGCTGTCGCTGTCTTTTCCAATAGCCAGGCCTGTCTCTAACGTATCTTAAGAACCAACATATCCCAGACTTTTACGTTCGCCATCCGTCCTACCCCGCAGGGTCCCCTATAGGAGAAGAGTCTGCGCTTCTCGCACCATCAAAACCTACAATCTCCGAAGATGGGACCATACCCAGCAGTCTAAGGAAATCAAACCCGTCGTTCCATCTCCTAGTTCTTGCGCCAGACAGGAGTGCCCCACTATGCAGGACCATCTTCTCATCGATGGTTCTCGACTACCCACCTGTTACTCTTCTAGACTACAGCGCGGAGGGCGAGGACGATGAGGGTGTAACCGTACCGGATTCAGGGATCCGTAAGATCAACACCGTAAACGAGTACCTCACAAACAGCACGCAGTTGGCGGACGATGACCTCGTTCTTGTCGTTGATGGCTCCGATATATGGTTCCAGCTCCCACCTGAGATCATAATCCGACGGTTCCACCACATACTCAAGGACAATAACGAAAAGCTGAGAAGGAAATATGGCACCGCTGTCGTTCGCGATAACGCAACCGACATCAAGGGACACGTAATGCAGAAATACTCCCAGAGAATTTTATTTGGCGCTGATAAAACATGTTGGCCCAACACGACGCTGTCCAAACCCGCCTGTGTCACCGTACCGATCTCGCCATGGTTTCCCGATAGTTACGGAACGAAGACAGATAAGGATTCTGATGGGACGAAAAACAGGCCACGGTGGCTTAATGCTGGTGCGGCCATGGGAGCCGTTGCGGACATGAGGCTACTCTACGAGAGAGCTGCAGAAAAGGCCGTCAACGCCACTGGACCTCAGATTGAACAACGAATCATGTCCGAAATATATGGTGAACAGGAATACGTTCGTGAACTAGAATGGCGAAGAACCACTAATAGATGGGGAAACTGGATTCAGGAGAGGCTTCTTGGCATCCCTCGCTCGGCTAACCTTACCGGCATCCATATGCATCTCAAGCCAGGCCGACGGTACGAATTCGGGGCTGGCCTTGATTACAATTATGATCTATTCCTGAACACGACGCTCACCCACCAGGAAGTGGACTGGATACGATTTAACAACGCCACCAAACTGAACCACATCCAAATGGAAAATAAAGTCCCGCGCGCCCACCGGATCAATCTTCCAAACGATGTGAAAAGGCTGCAGAGCCCTTTCATACAGCCAAACGAGACCAGAAACGTATTACCACCTTTCAACGAAACTTTTGACGCTCTCCCCAACCCAAAGAATCGAACTTGGACAAACATCCCACTTGCGACAAATATCCGCACTGGGACTGTGCCGGCGCTCCTTAGCGCAAACAACGACAAACGAGCCGTGAACTATTGGTGGTATCGCATGTGGTACCAACCTTGGGGACGTGCCCTTCTCCGGAAATACATGCGATCACCACGCACCCACGAAGCTTCCCACGCCTCCATGTTCGGTGGCGAAGAATGGGATATGCGCGGTGGCCGCGGTGGCGTCTGGACGAACAATGAAGAGTGGTTGGAATGGGGAGAAATCTGCTCTGGCTACGAAGAGGACGTCTTTGACGACGACTTCGGACTCTGGGGTCAGGAAGAGGGTGAAGAGTTTGAGAAACCCGTCTACAACCAGTTCGGGATGCTGATCTCGGGCAAGGCGTCATACCGACGCCATAGGCCTACGAAACCGAGGAGAGGTACGAAGTACTTCGGGCCATGAGGTTTTTCTATACTATAGACTTTCTGTTCTACTTATTCCCCCTTTTTTTGATATCATGACCTACGGAGACTATGGTGCGCAGTGCGAACTGGAGTTGTCGTCTTACACTTATACTTTTGTCTTTCTTTTTTTCTTGTTCTAATCTTTATATTCGAACCAAAATTCCTGGTTCCTGGTTCCTGGGTTCTTTTCTTGTACTTTCTATATCTATCCTATATTTCTTTCCTTTCACCATTCACTTCTGCGGCGCAATGAGAGGTAGTTATCTCCGTTTTTTACTTTCTGGTTGTACATATAAACCATAGAATCTTGAAATTCACTGGCGAAGAGGATGGTTAGTTTGTTTTTGTTGATTACTGTTTTGATAGCTGAGAGTTTTAGGGAAAGGAGAAAAGTTCGGATAATGCATATTACTGCCTAGGCTATGAGCTTTAAAGATGTATCATACAAGGTGTATCTGTCTTCTGTCCGGCTTCTATGATGTTCTGCCCCAACCACGTTATTATCTATTTCTCCCTTTGCAAAGCCTTTTCTTTTTTCTTTTTTTCTTTTCCCCCCAAAACCACCAACGATCCGACGGAGGACGGGAAAGCTCTTATCTATTCGTTTCCGGGACCCAGTAGCCAGCCCGATGGTTGGCTAGATATTCGAATCCTAACTCAACGATAGCCCCTCGTGCTTCCAACATTCTGCTCAGAGACCTCTATCCCCACCTCCCTCAACTAGATACCCGCTTTCTCTCCCCTCATCTCACTCCAATTATCGAGCGGCGCGCGCGCGTGATCAGTGAACTGATAATGGCCCTCAAGTCCAATTTCTCTATATCTCCGGAAACTTCCAACCTATCCTTTTGCGATTGGATAAAGTCCAACTCATAATTACCGAGGCTGCGGAGTGTCGAACTTGAGGAGTATCCTACGCTGGAGGGGATCCGAGAGGGTTTATGAGAGAGTTGGGTACTTCCAACTTTGATTAGGTAGTTGTAACGGAAGCGTCGAACAGAGGGAGGGTTCGAAGAGAGGGAAGGTACGTGGGTCACGTGTGTATATGCGCATATATGGCCCTTTATCTAGAGTTAAGAGGAGATCTATCGGATTAGATATCATTTCCAGTTTCTTTCCATAAATAGGCAACCCACAAGATAGTATAGAGAAGGGTCCAGCCCTCCCAGCCCCGTCTCGGTCGACACCTTCCCCTATCATACACCCACCCCTTCTTCCTCACCCCCTTCCTCTCTCTCCCGCCTCCCCTTCCTTCCAAGCGTCTCTTTTAGAATCTGTATTATCTCCATAACATTCTCAGGCGTCAACCTCTCTTCCAAGTCCTCAATAATCGTATCCAACAGCACCGTAGCGCCGTAATCTTCTTCCTCCCCTCCTCCTGCTTCTGCTTCGCCCTCCCCTTCTACCCCCTCTTCCGCAGCCATCTCTACATCCCCATCCCCATCAGTATTTTCCCCATTCACCTCCGCATTCGACTCCGCACCCTCTTCATTCTCGCCTTCCCCTTCCTCTTCATCCTCGCCCGCACCCTCCACCGTGCTGCCTCCCGTATTATCAACCCCAACCCCTAAATTCAAAATCATAATAACCTCCGCCTTCGTGAGTCCATAGGGTTTTAACCGAGTGATCACCTCTCTAATCGCCAGGTCGAGGTCTGTCGGTTCTGTTGATTGTATCCGTGGTGGTTGGTGGTGTTCGCTTTGCTGTGCTTTTAATAGGTGTGTTTGGGCGCCATTTTGAGATTGTGCCTGGGATTGTGAGGAGGAGGATGCAGGGCGCTGGACTTGAGTAATAGCTGGGAGTGTCTCTTCGGGTTCGGGATCGTCGTGGGTATATTTGGGGTAGTTTAAAAGGTGGGGTGAGAGGCGGGCGGCGTAGTTATGAATCTATTGTTGGAGAAAATTGTTAGCTGAATTTGCACGAAATTCAACTATGCCAGCCTATTCTCCTTTATTCCATCCCCATCTCCTTCTATCCCAGTCCTCTATCTCCTCAGATATCAGCACCCCCATTGCCAAAATATCAGAAATGCGCACAACCCAACCCCCGCGCACAAACTCCCAACATCCAACAACCTGAACCAAACCAAAATAGAGCAAATATCATCCTACCTCCTTGACAACAGTATTATGATCCCTCAAATCAGGTTTCGGCGTGAAATCCCTCCTCGCATTCGGAGGAGGGTTAGGTGAGCGGCGGGGTGGATTGGCCGTAAGGTGTGCGAGGACTTCGATATTAGTTAGGGTCGCGGATTGGGGGTCGAGGATCTAAAGGAGCTTTGTTAGCTTTGTCTCTTTTAGCTTCTCGAATAAAATTGGCGATGCGAACCTTCATGTTGGAATGTGCGGTGCGGTGGTGTGGGGAGCTGTGTAGGTGGGAGGGAAGAAGTGCTGGTTAAAATATTTTGGTGATCCGGTGGGGATTAGTTCGGGAATCTGTAGCCCGATATATCGGCATGCCGATTTCTACAAAATTCTTCGGCTAGCAAGCTCCCTGCTTCACACACAGACCTTTCGTCTCAAGCTTGCGACTACGAAGATGTCCTTACTTCAACAAGAGGTGCTACCACAGGTCCAATAAGGTATGAACATATATGTAGGAATTTTTTTCTAAATGAAACCATACCCCCAAACCAGACGCCGCTGCACCATAAATCAAGATAAAATCGAACTATCTCTCAATCTCCAAGAACCGCCCACAACACATAATATAGGAGTAAAAGTGAGAGAGAAGCATGATATCATACAAGGAAAGAACACATGAAATAAATCAACAAGAAAGGCAGATAGCAAAGAGAAGGAAAAGCCAGGAAACACCAATCAAATTAATATTCAGTCCTTACTTTTCTTCTTCTTCTTCTTTTCGGCCTTATCTGCACCCTCGTCGTCTGCTCTCTTTCGCTTCTTGCCAGCTTCCTTCTCGGCAGCTTTAGCCTCCTTCTTGGCCTTCTTGAGGTCTTTCTTGCTGACGACTGATGGCTCTCCGTCGCTATCAATAGTGATTTCACCCTTCTCAAGTTTCTTCTGATACCTCTTGACGCTCAGTCCAGCTTTTTCGGCCATTGCCTCAACGTCTGCGCCAGCAGAGGATTTTGACTTCTTCTTCTCCCGCTTCTCGCGACGCTCGATCTTTCTGGCAAGCTTGGCATCCTTTGAGTCGTCTTTCTTAGACGACTTGCTTGGTGGCTCGGGGGAGGAAGCATCGGTGGAAACGGTCTCTGAGCGGTCATCGGCATCACCCATCTCCTCATCCTCAGATTCCGATGATGCCTTAACCTCCTCAATCAACTTCTTCTTTGAGCTCTTATCCTTCTTTGATTTCTTTGACGTCTCATTTGCCGCATCCTCGTCACCTACTAATCCATCCGCATCAGGATTGTATTTCCTGGCCTCGTTGACCTCCCACTTCTTAGGTTGTTGCGTGGCGGGAATACCGTTGGGGGCAATAGCGATTCCTCGAGCTTTCATGGGCTTGCCTTCCATACCAGCAAGCTTGCGCTCAAGGTTGAATCTCGCTTCCGTGCCAAGGGCTGACTTCTCTTCCTCGGTAGGCTCGTTACCATCAGCATCAGTCTCCCACTCTGCGAGAGCATCGACACGAAGACCAATGGCCGCCTTTGCAGCCAAAATCCTAGCCATCTTGCCCTTGTTCTTTCCAGTTGCCTGGCCGATGAGAGATGCATGGTAGATAAGACCGTATTTCGGGGTGTCATGTTTCGTCTTCAAGGCGCGGAAGAGAGCCTTCTCAGCTCCTAGAATCTGGATGGTCGAGGCAGGGCTCTTGGAGAGGTTCATCAAGCTACCAGCGTGGGCGATCAATCGGGCACCAACCAGCTCACCAACCAAAGCAGTAAGATTAGGAGCGATCGCATTCATACGCGCGGTGAGATAGCTAGCAAGCTGTTGTCGGTATTCCGAGAATCCAACGACTTGCTCTGCCAACGCTTGAATGTTGTCAAGATCCTCAGTACTAATTTCAGTACCCATAGACCGATCTGCTGCCAACTTGACTGCTCCCTCAATCTCCTCGGGTAAAATTTCGGCCAAATCCGTTGTGTCGCTGTTAGTTCGCATACCCATCTTCAATACGACTTTCGCGTATGCCATGTTGTCGTTCAGGATCTTGGCCATTTCCGGGAAATGCCAACCGTACCATTCCTTTACGCGCATAGCGTAGGTGTTGAGCTCCTTATCTAAATCGTCAAGTAGCGCGATGGCCTGGACAATCATAGTATCGATCTTATCAGGAGAGAACTTCAGCTTGTGCCGGGCCAGAGAATGCGATAGACCAAGGGACATTGTGGACATATCGGCCGGAAGTAATCCGGGGATCAAGGTTGGGAGATGGGTTCGGATTGCGCGATAGAGGTCCTGGGTCGTGGAGTCGGCAATCGCTTGAATGGAGAGCCCAGGGAGCTTTCCGATAGCATTTCCTTTATGCGAGTCAGTTCAAGCACACGCGGGCACCACAGAGGCACCGAAATTATATATTTGTCCCGTACCAAGCTTTGGATCCGCAACAGCCAAAGATACTTTCTTCTCATCTTTAATCGACTCTAGGAGATTCGCCAAGCGCGGTGTGACCTTTCCCTCCACAATCGAAGCTACCTCCTCCAATGCAGTCGCAGCACTGTCGAATTTCTGGAAGTTCTTCAACTTGACTCTATTCTTTTCGTTAATACGATGTTCTTCGGGATCAATGAGGGAAAGGCGTTTGAGTAAGTGCACAGGCAATATTTTCGGCTCCATATTGGCCTAGTCTTTCCCCAAACCCCTTGATAACTCCCGTGACTTACAGATTAGATATGCCCTCAGCGGTCTCGCCCTCAGTCGCGATATCATCTCGCTTCAGAAGCTTCTTATCCTTCGCTTTCAGCAGGGCGTAACCCGCACTGGTTTCCGTGAGAATGAAGAGCGTCATAGTGAGGAAACCGCAAGTGTGCGAAGTTCGGCAAAAAAGGGCAGTAGTCGGAGTGAACAGAGACGTCCCTTCCTCCTCGCAATTGAGTAAATGTGCGTGAGAAACAAGGTGAAGAGCTCTTATTCCTCGTTGTCGAATGCGCTTCCCGTTTGAAATTTTGCAACTTCTAGTTTTCTTTAAGTGGGCAAAAAGAATTAAGCTAAAGAAAAAAAAAGTTGCACACGTGACTCTATCGTAGAAAGAAGCGGGATTATGTAATGCGCTAAGGTCTCTCGTTCCAAGAGAGCTTCACGTTGCCTTTCACAGGAAGAGCTGTCTATCCACGCCGACAAGGAGACATATCGAGGACTAGGGATAGACAATACGACGAGAATCCACGACTATACGGCGGCACTACAACCATAATGGAAGGTTTAATGTTCAATGTGAATGGGGGGTAAGTTCCCAGGCAACCTCCACTGTTAGTTGGTCGTTGTTCGTTAACCTCGAACAGGTATATCGAAGGCATAGTCCGTGGTTACCGGAACAATCTCCTCAACGGCCAGAACTATAATAACTTGACACAATGCGAGACAATCGATGGTATGTCTTATCTGTCGCCAGAGCCGAAGAGGTAGCAGCCAGACCCTAATATCCAACGTGTGCAGATGTTAAACTCCAACTTGGTCCCGCATACGGCGACTTCCTTGCAGCCCTTCCTCCGAACCCATCCACTTCGTCCCTTGCTAGCAAGACTACAGATAAGCTAGTATCCGAGTTCCGTTACCTTCAAGCGCAATCCACGGGATCCATGGCCCGGTTCATGGAATACCTGACCTACGGTTACATGATCGATAACCTCGCACTCCTCATCACGGGTACGCTCCACGAGCGGGATACACGAGAGTTATTGGAAAGATGTCACCCTCTCGGGTGGTTTGAGACCATGCCCGTTCTCTGCGTCGCCACCAATATCGAAGAATTGTACAACTCCGTCTTGATTGAGACGCCGCTCGCGCCATACTTCAAGGGAAGCCTCAGCCACCAGGATTTGGATGAGTTGAACATTGAGATCGTTCGAAATACCTTATACAAGAACTACCTTGAGGACTTCTACCGCTTCGTCAACGACCACCCTGACATGAAGGGCACGCCGACTGCTGACGTCATGTCCGAGGCTCTCGAGTTCGAGGCCGATCGTCGCGCAATCAACATCACTCTCAACTCCTTCGGAACGGAGCTTTCGAAACCAGAGAGGAGGAAGTTGTACCCAGAGTTTGGAAAGCTCTACCCGGAAGGTTCTCTCATGCTCTCTCGCGCTGATGACGTGGAGGGTGTAGCGCTGGCCGTGAGCGGAGTTGGCGACTACAAGGCATTCTTCGACGCTGTTGGATTGAACCAGGCCGGAGGTGTTGGGGTTGGGAACATGGCAGGTGGAAGCAGCAGTGATGGCAAGAGCTTGGAGGATCTATTTTACCAGAAGGAGATGGAGCTCTCCAAGATCGCCTTTACAAGGCAATTTACCCCAGCGGTAATCCACGCGTGGGTCAAACTACGGGAACAGGTATACCATCTCATCTCCTTTATGCTACTTCTATTGTTCAATAACTAATTTACTGCCCAGGAAATTCGCAACATTACATGGATCGCCGAGTGCATCGCCCAGAACCAGAAGGAAAGGATAGGCAACTATATCAGTGTCTTTTAGCTTGCTTCTGTCTTTTCCCGTCTTTTAACTTGGTTTAATCGTCGTGTCTAGCTTCTGTGTATGTATGCTCCGCTCCCCTACTATTATATATCCAACGACCACATCTGTTTTGGTGGGTGGTATCCTTTTTCCCAACCCAACCCGCTGGACATTTTTCCTATTCTTAGTTGTCTCATGGCGTTTGTTTCCCTGATATGTTTTTGAGTTCCATGTTAAGATCAAGATTTAGATAGCAATTATTACTATCAGCATACTCTACTGCTTTCTTTGCTTATTCATTTTCTATTTGGCAGCGGGAGACGACTTTTCGTCCAGGGCTCCCGCCCGCAACAACCGTATCACATAAATCTTTCGACTATCGCACGCGACGGCTAGGTGTAGGATACGGGCCTTACAGAGCACTCCGATGTACCACGAGATAGGTGCTGTTATTACATCGCCACATCATATCAAGAGTGCCAGGGCAAGCGGAAGCCCCAATATATATAAATTGACGTGGTGGAGGAGTAGTTACCCAACGTAACGGTGAGCCCAACCACGATATCCAAGACCGGTTGAGGAGCAGATCCAAACTTGAATACCACCACAAGATGTAAAATCTAGAGACCACAAATTATGAAGACAACCCATTGTACTTGTATAGGTGATGTTGGACTGCCGCCCCATTTGCTGACAGTCTAGCTGACTCATGCTACTTTCTTACTTCCCATGAAGCTTCCCCTCCATCCTACCCTACATATATACATACACGCATACTACATGTACATATCTTGAAGATGGCACCCTCCCTATCAGACCTCCTAAAATCCTCCTCCCTAAACCTCACCCCCTATGAATCCCTCTACAAACACTTCCACTCCAACCCCGAACTCTCCCTCCAAGAAAAAACCACTTCGGAAAAGATAACATCCCACCTCACCAACCTAAGCAACGGCCCCTATGAACTCCACACCCACATCGGCGGCTACGGCCTCGCGGGTATCCTCAGAAACGGACCCGGTAAAACCATCCTGCTGCGAGCTGACATGGACGCTCTACCCGTAAAAGAACTCACGGGACTCCCCTACGCGAGTGAGGTGAAGATGCGTGATGCGGATGGTGTCGAGAAGCATGTCATGCATGCGTGCGGGCATGATATGCATATTACATGTCTCCTCGCCGCTGCCGAGACTCTCGCGAACATGAAATCCTCCTGGAGCGGGACGTTGATCGTTCTCTTCCAACCTAATGAAGAGCGCGGGGCGGGTGCGCAGGCCATGGTCGATGATGGGTTGTACTCCAAGATTCCGGTCCCGGATTATGCCTTTGGGCAGCATGTGATGCGTCTGCGTGCGGGGACTGTTGGGTCTCGGCCTGGGACGATTATGGCTGCGGCGGATAGTATGAAGATTACTGTTTATGGGCGGGGTGGGCATGGCTCGCTGCCCCATCAGACGGTTGATCCGGCGCTTCTGGCTGCGCATATTGTTGTGAGGTTGCAGGGGATTGTGAGTCGAGAGATTGACCCGACTGACCTCGGAGTCGTAACTGTGGGAAGTCTACAGGCGGGCCAAACGGAGAATATCATCGCCGATAGAGCTGAGATTGGGCTCGACTTTCGGACAGTGAAACTAGAGACTCGGGATAAGATTCTCGCTGCTGTCCGACGCATCGTCGAGGCTGAATGCCAGGCCAGCGGTTCCCCCAAACCACCCGTGTTCACTCCAACCCGACGGTTCCCTCCCACTTCAAATGATCAGGACCTAGCCTCTCAATTAGCCGTCTCGTTTGAATCCTATTTCGAGGACTTCGACGGAGATATACCCCGAACAAACGTCAGCGAGGACTTCTCTACTCTCGCTACGTGTAAAGATATCCCATCCTGCTTCTGGTTTGTAGGGGGCATCGACCCCGAACTCTGGGATAAGGTTGAGAGGGAGGGGAGTAGTAACACGGATGAAATACCGGGGAATCACTCTGCTCTTTTTGCGCCTGTGATACAACCGACGATGAGAGTGGGGGTGGATGCTCTCTGTCTTGCGGCTTTGACGTTTTTGAAGAAGTGAACCGAACCTGAACTGCTAGCCCCTGAGGTTGAACGGAGTATATAGTTGATGTTTTACGAATCTCCACTCATTTTGATTAGCCATGTTAGATAGCGTTGAATTGCAATATTGGATATAGCATGTTAAGATGGGCAGGTTCGCTAGTCTGTAATCATGTCTTCATAAGATTGTTCTAACTATAAGCTATCAATTTCCGTATATGCGATATATATCTCGAACAAACAAGGCAGCGTGGAAGAAGAAACAGAGTCATCATCAGACACCAGCAGCGTGGAAGAAGAAGGGCGTGGCTAAAATGACCTTCAAAGGCGAAGAACGAAAGACCACACAAAAAAAGGATTGTATTACCTAGACTCCAGATCTTCTAATAAGGATAGACACGCAAAGGGAAAGAAAAAAGCTCAGGAGAAAGTTTAGTGTAACAGGTGGGTAGAGATAGATAGAGATGTAGGATGAAAAAGGAAGATATGCCGTTTCCGCTCCCCAACTTGTGGTTGTTGGGGAGTTTTATATCAATGAGGTGAGCGATAATAAAAAGCGTGAAAGCAAGAAAACATTCCCCGTTCCCAAATTAACCCGTAGATGAAACTGAAGGAAAGAGAAAGAAAAGCAGGCGTGATGGCATGACGAATAGCAAGAAAAGAAAAGGAATGGTTCATTTCATATATTTTGTTTTCGAAATCGTTCGCTTGTAGGTGCCGTGATCGTCGAGAAGATAAGATGAACGACATTGTTCTCGTTGTATTATAAATGAAAACGGAGAAGTGATCATAAATTGTATATCAAGGCATGCGCCTAGCTTGAATGCAAGTGGAGATGGAAGGACGTGGAGGTGGCGAGAGATCGGTGGAGTAAATAGGGAGGAGAAGAAGAATGAATCGCGGGAGGCAGTTATTCTTTAATCGTTCCAATCCCAGACCTGCTGCAAGAAATGGGGCAAGTTCACTTTCTTAGCCTTCATGTCAACGACCCACGGATGTTCCAGCATCCGCCATGGTGTCGCTCGTCGAGGCGGCTCTTTCTCCAGGCTGTAGATGGGTGAATAGTTAGTGATGAGTCCAAGTGTGACAACGGGGTATCAAAAAGTAATAGTAAACAACATACCAGCACTCGATGAAGTACTTGAACTTATCAGACCACTGAATGCCATTCTCAGGCTCATCCTTCAGTTTCGGGATAGGTTGTCGGACAATATATGTGAGAAGATCAATCAAGCCGGCACGTGGTTGCATTTCTGTGCCGTCGGCCGGGAAGGGAAATCGATGTTGAGCGACCTCGAGGAGGGTCACACCTAGTGACCAAACGTCTGACGTGATGGTGTAAGATTGGCCTGTGATTCTCTCCGGTGCCATGTAATAGGATGTCCCGATAAACGTGTTCGCATCTCCCTTGGTCCCGAATTCACCACTGACACCAAAATCGCACAGTTTCACTTGACCATCGCGGCACAGCAGAATATTCGAGGGTTTGATATCTGGTACAGCATGTTAATCTGTGAGCTCTTCGAGAGCCCAGGCGGCTTAAAACATACCTCTGTGGATGATCTTTCGTCCATGTAGATACGTGAGACCATTGAGAACACCTTCCGCAACTTTGCCGAGGACCTTTTCGCCAGTTCGGCCTCCAAGCTTCTTCACCTCTTTGTAGATGCTGTCGAGACTTCCGCCCTCACAGAACTCCATCGCAATCGAGATAGTACTTGTAGATTTGTCCATAAATGCACCGTAGTACCGGCAGATATGTTCCGACGCACAATCCTTATTAAAATTGAGCTCTCGGACGATCTGCTTCTTCACATCGGGATTGGGATCTGTCGTGATAATCTAAATTCAAATGAGCGTTAGCATACTTTGTTGAACAATCCCACTTGCGGAAGGGAATCGTCCTACGAACCTTCAAAGCGAATACAGTCTTGCCATCCTTCAGCTTGCACCGTGTGACAGCTCCTCCAGCACCCTCCCCGAGACTCCCAAGTTCGACGATTTTCTTTTGTTCGCTAGCAGCCAGCCACCCCTCATCGTCGAGGTCTTCCACATCCAGCGGTCGTCCCTTATCTAGGCTCAGCTTTTCTAGGTCAGGGAGCAGCCCGTTCATACTGCCATCTCGTTCCATCGACACACCACCATCCCGATCGGAGTAGGCAGAACTGATGGCAGAAGTTGGGTCGGGAGTGTCTCCATGAGGTAGCCGCAGTCCAATTGCGAACGAAAGGGCGGAGTATGTCGAGGAAGATGCGGACGTAGGACCACTGGCCTTGCCATCGTAATTCGTAAAACTTCCAGATCTCGAATGTGCACTAGCATCACTTGCCCCGCTGGCCGGAATGCCAACAAGCGGCGGTAACTGTGGGCGTCCGTTGTGTAATGCTCCTCCCTCATGTGGGGTTCCCTGGCTTCCCATTGGAGTTGCCAGTCTCAGTTGCGGAGGATTCGGACGGGACGGTGGACGGGTCTGCGGGAGCATTTCGGGATTGGTGCTTGCATTTTCGGCGGGATTTGGGACAGGTTTGGAGTTTGGGGAGGGTTGGATGTCGAGGGTGAGTCGTGGGGTTCTGGCACCACCGTTGCGGCCGCCAGGGACTGGCGGCTTCAGGAGAGGAGCTGGTGAAGACATGGTAAAGGGGTTGGTTTGTGTGTCTCTCGCTCTCTCCACAGACGCCAGTGGGTTCGAACACGAAGCACTTGTTCAGCGCTTCATCCAGATCCAGTTCGGATTCCCACGTATTTATCTTCGGTTGTTTCCTTTATGAACACTCGTATTCCAGACGTTATCCGTAAAGTAAAGAGAGTGGTGAAGTGGTTGAAAAGGTGTGTGCTCGTGGACAAGAAGTTGTCTTTTCGGGTTGGCAGACCAGACAGGGAGGGAGGGGGTCTCGAACAAGGCGTTTTGGGGTCCAAGACCGAAACTCTCTGCACAGCGGAGGGGGACGAACTGAGACCAAAAATATTTTTATTTCGTATTATAAAATTTCCTGCAGATGAGCTGAAAAACCAGGAGATGTCGAAAGTAGGGATTTGGTAACCAGTCCTTAATCAGTCAGTTGTCGCGAGGCTGAAAAGTAGAGTTGAAACGAGAGTTGTTGGTGGTGGTTGTAGGGAACTGGGAACGATTGTAGGTGGTGGTTATTTTGAGGAAAGAAGAGGCGATGATAACGACAAGAAATGGAAGAAGAAGAAGAAGAAGAAGAAGAAGAAGAAGAATCGATCAAACGATAGAAAATCGAGTCGTCTTTACGAAAAGCGATGGATAAGAAGGTAGAAGAGTCGTCGGTGTAATTGATTTCTTCTGGTTGTTGGTAGATGGGGAGAGTTTGTGGTTTTTTGGTTCTTGTTCATTCCAGGCGCCGGACTTTCTTCCTCTGCCTGCCTGTCTGTCTGTCTCTTCTCTCGCTCTTCGCTTTTCGCTTTCGATCTCTCCGAAACCTACGAAAGAGGCAACAAAAAGCTTGGATCCTGACCCACCAAAGCGGCAGAGCGAAGGACGAAGAGTGAGTGGAAGGGACAGAGGGGAGAGAGTGTGATGGTGAACGAGAATTGGATGGAGGAGGTATTCTAATTCTTAATTACTATTTTACTGGAAGCCAACAAAGGGCAATGCAGCGCCTTTGATTCGAAGCAGTCCCCTTTCCCCCCCTCAGGTTTCTTTTTCTCCGCCTCTCATTCCCTCTTTGTTCTCCGCAGATGCGATGCACGAAGGGAGATTAAAGGGAACTCTGCGTCTTTCGAGGGGCTGTTCGACGTTCGACCTCCAGACCTTCGAGCCGCCACAACGTCCAAGTTGGAGATCGTCACGACGTGGGGAAAAGCGAGGAATAAGAACGAAGAACCCTTTCGTTAACCGCTAACACCAACAGGCATTGAATCCAGTCAGTTGTTTCAAAAGGCGCCCAGCTCTTATTGAGGAATAGGAAAAAGAAATCTATCTACACACAGGGAAAAATAGGGGACCAACGACGAGGTTGAACAAAGTTCAGATGAGATGGAATTGGAGGACGAGATGGAAATAAATTCGTCGATGAACCGAGAAGATCATTCAAACTCGTCTTGCTACGTGTCGAACTGGACTGGACTGGGCTGAACTGGAATTTTGGCAACTCCTTTGCATCGTGAGAGTCGGACAGTGACAGTGTCGGTCTGATCTGACAGGTAACCCTGATGTCATCTGATGTCAGTGATCTCTTTTGAGAGGGATACCTGTCTATATCGGGGGAAGCTGATATCCTCTTCTGGCAATTGCTCTCCTGCCCGGGGGAGGTTTCCCCAAAGATGAATGCAGGGGGAATATGCATGGAGAGAGATCTAGAGCCACCGGAAATATACAATTTCACGGGGAAGGATAATATGAGATCGAAGATACGGAACCCCGGGGGGGGAATCCCTGGAGAGAGAAGGGCATTCTTCGACGCAGGTTCGAATCCTAAATGAAATTCATCTACGGACGACTTTGTAACGTATCCCTTGAATTTTCCTGGGAGCGCATTAACATCTCTTATTGTTATGTTAACAGGGCCAACAATAGGCTATCGTCGCTGGTCCAGCAAAAGAAACCACCTTATGCGTTCGCCGTTCTGCGCACTATTCTACGACAAGCTCCCCACCGCCACACCCGGGCTATCAGGTCCAGTGTCTCCTCTGAAGAACCAGGAGTGAGCCAAGACTTCCCCTTCTACTATCCCTCTCCTTCAATTATTCGCCGGAACCGACCACCGACACCTTAAAAGGAAGCACAAAAGATGCCCAAGCGTTTCATCCAACCAACCCCCTTGCATGCTTATTCCGCTGTACTTCTACACACAATCACATACCTCCAACATTCCGCAAAACAACTCTAAACCTAAAACCAACTCCGGCCCTCCGAAAGAATGCATCGAATTAAACTCTGATTTCCGTTTCAGCTCAATGCATACCCTGTTCTGAAGCTGAACTGTTATCCAAGGAGTCGGGGCTGAACCATTCCCCCGGCAATCCCAAAATGTGCAAAAAAAAAAAAAACCTAAAGCACCCAGCGAGCACACTCATGCCTCTGGCATACCATACCCTGGCGGTGGCAGGCAATTCCCCAATGCGGACGGACGCCCCGGGCTGGTCGGGATAAGTAAGTTAAGTGCCTGGTATCTGTTTAGCGAATGCTTGTACTACCCTGAAACACAACATCTCACAGAACCGGAGACTTGAGCTGTAACAAATCCCTGGATATCAGAAAAATAAGATCTTGGAAACTATAAACCTTAAATCAGATCTCACAAAAAGCTTGCTTTTGATAATTCTTCGGTTAAGGTTGGCTGGGGGTGTCTGCTCAGGAGAGAGATATGTAGCTCATTCTTCAAACAAATCCGAGTCCCTTCGAGATGATAACCAGTGACGGTAGCAAAGGCCTCTCGCATCCACTATTTTCCCTGCTGGCGATCACCGTTGGAAAGAATAGGCCCAGCGATTTGTTCCATAGGTAGATCTTCCCAAGATCCTCAGCTTTCATTTCATGGGTCGTCGGGGGCCTGAAACTCTGACGCGTCCCCAACGACTTCTTAGGGTGTTGGTTCCTTCCTCCTTGATGGTATTTTGGAGGGCATGCATATGCTATATCATATCCACCCTATGGGAGGAGAGCTGAGGAGGGTGTCTTCTTGGTGTTTTGTTGGATAGTGCCTGTCTACTAGATGTTCCTGGTAGTAATATTGTGGGCGGTCGAGAGTAGAGGAAAGATGTAGTTTACCCCCTTGCAACTTCAATAGGTAGCACATTCGCCTCGTTTTAAGTTATTGACCGCCATTACAATGAATCAATATGCCAACCAAAATCAGTTATATTAAGAGAGAAAATTGAGGTTAAGATGAGATGTTGGATTTCCCCGGGAGAAATGCCTTACCCTTATCCTTATCCTTATCATCACGGGATCCCCACATCTTCCAAGGTTTCCCCACACACAAACTCCTTCCCCTTCCTCTTCTCACCTCCGTCGAGACCGTTCTGAGTAAGGGTTGAATTCTATTGAGGCGTTCGAGCTGGTTAGTCTTCTTACCAATAGAACTCTGCCCGCAAAGCCACTAGAAACAGCACAGATACAAAATCGTAGCATTGCAAAAGGCTTCTCCGAGGAGGTACCCTTCAAGTATACCTATTTTCGTGTAGGTCCGCGGAAAATGAGAAAGTTCCCGTAAATATAGACAGGAACAGGTCCTGCAATGGGGAAAGTTTAACTGAGCCTCTAGGAGAAAGGGTATATATAGGGAGAGCTTTTCCCTTTCAGTTTTAACTTAATGGGCTCCTGTTGCTGGTGTTGGTTTACTCTCATTCCCGAGGGTTTTCAGCGGTTTACCTCAGGTTCACCACCGAAGGGCAATCCTTCCTTATAAATAACGAGCGGACACTTAGGCAAATTCCAAGAGAGACAGACATCAGCACGGGATGTTCCAAGCTGAAGCTGGCCAAGGAAAGCGACAAGGAGCGAATGCGTGGTTCTCTCTCTTTTACGAGCAACCTCTTTTTCCTCCCCCCATCGCATCGATAAAATTCCCTCTTTCCTCCCTTACCGATGGTGGGTACTCGAAAGAAAAAAACAAAACAAGTATCCGTGACCTGAGAACGTCCGACGGCGCCGAACTCCCAAGAGCTTCGCCTCTTGCTTACCCCCTCCAGATTCAAAGAAGGTTGGTGAGTGAGTGGGATGGCGGGGAACAGAATGGCACCACCACCCAATTTCTGTGAGAAGAAACCAAGACAAATATATTGTCTGTGCCTGCAGTTCGAAGGGCGGAGGGGGAAAGTTTGTGCTATTGTGGACGAGCCTTGCGAACGAGAGATGTGATGGCGCAACAGTATGCTTGCAATACCGGCGCGGGGTGCAGATATCGAGTTCATCCATGGATCCCAACGATGGCACTGGTCTTGCGAGGGAAGACACAACGGTCACGACCTGAACGACGACCGTCAGTGGATCCGAAGTTGCGAACCAGTTTCTTGGCATAATATACAATTGTCTTGGCCTGAGGCCGAATGACCGGGGAAGGATTGGAGAAAAGCTGGTTTTTTCGACAGCTTGGATTTTGATATCTCTTTCTGTTGTGTGGGATCGAACCCTATTTGTTGGTTTGCAACCACCAACAGGAACACCGTGCCGTACGGAGAAAGATATTGTTCGCTCGCTCAAGGCTTGGCCGCGTCGCCGATCACTGGCCTTCACCCCAACACGAAAGCGGAGATCCTCAACGGGCCGGTCCATCATGCAGCTCTAACGAGATATCCTCGTGCTTCAGCGATGAGCTTCCCGCAACTTGATATTGCAATTGCAACGACGAGCTGCAACGTTTTTGTTGGAGAGTCAGCTGTTCCTAGGCCAAGTTTGACCTCGCTGATGGTTTCGAGTCGATTGCCAACAACTTGTTTTTAATTTGTTGGATATGTTCCCGCTATTCCATCATCGCCCTGCATCATGGGGAATCGATTGCATATATGATATGGGCTTCTTGCAGTCTTGGCCTCCTAGCAGTTTTCTGTTTGGTTGTTTGTGATGAGAGATCCATGGCTCCAACAGCAGGCACCCAAAGTCTTTCCATGTTCCTTCCTCTGGATAATTCCATGGATTCTGGATCTCTCTCGCCTTCAGAAAAGATGTTGAAAACACTGCCCGACGTCGATGGCGTTGCTCACGAGATATAAAAAAAGAAGCGGAAGCAAAGGTTCCGACATCATCCAACCCGTTCGGAGAATTCCGGAAACCGAAAGGTATGGACGGGATTTTCACTGAGTCATCTTGGCATCTTGAATTCCCGCCAAGCCCGAGTTGCGGATGAAAGAAAAGACTGGGGCTCTTTTTGATCAAGATATCTCCTCGGAATTGTCACTCTTCAGCCTTGAAACTGTCGTGTTTCTTCATTTCTTCATCTCTTCTCTCATCCTTGCCAAAAAGAGTGACAGAGAGGTGTCATGCAATCTTCTGCTCCACTAACAAATCATTGTCCAGATGAATCATCCTAACCAATCACAGCCAGTTCATTTGAAGATAACCTTGGGAGCTCTTTTGATATCAGAGAAATTTTCTGCTATCAGAGGCATTCTGATGCAAGCAACAGACTCTTGGCTCTCTCTTTCCCTCTCTCTCTTTGCAGATACATGCATGCACGGAGATGTGCTTCTTCCTGCATCTCCTCGTATGTGTAATGGAGGGTAGGACAGTCCCTCACCAAGCACGTTGTTGATATGACTCGTTTATTCCATTCCTCTCTTTGGTTCGCCGTTTGACCCTTTGTCATGGGTCTCCAGTTTTCTTTCCCTTATTTGAGGCATACTTGTGGCTTTCCTTACCGGTTGAGCCCGGGCATGTCTCGGGCTTCCCTCTTGGGTTCCTTCCCAGTCTGGTCCCTCGTCTAACATGACACCTCTTCGTCATTGATATCTCCTCGGATCTCCGTGCCTTTTTTTATATAAAAAGATCCACCTTATTTCTCCCCTCTCTCCCACTCTCTTCCTCATCATTGCATACCCACCAGTCAACCAAACTACCTCATAGAAGGCATTCTATTCTCGTAACACCCTCCACCCCACCAACCTCAGCAGCAACCATGTCGGAAGGAAAGTGCCCAATCCAGCACGTCGACCCCCAAACCCTCACAAACCTCACCTCCCGAATCAACTACCTCAAGTCCTTCATCCAATTCACCGAAACCGACGGTGCCTCCATCCAAGCCTCCAAAGACCTCATCGCTCCCGCCCTCCCCGCCATCCTAGACGGTATCTACACTCACCTCCTCTCCTACGACATCACCGCCAAGGCCTTCGTCCCCCGCCAACAAGAAAATGGAGACGGCCCTGACACCAACGGCACAAAGGTCTCAGATCTAAGTCTTGAGCACCCGAATATCGTGTACAGGAAGGACTTTCTCAAGAACTACCTCGTCAAGCTCGTTAGCAATTCGGATTGGTCTGACGAGAGCAAATTCTGGGAATATCTCGATCGTGTGGGACTCATGCATACCGGAGACCCGGGATTCAAGCACCGTGCCAAACGGCCAGAACTCCGAGTCGAAGTCATGCACTGCTCCATATTGCTAGGCCATGTCGAGGATATCGTTCTAAAGGCTGTAATGGGTGCGGAAGTACTGGATCTTGAGACGAAGACGGCTGTTATCAGGGCGTTTAACAAGGTGCTATGGATCCAGAACGATCTCTTCACGAGACATTATGTTATTGATTTGGATGCGAGGACGTTGCCGAAGGGCGACCCCGCGAAACTGATGGAGAAGAATGGTGGTGCGGAGGAAGCGCAGAAGGTATGAGATAGGCCCCCTGAACCTTGCCTATGTTGAACGAACACCTACCCCACGCTCTCTCCCTCTCTTTCTTTCTCTTTGGTATCTTCCACAATCCATGACGACGAAGACGGACGCGATGTCTTTTGACGAATATTTCCTTCGCTGATTATTTCTCTCTCTCTGATTTGTTGCGGGATCCCAGGGTAATTGCGCTGTCATGTAAAGAAGCTTTTTCCTTATCATGATAGTGTCGATTTAAGATAGGGCCTTTCGAAGCTGCGAGCGATGCGTATGGATGAGAAGTCAGGTTCTAGACCTAACCTCATCTTCTCTCATGCCTATTTGCTGCTGTTAGTTAGCTCCTTTCTTTTCTCTACCGTCTCTTTTATGATTGAACGAAAGATATATATAGCACTGGGATACCCGCCACTCTGGTCAGGCGCATGATAGGG
This sequence comes from Arachnomyces sp. PD_36, assembly GCA_032988195.1. Classification (NCBI taxonomy): domain Eukaryota; kingdom Fungi; phylum Ascomycota; class Eurotiomycetes; order Onygenales; family Arachnomycetaceae; genus Arachnomyces; species Arachnomyces sp. PD_36. The sequence goes on along the minus strand of JANTQE010000005.1, from coordinate 890,608 downwards.
AATTGTTTTGCTTTTATAGGGAATAAATATATCCAATAATATTGGTTGCATATATCTTCTTCTATGTGTACTGGTACCGCTGGTTTGAATATTCGTACGCAAGTTGTGGTTGGTAGAAGATTCCATGATCAACATAGTAATTGCTGCTCGCATCCCCAGAGTGCCAGTACAGGCTCCCAAATACACCCTAGATTTCCCAGATCTAGAACTTCCATCTAGTAAGATGCGATAAGCTTTTCTTGCTTGTCTAGAAAGAAAGTCCGTGATGCAATGAATGGATGGAGGTGAAGCGGGGTTGGGTTTATCGGGAGAGCGAGCAGGGATATGTGAAATGCGAGATAAGCCTTTTCTTTTCTAGAACGGGGGAAGCTTATCGAGACAACAAGGAACCGAACTCGATAGCTCGATAGTTTCTATTAGTTCGTTATCGAGTCCTGTGAGATACGGAAGAGAATAATAATGATAATGAATGGGATGGGTGAATCGAGGATGAGATAGAGGTGTTGTTGCTATCTCGTCGATAAGGGTACATGTGCGCTGCATGTATGCAGTCTCTCATTGGGTGGAGAGGATAGAATGGAAAGGTGAAGCTGATAAGGAAGAGAAGAATAATAACGCATAGATGAGAATTATATCGCGTCTTCAGACGTTTCTGCTGATAAGCTCGATATGGCTTTCTGGAATGATTTGCGGCATGGGAGAGCCATGATAGTCGTCAATGATAAGACGGTCGGTCAAGCGTAGTTTATCGCTAACATGACAGAAATGGGAGTTGATACATGCATGATATCATATATCGAACGATGCTAGATAGACTGTTGTCCTTCCAATGGACAAAGTAGTGTTTGTTGCCTTTGGCATAGCTCCGACACGATAGTCCTGCAGATTACTCCATTGCGATCATTCTTCCAGATTCGGTGTCGATTGAAGGGTACCTTCTCATCGGGTTCGTCTTGCTGTCTCTTGGGTGAATCCCATCGATCTTGGCTTCTGGAAACCTGCGTTACGGATGAAGTTTGCAGATATTCCCTCATACCATCACTAGGAGCTTTGGGGACGAGTGGTGCTCCCAATCAACTCAACAGCAAAACTGTTTCGCCATCCCTAACTCTCAACTCCTCACATGGCCGCATCCGCTATACCCTCATGAGCCCATCCATCCAGGCAACAAATATCCCTCACCTCCACTCCTCCTCACTGCTCAAGCACCATTGTCTCGGCACCGCGCGGATAATCCCATGTTTCACAGCAGACAGAAACAACAAACAGAAAACCCAGCGGTACTGTAGCTATATGTTTCAAATAACCCCATTCATATGAGGACTGCGGGTTTCACGGCTTCATCGGATGAACTGAAACGGATCCAGGAATGAGTGTTCCGTGGTTCCCCAAGGCCAGACAGAGTTTTGGTTTGGTGGTTGAGGGAGGGATGGATCCATGGGATGGGGAGGAGATCTTGGAAACGGCGCGAAGTATGCAAGGACGGTAATAGGAACGAACCGGAGTACCCAACGTCGTTCGCGAGGTTGAAAGTTGAAGGAAATTAAGTGTGAGAATTGAGATCTCTCAACGCCCGTTCTTGAGGGAGTCGGATTCCAAAGCCTCAAGCACCACGAGCAAGGGAGCGATGAATAGAGTCATCATCCAACGACGAATCCAGGGCGTAGATAGAGTAGGAAAGAGTATGAAAATGTAGGAAAGTCCTCCATCTTCAATGGAAAGCGCCCGGACACCGAGCTGGACATGCACCCACCTTTAACCACCACAACTCCCCTTATGCATCACCATCTCCAAACGATCTCCCCTCCCTCCCTCCAGAAGATCGGATCACAAGTTCAAATCTCTCAACCGAGCAGACAAAGTAAGATCATCAACCCCTTTTAACCAAGACAATCCAAAGCGATCTTCAGAAATCACATTTTTACCGAGAGGATCACTCTTTTGTAAATCCCTTCCCTCCTCTCGAGGTCCCATCAGTGATCACTCACGCAATCACAGCGTCTTATTCCCCATAATAGGATCAACAACGGCAACAAAGAGCAGCAACGAAAAAATCAGATCAGACGAGAGCTCCCCATAAATCAAACTCTTGCTCCCCTTTTTTTAGGTCTCTCGAGCAAGCGAACACTCGCCACCCTTTATATACACTTCTCGGATTCCTCGGAGACCAAGCCAAGAGGAGAAGAGCTTCCATTCTTTTGTTCCACCCGCTTGTCCACATCAGCTCTTATAAACGCCAAGACTTACGGAGCGTTATGTGTATAACTCAAGGTTCGGAAATAAGCAACGATGAGCAAGGTGCCAATGCCAACCCTTTCTTCTGATGAAACAATCGGTGTGAGGAACACCTTGCTTGCTCACTGGAAGGAAGGGATGTGTATGTGGGGTGTGAGGAGGGAAGGAAAATTTGGTCGTTGCATTAAGCCAATCCCTCGTCCAAGAGGGAGAGATGAGATGATTGACAGGGGACAGACAGGTACATTATTATCTAAGCGAGACTTTATGTCTGTTCATAAAAATAGGTCTCTCTCAAGAGCGAGTCGCCGAACAACATGGATCCCCCTGCACAAGGTTTGGGGCGTTGCGCTCTGCCCCTGAATATCAAAGGGATTTTATTGGTTGGATGGCGAGAGTGATTTCAACTGCTGCGAGTAATGGGTTGACGTGGATCTGCGAGTGATACGGAGGGACGGGAAGAGGGCCTGTTCTTTCTTGGTCTTTGGCGAGGGCAGGATTGGGGCAGGATTGGGGGGAAAGAGGGTGTGGTGAGAGCGCTTATCGAAAAAGAGAAGGGGAAAAGAAGAGGTGAGCGATTGGATGGGATATCGGGCAAATCTCTTGTGAACTGTCGAGAAGATCTTATGAACTGTTTATTTTTTTTTTCTTTTCAGAGCGGCCAATCATCGGGAATATTTGTGACGAAAATCATGGGCATGGACAGCGAAAAGAGAAGTGTGGGTGATCGTGAACAGATCGCAACCAAGACTCGTAAAATATCTTCACCTTCTGCAGGGCCCAACACGACCAAGCGCAGGTGTGGCTCGAGTCGAATCCGTGATTGAAATACGAGAAAAGCGATCTTGACGTGGTGAGCTCTCACACGCGCCCTTTTTTTTCCGCTTCTTTTCTTTTGTGGTGAGTTTTATGAGGATGTGTCCGTGGGCGGGTGGAGTTCAAGGTCGGTTTTTGGGTATGATATGTCAGGCGACAAAAGGGAAGCGACGTTCCCATGGCCCGCAGGACAGGATCTGCATCCGCAAGTCCCAGTCCCTTCAGCCGAGATGTGTGGGAACGGGGTCACTGTCGCGGGTTTGATGGCTCTTCTTCTTGAGCGCAGAGAGACGAGTTTACAGTTCCGATGGCTTGTAAATTATCGAAGCCAATTCAGATAAAAAGAATGTCGTGAGATGTGTCGTCTCTCAGACTCTCACAGACAGCGTGGAGGAGATAAGAAAAAGCTTCTCACGCGATCTGCGGGATGACTGACTTATACTCATGGCCCGATGGAGAGGCGTTATTGGGTGACACCGACGCCACCAGACGTTCTGCCGTTTTGGGGAATTCCACGAGAGAAGAAAGGATCGAGGTCGACCTCATCTGTTTCCTCCAATGATGAGGGCGGGACGAGAGGGTGCGTCGCCCGATGCTGGGAAAGTCGAAGTCAGTGGTATGGGAGCAGGGTTTGTTTTTTAAAATGAATGCACATAATAATTAAATCACCGATGGTGCTCTGTGCCACTCAACTCCCGGGGGCGCTTTTTCGGGCAAGAGGCATCGAGACCCGTACCGAGAGATACTTGCATCGGAGAAAGAGGCATGGTCATGGGCATGGGCATGTCGGTTAATCAAACCCTGGGCAACGAGTGAGAGGTCTCGATGGCGATGGAAGAATTTGTCGATGGGTGTGTGTCCCGGGGAGAACGGCATTCCCCAGACCTTGATTCGAGCGAGCAATGTGAGGGAACAGCCCTCGATGCTCCCTCAGATCGCAAGTAGGAATATCCTCTCGGGGCTGAGCGGCAGTCCTCCAGCAGTGAGAAGTGCTGACCGACGGAGTCTATTGGCTCGTCTAACGGGCCCAGTCAGCAGGGCAGAACCCCATGCCAGGCCGTTGTCGACATCTCTGCGCTGTGTCACGACGCCGGCATGAACACGCAACTGGCAAGTCATAAACGCGGAAACCACGATGGGGAACTGGGCAGGCAGGTGGATAAAAGTAACTGGATTGTTGGAACACACTCTTCTTTTCTTTTGCGCTGCGATTTACTGGTTGGAGATGCCGGTCGAGTGGATGTGGGTGGACGATGAAAAGACAAGGGAGGGAAGAGGAAGGGAAGGACACCCGCTGCTTCATCGCCACACCGGTGGGAATGGGTGAAATTCTCTCGCAAAGCCAATTTGATGAGGGCCAGTTGCCCTCTGGGTACCTGCAGGATTGGCCAATTTTGGAACAACACACAAATCTGGTTGGGCTGAGGGTGATGGGGACGATGATTGGCTGGTAGACCCCCTCACTTTGCTGACTACTCTATTTAGCGCACGCACTAGCCATCGTTTCCCCTGCATGTGGACCCACTTGTACCCACCCCCTGGACAGCGTTTGTTTCCAATGGGGGCCACAAGTGGATGTTTCCTTCCTTTCCCCCCTGAACCAACTGGGGGCAGCCCCCCCCATTCTTTCCATAGAATGCCCCCCGTAGACCCAGTAAACCTATCCCTAACATGCCCCTTCATCCCCCCTAACAGCCCCTAACACAACTCAGGAATGTGTGCCCTTGGGCCTTCCCACGCTCTGCTCTCTCCTTTTTTCCTTTTTCGTACCTGTTTTTGCTTTTTCCTCTGCGTTTTTTTAAGTGGCTCCTTTCGGTTGGGTTGGTCTTGGCAAGGATCTGGGGCCATCCCCCCCTGCCCCCCCCCTTCAAGCTTAATCTCCCATTCCATACAAATGTTCCTCCCTTCCCTCGTTTCCCTCTTCTTTCTCTTTTTTTTTCTTTCTTCCTCCCAAGCCTTCATTCTTCAAATCAGCTTTACTTAATTTTTGACCTCGGTCACCCACACTCTTTTTACAAAGTAATCAATCTCTTGACTTCGTGTCAACACATTCTTTACCAACCCTCCCAACAACAAACCTCTTTCAAGAAAACAACCTCACGGTCAATTCTTATCAACAACTTCAAGATGCGTTTCACTATCGCCTCCGTTGCCTTCTTCGCCGGCCTTGCCGTTGCCGCGCCCGCTCCTGAGGAGACCGTCTACGAGACCCAGGAGGTGACCATCACCTCTTGCGCTCCCGAGGTCACCGACTGCCCTGCCGAGCCCACCTACGTTGCTCCTCAGCCAACCTACCCCGTCCCCGAGGAGCCTGAGCCAACCTACACTCCCCCAGTTGAGACTCCTGAGGTCCCCGAGTACCCAACCGACGTCCCAGAGTACCCATCTGAGACTCCCGAGTACCCCGTCCCAACTCCCTCCAGCTCCAGCGTTGTCCCTCCTGCGCCTTACCCAACCCCGGTTGAGCCCGTCCCTGAGCCAAGCACCTCGGTCATCACCATCTCCACCTGCATCCCAACTGTGACCTACTCCACCATCACCATCACCCCCACCGTCTCTGCTACTCCCTCCCCCTCCAGCAGCGTCGTCCCCAGCTACAGCTACCCTCCCCAGGTCACCAGCTCGTAAGTTATACTCTTCCCGCTACTCAAGCTACAATCGCATACTAACAATCTCTCCAGCACTCCCCCCGTTTTCACCGGTGCTGCCAGCAACGTCGGTAACAACGTCGCCTTCGCCGGTGTCGCTGCTGCCCTCGCTGCCTTCCTCGCCTAAGTTCCCTTCTTCACCTGAAGTCGACTTCCAAGATGCTCTCTGAAAGCAAGTTTATCCTGATCCATCGAGCGTCATCGGCACAATCTATCTCGGTATTTTTCTGTCAGTGGCTAGCTACAGGCGGGTGGATATAAGCATGTCTCTCATCTCAGCGAGTATTTAATATTTCTTTACGAATGTCAATCCTCTGGAATTCAAAATGACTTCGCCTTTTTTTTTTATACTTCTTTCTAACTTTCATCTGCATGGACAATGATTATGGATAACTTAAACGCTCAAGCGAATGGTGTTCTACTTTTTGGTTGGGACCGGCTTTTTCTCGACAATGTACCAATCAAACTTATCATCGTCGTTTCAATTCATGTATTTGGAAACCCTTTTTTATACTCATGTCGTAGCTCCAGATATTCCCTTTCCTATGTCTTTGATTCTTCGGCTGTTTTTTTTTATGGTGTTTACTATTAACGCTTTTCTTACTATTGTTCTTTTTTCGATGTGAATAATAATTGATACCTTTTTTTCACTTCACTGATACTTCGAAAAATCATTTCTCACTTCCCTTCATTGCTTCCATTCATCGTAGATTCACTCTCCCTCCTTGCGCCATTTACCTTACTTGAAACATCCCCCCAGAATGCCAGAACCCCCAAATCCTCCCGATCAGATCCGCTTCATAAGATTTCCCCTTCAATCCCTGCGCATTCGCGAGATTGTGAGTGATTTATTGGCCTTTCCCTCCCCCTCCTTGGCTCCTTCGGGGATATAATACGAGGGGACCCTGCGTTGTCTGTTCTTGAGATGAGGAGTAAGATCTTTGGGGGTTGTGTGTCTATTTATATATTCTACTTCCATTGTTGTGAGTGTGAGGTTAAAGTGGGATTTTGTATTGGTGAGTGTTGGGTGGGGGGTATATATATTTTGTGTTGTCTCCCCCGGTCAAGTGGTGGTAGATATATTTATTCATTGATGCTTCTCGGAAACTGAAATGAGTTCAATATGATTGATGATAAGAATGAACCGAAGACACCTAACCCATAATTTGCACTGCAAGTTCAACACCGGAAATATAAGCACGCAAAAGTCCCTCGAAACCTCTATGACGTTTCTTTCTCGTCCCCCATCCTGCGGCATACGTATTACTGCCAATAATCCTATGAGAGGTATTCACACGACATGAGTAAGAGAGAATGGAGAAGAAGGAAGCCTGGAGCTTCACTATCAGGACAAATTCCCGAAAGGTATTCTAACTAGGGCGCGAGCAAGTCGGAACCCGACTGAACCGAACCGGATCAAAGGGAGAAGGAAGAATGTAAGGAGAGGACGGACATCCTGTGACTAACGGCGCGACAGCGTGCAGGCCAAGCGGCGTAAGATACCTTTAGTGTTTTGTTTGTCCCACGCTGGTCCCAACTGTTGATGAAAGAAACTTCGCGACAACAATTATGCTCTAGAATCTGCTTGTAGCTAGCTGTATTCTTCGATTGATTGATGCGGGTGTAAGAGTGCTATCGGGTCGCGGTATCGGCAGGGCTTGATCGAACTACGGCTTTGGAGTGAGGGGAGGTGAAGGATTGAAGCGGCGAGAAGGGATCTGCAAATATATATACGCAGCCGACGACACGAACATGACGTTGAAACATGTGCCCTACATCACATCAATCTTCCTCACTGTCGATGAAATATTGTGGCGGCTATGAGTTTAAGTCTGAACGGCATGCCGGAGAAGGAGAATGAATGAAGGATTAAGGGATAGATAGATATATCCCGCCTCCATCGAAACATGGAACAAACGTCATTGAACACAACGTGGGATCATTTTGTGCCACATCAGTATTCCTTACTGATGATGAAACGTCGCTGCAATAATAACAGTAGAACCGTATCTTCTAGGGGAATTGAAGCCGGTAGAGGTGTGCCGCCAGACAATGATCAAGTTATGAGCCGCATCATGAGAAAAGAGAAAAGGAATGAAGGCTTAAAGGGATAGATATATCCCGAGTCTATCGAAACCCGGTAGACAAGACTTGCAGTATCTTGTCTTACTTCACCAAGACGTGTGTGTCTCCTCTGCACGTTGTGCCACCAACGTTTTATGTACCATGTCATGTTGGACAGAGATCGGTTGATCAACCACGAAAGGTACGTCGTTCCCTTGGACCCTTATGAAGGGATTGTATTTGAAATCCTCCCCAGAAGTGGTTCGGGTAATCGAGATCTGGGGTTGACTCACGGATGTGTGCTTGGTCATGTGAAGCCTTACACCCCGGGACTCGCAGAAACCGGAGACCCAAGATAAAAGAGAGTGGAATTAAAGCTGCAGTCCGAGGAGGCAGGGAGGCTCCTAATGGAGTATCCCTGGGGCTCGAACCCCTCGAACTCTTCCGAAGGTTTACGTGAGAGATCGTGGCAGGGAGTCCAAATATAATACTCGAGCTTCACCTTGCTAGCAGCCAACTCATCTATTTTCGGAACTCTGACCCATGGCGGATTCATTGTTGCCCCCATTCTTCAGGAGTCAATAACCAAGTCCATTGACTCAATTCACTGACTGGATTCAATCAACGGAAACCTAATCCTACGCTGGTGTTAGTATTCCAAATCTCATTGTCAACATACGCGTATATGTTCTTTGTTCAAAACCAGCCTCATCTGATGAGAGGGGAACAACACCGAGACGGCGCCGCACGGATCTTGCAAGCTCTGCTTTGGGAGTCGGTTCCTATTGTTACTATTCTTGGACAGACGGTCAGAGGCCAAGCCCCCCCTTCTCTCATGTAATATGGTTCAGCGGTGATAAGCTCCGTAGATTGATAATTGCTCGTGAGAAAGGTCTCAGAGTTGCCGATACACGGGTCTTCGGGTCTGAGGCTTTGCAGGCAACGATGAAAGCGCATACATCAAAGGTTTATCCCCATGCTCTCATCGCCTCATGTCAGGGCGTCCGGCCGTAATAAGAGTCCCGATCTCGATAATATGAAGCCTGCCGTACTTCCGATCGGATCTGTAGAGAGAAGTGGGGATAAGTTACTATCTTTATGTCAAGTGATGTGAGAGATCGATAAGAATCTCAGAATCAACGCCATGGTTTTGCGATAATATTATTGCTGATGTTGGTTCTAGTTGGTGCTGATGCTGAGTCGAGGTTTGGGGCGGCGACGGGAAGGAGCGTATTCGTTTATCTCCTCCAGTCCGGTTATCGGAACACTCCTGCAGGATGACAGAAGGTGCGATCTGTGACCGTTGCATCTCTCCCCTGGATCTCATATTGCCTCCCTGCCACTTTCCGCAGGTCTCCCATAGGCGCCAGATGTTGTGTTCTGGGATTGAGAGAGGCACCGAGTATATGCAGGAGGAAGGCGGGAAGGCAGTAGTTCTGACACAAGAGTCAGAGGTTGGCATCGAGTAATAATGTATGAAGCTAAATTCTTATATTAGAGGTTATCCGCAGCAGGAGCGGCATGACCTCGAGGGCTTCAGGAGTCGATGAACTAGTGGTTTTACCATTTGGGTAAAATCGAGCGACTTGTCTTTTGACATGAGAGATCTAAAATAAAGGAACAAATGAGAGACGAGATAATATCACCGCCTTTCGAGAATTTGACCAGTCGATAGTGTTTCTACTCTTTCTCGTAAGCTTGTTCTCTGCTTTTAATGGTTGTGCTGTTGGTTGATGGGAGAAATTGGGGTTGAAAAGGGCCATTTGGACCCCAAAAAGATCAAAGAGTAAGCGACATTGCTCCCACTGGCCCCAGGGAAAACTTTGTAAACGACCAAGGCTTTGAATCCTTCGCTGTTAATCATTGTATGGTTATTCAGTGGTGAAGGCAGGGCTCATCCTCCATCCAAGCGGGTTTTGCTGGGTTGGGTGAGGCGAAGTTGAGATGGAAGGCGGCTATGCCATCGGACGAACCAGTTGGATCAGCGGATTTTCGCCAAAACTGCGGACGCCCCGACAACCAAAGCAACAACTGCGACGAGAGATGGTATCCACAGCGTTCTCTCTCGTACTCGCACACGGCAATGGCTTTTTTGTTCCTCGACCCTTCTTTCTTCCTTGAGTTACTGTTTCTGGAGGTCATCCGTGCCTTCGTGCCGTCATCGGTCCTGGCGATTCATGGTTGATCAGCGAGTAGCTTGATCCGCCAGCATTCGGTCTCCCCAGAAACCACCCACAGGCGTAACGCTGTTGGCTAATCTATTGGGGCCTGTCTTTCGCCCCATTCCTCGCTTGTTCCATGCTATTCCATCTTGGGAAGATGTATCGACGAGCGTGGCATCGTATCCTCGGCTGCGTCACATCACTTCGGGCGTAAACGAGCTGCCAGATGGACAGAATCAACTGTGGAAACGAAGGCAACGAAGGCGATTCTTGTTGGCAGCTTGACTCGACTTTGCCGTGTGTACTGGGCGATGCAGGAGAAGGCGCATCATCGATATTAATGAACCAGGCCGTGTTGTGTTGTGCCCGCCACTTGGGTCGAAGCCAACCAGGCTAGTTTGGCGCACTGCCTCTCTGCTCGATGAGCGCTTGTCAGGGCCAAAAATCACACGATAAAACGTTCCATCCTTTTGACATAATTCTTTTTTCTTTTCGCTCCTGCCTTCTGACGGGCTCGTTTCCCTGTTGGGATCTTAGAAAAAGGGAAACGCTGGGGCTTACTTCTTTAAGACCCATGGTTGTCCCCATTTCTTATTTTACCACTCCTTGTTCTTTGTCTATGGTTCGTTATATAGTAACAACCTTCTTTAATTCTCCTCTATCTATAGCTCTTTACTGCATGCACCGAATACTTCACGGTTGCGAAGTCCATCTTCAAAAGATATCAAACATCTCTCTATCTACCATCCTCACCCTCCCACTGACATCATGATTCAAAGTCTACCTTATCAAGACCTGGTGGACTTGTCCCTCTTTGAGGGGCCGGTAGCGGATGAATCTCACCTGTCAACCTCATCAATCACGGATATCAAACCAAGTCCACGGATAGAAATCACCTCTTGGGACGGCGAGCCTGCCCCGTGCAGCGGCGACCGGCCTACCGTTTCAGCAACCTGCCTGGCGGGTCCGATGGAATTCGACTATCATTATGCCAGTTTCTACCAACCATCAACGAAGAAAGAATCAGAATTCGGCCCTCAGCCTGGCTTCGTACCAAAGCTGCGACGGAATAACCGCAAATTCCAAGCAAGAGACAATTCCCGCGATCGAGCAACCCAGACAACGGACTGTCTACCCGCCCCATCACACACCTTCACACGCAGCGCCTCAGATCCATGCCTCAATGGCCACCGATCAGGAGCCGGCGGCGGCCAGCTTACCTGGTGCCCGGAGCGGGAGTCGTGGCTCTACACCTATCCTTGCACGACTATCGAACGACCATCGACTGCAAACTTTGACGGCAGGGAAGGCCTTCGAGGGGGGCCAGATTCATTCCTAAGAGAGTACTACAGCGATGGCCTGACCGTGGAAGACCCTCCACCTCCATACGAGAACCACAAATCGGATGCGAAGACCACAACGACTACCCGGAACGAGAGCCAGTGGAGTCGGATCGCTCAGCGAGTCTGCCGCAGTCCCCGATGAGACGTTTTGTTACGAATTATAATCTTGCAGCTTTGTTTTTAATATCTGTGTGTTAATAGCGGGAGTTTGCCATTACGGTTTGGCGTTTTCTACGGAGCTTTGAGGCCTAAACAGGTGGCTAATGGTACGGTGTTCTGGTTATGGACTGGTCTTTGCATCTTTTGGCTTTTGAGCCGTTGATATGTCTGAACGAGCCTACTCATTCATGTCTTTCCGCATAGAAGGGGACGAGAAGAGGCTCGAACAGATACCCATTTCCTACTCTCTTTGTCTTATTATCTGAATGGTAGCTGATCGCAACCTGACATTCTTCAATATTGTAAACTTTCCTTTGTCACTCCAGCATTCCAACATATACCCAATTGTGTACTCTAATCAAATATGATTTCCTATCTACAAACATGCCTTCTGCACCTCGTAACATCGTCATCAATATGTTCTCTCCGCAAACGATATTCCCACCAGGATAATGATGTAACTCTTCTCGTTTGACAATATCCAAATCGTATATAATCGTGTCAACACTTTCACATATGAGCCTTCCCCGTATCCCGCTGCCTTGAACGTTTCGGTTTGGTTGCGCAACCGAAAACGGCGAGCGAATCCCCCCCTAAACCGGATTAGTCAACGCCAATCTATTTTTGCACAGCCTTAACCCCCTACCAGCATCCCCGACATATCAACACTTCCACGAACGGCGTCTTCGAAGAATTATTGCATGCTACTACAACTCTGCCCCCAAATCCATCCGCTTTCGGCTCGCATCCCCGAGGGCTAGATCCCTTCGCCGATTCCTGGGTTAAGGGTGGGTTGTATGCGTTTTTTTCTTACTTGAAACGCGCGAATCGAGCTGTCAAAAACGGGGGTTGTGGTGACAGGGAATCCTCCGGAGGGTGGTATGAGGATGAAGGATGGATTGTTTCTGGCGGCGCTAGAACAAATGGATTGATTCGATGAGATGGTGATTGCGAAGATCTGAAGACAAGGTGCTGATGCGTCGTATGTATGACTGAGAGGGTGGGATAGCGACGAGCAAGCTTCTGAACCTAGGTACCTTGCCAGTTCGCGCCGTCAGAGCCCAGGTCGTGAACGCCTTAGCCCCCAAAATGAAGCATGAGGTCGTCGTCATGAACTGACGGTGAGCGGATGAGGAGAGCTCTTCTGGGCTTGACGTCAAGTGATCTCGAGGTGATTAACTTGGGTCCTGGCCCAGATGGCGATGGACCTTCGAAGCCAAGTCAAATATCTTCACTCGTTAAGGTTATACTGGATTAGACATAGTAGGCGATATGATTAATAACCGAAAGGATAAGTTATTATTGTTCATGAAACTTCTCCACCTCTGCGAGACCATTCTGGTCTACTTCGCTCTGGTTGCCGGATCCGCTCCTCAATTTCACCTTCAGGTCCGCCTTCTCTATATACTTGTTTCTTTTGATTGGAAGTTTTTACAACGGCGAAGAATTGAAGCGAAGGGGGCATACAGGGGAGGAGAATCATTCCCCTTGAAACTCTTATAGACGGGAAGAAGTCTGTTTTTCTTCATTTTGAGATAGAAAGTTCCAGAGCCCGGTGTAGAGTACTGATGTATTATGGTGAAAAAAGCATATATCGATTTGGGTTTGAGTGCTAGAGGCGGAAGAATATTCGAAGGAATCCTTTGGCCATTATGGATCCAGAAAACTGTCATGTCGACCTGCTGCCTAGTGCCTAGTGCCGGGGGGGTGTTGCTCGGCAGTATGATAAAAACGATTAACAAGCGTCAACTGGTGCGCAAGAATCGGCGTGCATAGAGCCGCTGTTTCCGACTCTAGGCACATCCTCGGTCTCATACACAGTATTGACCAGTTCGGGAATTTCTCATTATTGTTGGATCGGAGAATGCATATCCACCTGGCTCGTGTTTTAAAATTTAGCTCCTTCGTTTTGATATCTCTTTCGCATAAGTCGGCATCTGGATGTTGGATACGTTATTGCGTATGATGCAAGGAAAATAGAAATACCAAAGAAAAATTTAGATATATTGGGGGGAGAAAGGAATTGTAAGAAGTCAGTGGATATATATAGCCGAAAAACCTCTCCCAGTCTGCCTGTATATGTATCAGTACGTAAAGCCAACCAACCCGCTATGAGTTTTTCGATTGGCTCATTGACTGTAGTGGACTAGGTAGCCATTAAGCATCGATGCTGAAAAGCATAAGGCTTGTGTCGCCATATCGGATATCAGATCCCCAACGAAACATTCATTTTCTCATAATATAGCATTAGAAGGTCGATTTGACGTTTTCATCAGTTGCAAGTAGAGCCCGCGGTTTTCAGCCACCACTGTTTGGAGGTCGGTGATTTGGCGGGAATAAAACCAATAATGATAAAGCGTCAAAGAGAAAAGATACGTATGAGACAGAGATGCTCAGCAAAACGAGAAAGGAACCGAAAGGGTTTCTTCCCTTCATGCCTCACAGGGAAGGATCCTCTGGTAAGAGTTGGGTGGAAAATTCTGGCCCAGCAAGTGATCCATTTTGTGCTTCCGTATCAGTGATGATAATCTAGCCAGTGACGGCAACCTCCCCATTGTCATAAAGGACAGGGAGTTTTCTTCGTTCAGCAACCCTTTATCAGCGGCCTGTCCTTCATTTTTCTATCGAGAAAAGTAGCGATTCTGCTCTAGTTTCGGGTCCCAAGGAGGACGACTGGTGTGTGTAGACCCCATAATCCTCCAGAACCCTGATAGCCTTGTGAATGATGACCATGCTTGGTGACGATGTACCCGAGGACGCGGTGCAGATTTTCGGGATCATGGAATCAAAGAATCGTATGAAGTCGACGAAATCGTATTAAAGAAGAGAAAGAAAGAAAGACTGATGAAGAGAGAAAGAGAAAGTGAGGTTGAGTACCGAGGTAGGGATGGACCCGGCACGTGATTTGGAGTCATGTGACCTTGTTTTGCTTATACTTGACTTTCTTTTGGGCATCACGAAAGTCTTCATCCACAACAACATCAAATGGCTGCGTCGACCTTCTTCTTTAAACAACAGCCCGATAAACCGAACTGAGAGAGGGCACTTAAGAAGTTCTCAGACGTCCTTAGCTCTTTGATATGAGATAATAGAATACCTATCTCATATTTTCCATTTACTTCGTCTCTTTCTTTTCATCTTCATCGCCTTGGAAGGTCTCACTTTCATCACACGATCTCTGGTTCCCAGAGCCTCCTAACGCACTCCGACTTCTCATCTTATCTTCATTTCTTTCCACTCCTTGAATACTTTCAATCTCCTCACTCCACACCTTGCCTACCAACTCCTATCGCATAGGCAAGTACCTACCTCACTAGGAGAGCGAGGTATTTCCTTCCAGCTTCTTGATCAGCAGAAGGTCTAGCTCTTGCTGTCTCTACATGGGGCCTGCGAGGGGGACTCCTAGAGTCGACGACTCTACTCTTCATATACTTTCTCTTTCGGGGAATTTCTTCTCTGAGGTTGCGACCTCACTTTCACTTCTCTATTGACGCTCAAGAGGTTATTGACTCTTCTTCTTTTGACTTGCGTCTTTTATGTGAGCCTTAGCTTGTCCTCTTCGACGGTGAAATCGTTCATTCGCCTCGGGCTATTGACACTTCGCATTTTTTAGTTTATTTTACTCTTGGCGCCTTTAGACTCCATTTTATGGACAGGCTTCTTTTCAATCGACTTCGGGCTTTAGCTTCGTTTCTTACGCAGAATCGTATTTGACGTTCCTATACTTTCGCATTTCTTGGGCCTTTGGGGCTTTATTTACGGTCTCCGAAACTTCTGTCGTCAACCCCTCAGTTACAGATCAGATTTTCTAGATTGAAACATCACCCGACAGTCCACTTCTTTCATATGCTTTAAGCTTTAAGCGTAAGAAGATATTGAAATTCATTAATCTTGTTCTGAAGCAACCTGACAAAGAAGGGTAATACTGAGCATTTTTCTACCTAATCCGGTTCGTAAACTCAATTGATATCTTCGTTGAGTCTCAAACAACGCTTATGCTTTTTTTTAGAATCGGCGTACAGTTTATGGGCCCAAGTCCGTCCATCCTCGCTATGGATCCCCGTCCAGCACTTCCCCCCTCTACTGCAGAGGGCATCGTGGGTAAAGATAATACACTCTACCAGAGCATCCCTGCCAGTTCAGTTGCTTCGAGCGATGCCACGTCTGAGGTGTCTTTGGACGAGTCGGGTACATCTTCTTTAAGCCTAGGTGGTGGAGATGACACTGGAATGACAGACCTGGGGGACTCGGAAGGCACTCAAAACTTGGAGAATACCGATAAGCAAGGCTTAGCTAGCGATTGTTTAGACCTCCCTACACAGATTCGCACACTGTTCACCGATGCGACCGTGTCCCAGCTCGAACATGGTGTCGAAAAAGCCAGTGTGATCAGAGGAGCTCTTGACGCGATACTGTCCGAATGTCCTTCTGATATAAGAGGAGGCCTAGAGCTGTCTGATGCGATCAAAGCCCTGAAAAATCAAAATACCAAGGCTGAAGTTATCATCGGCGTTGTCGGTGCAACTGGTGCTGGCAAGTCCTCGGTCATAAACGCCGTGCTGGACGAAGCGAATATAGTTCCGACTAACTGCATGCGTGCGTGCACTGCTGTGGTTACCGAGATAGCTTACAATCATGGGAAACACCCATATGCTGCAGATATCGATTTTATAACGGCCGACGAATGGAAGGGGGAACTAGAAATACTTTTTCAAGATCTTGAGAACGTTGACGAGAGGGCAAAGAAAAGTTTGAAGAGCGACTTCGCTATTGCGCTTGCAAAGACAAAGGCAGTATATCCAGCATTGGGTGATATACTCCAGAGTTCCCCCGATGAGCTGGTACGTGACAAGAATGTGTCCGACCTGTTAGGTACCAAGATATCCTTTCATGACGATGATCCAACACGTTTTTACGATAGATTGCAATCATACGTTGACAGCAGAAAGAAAAAGGGCAGAGCTAAGAAAAATGAGGAAAAGAGTCAATCGGAGGCTGAGCTAGAAGTCTGGCCATTGATCCGAGGAGTGCGCCTCTATCTAAAGGCCCCCGTGTTATCCACAGGAGCGGTGATTGTCGACCTCCCGGGAAGCCAGGACTCAAATGCTGCTAGAGCAGCAGTTGCAGAGGGGTATCTGCAAAACGTTACCGGGCTCTGGATTGTAGCCCCAATAAATCGTGCAGTAAACGACAAGACGGCGCATAGTCTACTTGACGAGGCGACAAGAACTCAACTAAAGATGGACTGTCGTATCGATAGGATAACTTTCATTTGCAGCAAGACAGACGATATCCGCATCGATGAGGTCCAAGACTCCCTGGACATGAGTACCGAATCTGGTAATTTGTCTGAAAAACTCGAAGCAATCGAGGCAAAGCAGGAAGCACTTCAAGATGCGTTGACAAGACTTGGGCGCGAGAAAGACACGGTCTGCGAATCCTTGGAACAGGCTGTCGATGAACTCGATGAACTAGAAACGGTGGAGGTAGACGAAACCCCCCTAAAACGTGAAGCCGGTGAAGATATCGAGGAGCGCCCTTCCAAGATGGCGCGATTGGATCATCCGGAAAACGCATCTGGTACCACAAGTGGAGTTCCCCTTAATAGCAATGGACAGATCTCGGAATTGTCGCACAATCTGGCAACGAAATCAGAAGCCTCGAGTCGCATTAGGGAGCTCAAGCTTGCTCGCAGGAACCTTTCATCAAGGAAGAGAGAACTCGCGTTAAAAATCCAAGAAACAAAGGGCGAACTCAAGGCTACGATAGCGTCTCGAAGCAATGCCGAAACTGAATTTCGATCTCAATGCATTCTTGCGAGGAACCAATATACGAAATCTACGGTACGGCAAGATTATGCTCTTAGTGTCCAGGACCTTGACCAGGAGCTAGCCCAGGATGACCCTGACTTTGATCCCGACGTTGAGGTTCGAGATTATGATGAACTCGCTGGGCTGCTTTCTGTTTTCTGCGTGTCCTCGCGCCAGTATCAATTACTCCAGGGTCGTTTCCCTAGAGAGCAAAAGGTTCCTGGTTTTAGCAAACTTGAACATACGGAGATATCACAATTACAGGCTCACTGTATTGAATCGACGGAGGCGGAGCGCCGGCGGAACTGTAAACTATTTCTAAATAGTTTCGACCAGTTACTGAATTCCCTGAGACTATGGGCATCGGCAATGCCGAGAAGTCTTACGGATACGGAGCTGCACGAGTTTAAAGAGATGATTGATCGCAAACTGGCCGAGCTATATTCTGTAAGTTAGAAAATCGCGTGCATTAAGTAAGGGAACAGGCGAAATGTGCTCATATATTGGTGAAATTAGGACCTTGATAACCTTGCCAAAGAAACCTTTTCCGAGCTCATGGAGAAGCTTAAGCTCAGCATTTTGGACACATTTAGTAAGTCTTGCCTACCATGATTTTCGGCTATTGTTGGATAATCGCGTCCTGACATATTGCAGGTCGTGCGTGTACTCATGCCGAAAAGGAAGCGCTTGAGACGGTGGCTGAATGGAATTCGGTTTCGAGCCGCACCCCGGCAAGCGGGTTTCAGTGGATGGTGTACAAAGCAATTTGCGTACGCAACGGGGTGTATAGCAACGATAAGGGATCATATGTTCGTCGAAGCATCCCAGAGAAATAGAAACTTTGAAACTCAGCTAACTAGTAACAGAATTGGAACGCGGATATGTGTGTTAAGGATGCTTTTGTTGATTATGATATTTTTGTTCTAACATTTTTAGGGCGAATCCTATGATCAAAATTATTGTCCAGAACTGGTCGAGGTAAGTGAATATACTTGCAATTCTACTCGATTTTGACTAAGGCCGTTTCTGCAGCTTCTTCTCCGACACGGCGCCCTCTATCTTCGAGTCTTTTGGCGAAAAGTCCTGGGCCCTTCTTGAGTCGTTTCATGAAAGCATTGAAAATTACGCAGACGAGAAGGGGATAGCTTCGGACAGTTTTCAGATGCTAAGCCAGCAGCTGGGGACTTTTCATGGGAATCTCACTGGTCATCTGGAGTCGATGATGAACATGATGAACTTGAAGCAAAGAGCGATTAATCGAGAATTCTCAGGCGCCATACGACGTGCTTTGGAGGAGGGATACGAGGCGTGTAGCCAGGAGAAAGGTAAGTGGACTTGGAATTTGAGGCAGGCTATTACTTATCTGGTTTTAGGCACAAAACACTTCCTCCGGATGAAAAAAATCATGATGGAGCTGGTGGAGAAGGTTCGACACTCGATGTTTAGACAGGCAACTCAAGAGATAGAGTCAAAGTTGAGAGTGATGGTTCGTGATATGGAGAATGAGATGGCTTCCAGGCTTGAGACGGTCAAAGGGAAAATATCTTCCGACTACCGACTTGCTGTTGAGAAGCTGGAGAGCCAGAAACCTCGTCCTACCGAGCTCTCTATTAAAGCCAAAGTACTGGAGGTAGTTTCGTCTGCAGAGACCGATTTTATGGAGATGATGGGGCAAGGGGACGGTTTGGAGAGCGCAGGAAAGGGATCGGACAAGGTATCTGAAGGCTTGGACACCTCGGGGGAGAAGTCTACGGCGGTCGAACAGAGCTCAGGTGCTACGATAAAAGCTAAGCCAATTGCGACTGAAGAGGCATCCAACAGCCCGAAGGTTAAAGTGGAGAAGGATGGCGAATAGGGCGGGGGGTTGTGGTTCAACATTTAAGGGAAAGAAGTGGAGGCTTACATTTATATTCAACATATATTCGAGAGTCATTGATGGGGAAATCCGGATTGGCGATGGAGGAAGCAAGATACGATTAGAGATAGCACCGTGGCTCACCTAGATGCCCATAGAGAATCGAACAAATGCATAGCCACGCCCTTATTTTCCATCTCCCCCCTTCTTATATACTCCCCTCCCGCCATGCATTGTAGCCTGAGGATGCAAAGTGAGAAATAGGAAAAGCTGCCTGGCGCGCTGCGGGCAGATTTAGACTTTCGGTGTGTGTTTTGTTGGTCATGTTGACCAAGTTTGACTCGCGTGAAATGCAAAGCAGATGCCGTGATACACCAGATCTTGCAGAAGTGGCAATCGGGGAGAGGATGCATCCAACGGTAGCCCAGCAAAATGCAAGATTCGAGGTCATATGTGAGAGTTGTCTGCATTCTATTGAGAAAATGCTAAGTAAGACTTGATCAAAAATTGAGCGAGTTATCTCGCTCCAAGTCGTGCTGCTGTTGGTAAGAATCTCGATTTGTTTGGTGGTAAGATCGGGGGCTTGGGGCAGGGTGGCTTGGTTTGCGGGGGGCTGTTATTTGGCCCGTTATTTGATCCTGACCGCCCAGCGGATCGATAGGTATGGAGTAAAAGTAGGTAAAAGTCTCCGGGAAAGAGTGTGGTGGGGGTTTGTTGTCAAGGAAATATATCCCTTCTTGGACCTGTTCTGTATTCTGGGGCGCTTGTTGGTGGCTGTGATGTAAAGCTTAGAGATAAAGAGATAAAAACCAACAATTAACTGGCGGAGTACTCTCCGATGGGCTAGCGCTCGAGAAGAGCAGAAAGAAACCCGAGTCCAGGCCGTAGTAGAGATCCATCGACGGGTAGTAACATCGTATCTGGATCGATATGATCCTGAATAATATGACGAACCTTCGGGAACATGATCGACGGGAAATCAGACCACCATTCCCCCCCCTGTTGGTCCATCATATTTTTCTACTGAGTGGCTTTGGCCATATCTTGACACTTGCAATCATATTCAGGATTGTCGCGTTGCGGGTGGACATTAGGGAGAAGGTTGGTGGATCGTGTAACTTATAAGGTTTCAGCATGAAATCGGGAAAGGGTAATAAGACCGATCCACTCTAGGCCTGATGTCAGATATAATCCTTTTTTTCTTTCTGGAATGTCGAGGTTATATCCCGGCGCCTACGGCTCAAAACCCAGTGGTTGCCATGAGGGAGGGTCGGGCCCCAACCAACGGTTTTCTATTGACGGATGCAGGTGAGTATTCCGAAAGTAAGTGAAAATAAAGTACGAATAGGATGTGTACTCGTATTGTGTAGACGCCCAGGGGATACAGGGCTGCTGGTAAGGGCGCTTGTTACCATGGCGGCAAGAGATCCCCAACGAAGCAAATTGGATGAGAAGGAGGTGAATCTACTGGCCACTCCCCAATCAAGGGCTGGTATTAGCTTATGTTTGCTAGGGAACGTGTAGATTGTATGGATGAAAGAGCTCGTGGAATATCCAGAAGGAAATTCTTCGCTCTATTGATGGGATCATGGCTGTTATTCATTGTCGGTGGTGGCAGTGAACATCGTCGTCGTCGGTTCGTCAAAGGGTTGAAGTTGAGAATAAATCTCGGATCGGGTGGACGATAATGCGGTCTTGGCGGTTTGAGGTTCCTCGACATGAAACACCTTCCCGCCGACCATCAACAACCTACATCCACAGAAGATGAGATCACGTCCAACCATTTTCAGGCTGGAATTTGGCCAGTCCCGCCAGGCATGGGCGACCCTAGGTGCAGACCTAACTCGACATCTCCTTCGTCTGTGCCACCGAGTACCTGGTGGCTGGGGTGGTTGCGGGCCAGCGCCTAAGAGACAACTCACAGACCAAAGAGAGGTCGATCCTGTCTGCTTTTCCCGAAGCATGTGTTGCGGAGGGGCCAAGAGGCTTGCAGATGGTGGCATGCCTTGATCAGCGCTGATCAAGGCCTGTACCGTGGGTGCGGTTGTATTTTCTTTCGTTGAGGAAGGGTCTGTTTTCTGTTGACGATGATGCGACACTCTTTTCCCCTTTCCAAGGGCTGGCTCCTGGACCACTACACGTCAAACTATGGAGGCGCAGAGTTAGCCTCAGACCCCTGTTCTGGTACCATGAACGTCACTCAGGCTATGAGCGGGACGGTTTTGAAATGCGTCGACGCTCGGTTTCCTCCAACGAGCGGTTCTCATTGGAAACTGGAGGGGGAGCCATATGCCAGCAGTTCCTAATGTTGGCTCTGCCCTCTCCCTTGTCTGACTCGGCTCTTTTTTCTTGGTCGATCCGTTAGGGCTCTATGGCGTTTGTATATACCCATTATGTCTGTCATTGTTCTTGACACTGCCCTCTTCTTCCTTTTCGTCTCTCCTTGTTTGTTCTGCTTGCTACTTGCAACCAGTTTCTCTTGTCATTCCTTTGTAAGTGTTTTTTTTCTAACATTCGCTCATTTCATTTCGTTTTTATGATCTATTATACCCTATATTATACATCATTCCCTTGTTTTATAGATCTCGTGTGGAGCTGGCTCCTGTTTTCCATCTATCGCTCGCAAAGAAAAACTCGAACTCGAACCCTCTTATTGAGCATGACCAGCCGAGACCGTTCAGTTGATTATCGCCTTACAAGTCGATAGTATTGCTCCCTCTCTTCCATTCCTTCTAATATTTCTTAACACTACTGTGCAACATATTCCACAAAAGGCTGTGGAGCCTCCTTATCCTACGGTAGGCTGTCCGCACCCGCGCACCCACACAGCTGGACGATAATGCTAGGCTCCAGCTGCCACTCGACATATACCCAACTAACATCATCTCTCCTTAGATATTAGGACGCATTCCTCTCATTTCCGTCATCTGATGGACCCTAATAATATATTTCGGCGACGGGAGGGCTGGGTTGGGATGAATAACCAGTACGACATCACCGAACAATCGAGCCACGGGCGCTTGTTCCAACATAGAGGAACTGATGAGTTTTCGTATAGCTACCAGTATCCGTTGGAGATTGCCCCACCGATATCTCAAAACAATTCTCAGGAGCCAGTGCAACAAGAGACATATGCGGAAAATGTTAGCCAGGCTCCGGTTAATAACATAAATCCGGCGTCCTGGCAGCTACCGATCCAGCCCCCTTGCAACTCTCTGTCGACTATTCCAAGACCAGACTTAGAGAATGTGTACCAGTCTGGCCTTGACTACAGTTATCCAGCAACCTGTGGGGTTTTTATGCCTCAGCAATATTCTTTTGCTCCACCTACCACGACGACTGACGGGCCTCCGGCTTTCAACTCGTTCCTTGGAGGTAAGTACACGTTTTCAGAATGTGATAATATGTTTGCTGAGTGGTTCATAGGTTGGGATGGGAGAAAGCTAGCCGATGAAGCTTTCGAGTTCTCAATTTCCGACGTCGATCTCAGTTCCTACCCCCAGGAGCTCCTCCTACTTCCGGAAGAGAATTCATCTGTTATAAACGTACCAAAACAGTGTAGTGAATCCGATCAAGAATCGCTTCCGTTCGACTTAACATCTTCCCGACGACCATCGGCATCATCATATTCGATGTCCAGTACTGGCGTGATTCCCCCTTTCGATACTTCAGCGTTGTCGGGATATCCTGAAATATCTACCTATGGATCTGATTACACCCCAAGAAGTTCTCTCGCTCTCTCTTCGACACCTTTGTCTCCGTTGCTGTCCCCCAGGTGCCCGCAACCTGATATCAGTCGAACCGCTTCTACGAGATCCAGGGCTTCTCCTTCCCCACGCCCTTGTATGCGCACCGCACCTTACACTCTGGATGGAGGCCGTAAAAGATGGTCAACCGGGTCATACGGTCCATCTTCTCGTCGTTCATCACTCACCCAACACAACCAAGAACAGGCCACCAAACCATCCCGGTTCTCCATGCCCTCGTCAACCCTTAAGAACTTAGCACCATCGAATCTCACGAGCTCAACGAATGGGAGTGGCAAACCCGCGAGATTCCATAGAAGCTCCTTTCTGCTTCCTTCAAATATCGATAGCACTGGTCGGTTTGCGAAACCGGTTCCATTAGCTTCTAATGGACCATTCCGCACCCTCGATAGCAATGTTGGGCCTCATGGACACCCGCTCGACCAGTACGCAGATGTTTCCGATCCACCCGACCTCTTGGGCCCGTTGAAAGAAAAGCAGGTTTCACCTTCTTCCGAAGACATGAACCCTGAAGATCCCGAATTGAAACCCCACGAGCAAGATCTAAGATTCGACAACGATCTATACACTCCGAAATGGGTTCGAGGACATGGAAACAAACGAGAAGGCTGGTGCGGTATCTGCAAACCAGGACGCTGGCTTGTGCTCAAGAACTCGGCGTTCTGGTATGATAAGAGCTTCACGCACGGTATCAGCGCAGCTACGGGACAAGCATTTGAAGGGCCAGAAAAAGTGCGCAAAATGGAGGGCAGCACGGAAGTCTGGGAAGGGCTCTGTGGGAGTTGTGGAGAGTGGGTTGCGCTTGTGAGTAGCAAAAAGAAGGGGACTACATGGTTTAGACACGCGTACAAGGTTCGTATCATCTACTTCCTTCGAGGGATTTTTTGCTAACGTGGTGCTCAGTGTCATATTCATCAAAAGGTCAAAGATGTCCCCAAGCGTAACCGCGAGAGTACAATCCGTTACCGGCCTTCATCCTCAAATTCGAACTCCAAGACACCAGCACCCGCACCAACTACAGTACCAGCTACGACAAACCCAGTGACCCCACCTCTCCCTCCCGCTAAGATTGTGGGAGAGGAGCGTCCAGGCGTCAAGACAGTCTCCCCACTCCAGTGCATTTCCTCGATGATTTAACGCGTTCCCTCCCATTCCATTTGTTTTCTGCTTCTTGGTTTTGAGTTTCTGCTATGATTTTATGAATTTTTCTTTCTTCCTGTTCGTTTCTCCCGTTCTTTTTTTGGTATATCTGTTTCTTCCCGGGCCCGATGGGTTGTCGATCAATGGCTTAGGAATGGGTTGTGGTAGGTTATGACTGCATGTCGACGGAGTTCTGGGAGGTGGCAAAAGGCTTTTCCTTCCTTTGGACGTATGTTTTTAGTACCCTTCTAGGCTTTACATTCTCTTCTCTGCGTATCGTTTCTTCTGCACAGCGATGGGTTCTTTGGGATAGGCTTGGTTCTTGTCGTTGATATGAGTGAGAACGTTTCGAGGTCAATGTGAGGGGTAGGCATGTATATAGATAGCACTGGCGATTTCGCGAACAATAGATGGAGGAGTTTGGACTGAAATCTCGTCGAGTAAGAGTTTGATATGAGCCGAGAGCTTGTCCACCTTTGAAAGAGTTTCCTCCCATCAGCACCCAATTAAATACTTGGGACTTTCTCCAAGCTGGAGGCTGGGCCTATCCTCTGCCATGTTCACTGATTTTGTGTTCTTCCTTTGTTTGTTATGATGGATCTATCGACGGTGGTTGGTTTGGCCCGAGTCATCGATCGTCATAGTGCATCTTCCGTTTGTATACAGCGTGGGGTGGTTGGCGATAGATTTCCTGCAGATGAATTAGGTAATTTAGGATGTAAGAGAAGAAGTCAGTCAGTCTTCCGTTTGTTAGATATTTCCGATAGAGATTGAAGAAGAGTTATCTGTGTGAGAGCAAAAGGCAAACGAGCTCAGCCCGCTCTGCGCACAGGGAGAAAGCGAGAGAGCGTCTATCGATAGGCAGAGAAAAGAAGAAAAAAAACCATCAAGAAGATTCCATCATCTCCTTTTGAGAACACGCTAACATCAGAGAGTGGCTGTCAGTGAGAGGATGATCAACAACTTCTTTCTCGTCTTCTTCTCATTCTTTTCTTCTGAATTTTTTTTTTCTATTGCTGAAAGGGAGAGAGATATCAAAGTTGAATTCATAGCAAAGAGACATCAGGAATCTCTACCATAAAAAGTTTTTGAACTCTCTTCCGCTTTTGTCATAGCTTCGGTCCTGTTCCCGCACGACAGGATTTCTCATTCATTCTCCATGGTTCTCCCGAACATCTTTTCTTCTTCAAAATCTCCCGATAAAAAGAAGAACAAGCAAGACGGCAAGAATAACAAGTCCTCTGACTTTCACTCCCAGCCGATTCCTAAACTATCTCAGGACCGTGACCGCGACAGTGACTCCAAGGATAAAGATAAAGACAAAGATTTCAACTCTCGTCGCCACAGTTCCTCGAAATCTTCTTCAACCCTCCCTCGCACTTCGTCGTCCCGCAAGTCCCCAACAAAGTCTTCGTCAAAGTCCTCTCGCAGGGACCTAGACCACAGCCGTTCTTCCTCCACTGCGTCGAAGCATAGTTTCCAACACTCCCCCCGCTACCTCCACGATCGGGACTCACATCCCTTGAACCTCCCTCCCGACGAGCTCCGACGCCTTTCGGCCATGACAGCTGTGAGGGAGGATGGGCACAACTCGATGGACATCGACCGAGATACGCCATCCTCTCCTCTTACGTCGGTGAACTCTTCCTCTGCTCCCGCGAAAGAATCCTCTTCCGCTTCTTCCAATACTACCCCCCTCACTTCTACAACTACGCCATCTACGACTACAAATGGAGTTTCGTCAACGGAGGAGACGGAGCGGAGCCCGACTCCCCCGCCGCATACTGTACCTACAGATCCGGCAAAGAGACCGGTTGACCCTGAGCAATTCAAGTTAACGGGGAATAAGTATTTCAAGGCTGGGGAGTATCAGAAGGCTATCTTAGAATATAGCAAAGGTTCGTCATACTCAGCCTCAACACGATGGATATTTTTTTCCTTTCTTCTCTTTTTTTTTTGCTTCGTACAAAAAAGATCTAAATTGGAAATTCTTGGCGGCAACAAGGAATAAAAATGACTAATTTATTATTTTTTCTACAGCGATTGAGGCAAGTCCTTCGTCTGCGACATATGTATCGAATCGTGCTGCGGCATATATCTCTGCAAACCGATATCTTGCCGCCCTTGACGATGCCAAACTCGCTGATGAACTCGAACCCGGCAACCCCAAAATTATGCACAGACTCGCCAGAGTCTACACCAGCCTTGGACGTCCATCGGAAGCCCTCAATGTTTATGAGAAAATCCAGCCTCCAGCCTCGGCCAAGGACAAGGCTCCCGCTGAGGCAATGCAACGCCATGTTCAGCAAGCAGAGGAGACGCTGAAGGGGGGCAAGGGTGTATCAATGACATTGTATTGCTTGGACCAGGCTGCCAAAGGACTCGGAAGCGGTGTTGACCGGCCACGAAGCTGGAAGTTGATGCGTGCAGAGGCCGACATAAAGATGGGCAACGACAATGCGTTAGGAGATGCACAGAATATTGCCATGTCGCTTCTACGGAGCAATGGCCAAGATCCCGATGCTCTCTTGCTACGAGGCCGTGTTTTCTATGCCCAAGGAGAGAATGAACAGGCGATCAAGCACTTTAAAATGGCCCTTGGTCTCGACCCAGATTCAACTCAAGCTGTTAAATGTCTTCGAATGGTCCAGAAGCTTCTTCGACTGAAGGACGAGGGAAATACCGCGTTTAAATCCCGGAAATACCAACAAGCTATCGACCTGTACACCCAGGGCCTGGACATCGACCCGAACAACAAGGACATTAACTCAAAGCTTCTTCAGAACCGTGCCCAATCCTATTATAATATTAAGAACTACGATGCTGCGGTTAAGGACTGCACAAAGGCATTGGAACTCGACCCTTCATATTCAAAAGCAAAGCGACTTCGAGGAAAGGCCTACGGTGGTTTGGGAAACTGGGAGGAGGCTTCGCGCGACTATAAGAATGTCGCAGAGGCTAACCCTGGTGAACGGGGAATCCACGAAGATATCAGACACGCAGAGTTGGAATTGAAGAAGAGCAAGAGGAAGGATTATTATAAGATCCTAGGTGTGGAGAAGGACGCATCGGACCATGAGATCAAGAAGGCCTACCGCAAGATGGCTATCCAGCATCATCCTGATAAGAACCGCGATGGTGAAAAGGGTGATGAGATATTTAAAGAGATTGGGGAGGCATATGAGACTTTGAGTGACCCTCAGTAAGTACAACCATCTAGTCATCAATTCCCCTATCAGGATTTATCTAACACCTTTCAATAGAAAACGTGCCGCATATGACAATGGCGACGATCTCATGGACCCAGCCGATATGTTTGGCGGTGGCGGCGGCTTCAACATGGGGGGCATGGGTGGTATGGGCGGTATGGGAGGAATGGGCGGCATGGGCGGTGGCGCACAGGGCGTCCACATCGACCCAAGTGTGCTCTTCAACATGATGAATGGTGGAGGTGGTGGAGGAGGCTTCGCTCAAGCTGGCGGAAGCCCATTCGGAGGGGGCCACGGCCGCGCCGGCGGATTCCCCGGCGGCTTCTCATTTTAAAGAGATGAAAGAAACAATATACCAACAGAATTTTACCACTACTACCCTCACCATCTCACTACGAATTCGCCCATTTAGAGAAACTCGGGAGGGATATCAGAAACCGATAGAGTATAGATATAGAGGCAGGTGGAAGGGAATATGTGTGATGTCTGATTTAGCGGGATGAAAGCCGGACGAGTGGTGACGAGATGAGATGAGGACAGGGACGAGAACGAGGACGGGATGCGCGGTATACCAGACAGACATATTGTCAGAATTATTCTCCTTTTTTCATTTCATTTCTTGTGTTAACTTCTCTTTACCCCCCTTTTCATACTGCCTTGATCTTCTAACCCGCATGGCTTAGGAGGGTCGGCACCTGGGTTTCCTGAGGGGATCACGCAGGCCCGCTTGCGCACTTGTCCATGTCTTCTTGCGAGGAGGGCTACCGGTTCGAAACTTCTGTCTGTTTTTCCCCATGTTTTCTACATAGACCGCGCGCATTGCATCATCATCGGCAGCAACATCTACAGCCAACAGCATCGGTGGGTTTCGAAGAGCAATCTCGGGGAAAGAAAAATCATGTTCGAGTTGAAAAAGAAGTCAAGTCTCATTGCCAGCGTTCTTTTTTTCGCTGTGGTTTTACTTTTGTCTACTTCATTTTCTCGTTTTCGGTTTGTACGCAATGCTATATCTCGAGTGAGGTTGTGAGGTGCCTTATTGCTTGCCGGCTGGCTGTGTAACGCCGTTCTGCTCCCCATCGTACCCCTTTCCGCTCAGTTGCTCTCTTAAATATGGTATGGAAATACATTATATCTCACCATCCACTCGATCACAGATAGTACCCTTATTCTCCCCCGCCTCCTAGCAAACAAAACTCACCATGGAGACTGGGCTCCTTCATACATCATCCCCATCCGCTTCTCGGGGTCTAGACCATTCGAGTATCGGCTGCCTTGTACTACTCTCGCCACGGAAAATATACCCAGGTCTGTGGACAGCGGGTGTCCGTGAACCTGCTAAGATGTCTGTGCTTCTCCCCTCCTCCGTGGATTTGGAAGTGAGGTCGACGACAAGGATTTGATGCCTCTAAGCTGAGGTAAGCAAGGAGTCATATCGGCATAGCCCCGACGACGAACGTGAGGAAGGTCTTCACCTCATCAACGACAGGGACTAACAACCATCTGGTTGTTTAGCATTGACCAGCAAGACAATGTGTGTCATACTTCTAAAATCATAGGACCCTTCTTTCTTGAAGTTTTGAGTCATTCATTAGGAGGGATCAATAAGAAGGAAATTATGTCCCTACTCTCGAAACCCTTCTCGCAACTCTCATATCAATCAAGATTGAACTCTTGATTCACTATCATTCTATCCCTCGACAACTCTCAAACCTAAACTCCCGTTCGTTCCACGCAAAAAGGGCAACTCCAAGGCCGAACATCTAACATGGCGCACCAAATACATAACATCCCATGGACCACCCTATCTTCAAACTTCCACTGGGTCCCATCCTCCTCCTGCAAATGCCGGCGCACAAACCTACACCCCCGTATGCGCCCAAACCAAGGCAAAGAACTAAACTACTTCGTGAAAGGATTCGTCCGAAACCTCCGCGACCACACAATCACGGAGCGTAAAAAATATCCCCAGACCTACACCGCACCACGCAAGGATGAAATTCTCCTCGACGACGAGCTCGTCAGGAAAATCAGCCCCACTGTCCGGCGGTGGAGAAATGCGTGCAAAGCCGAAGCTGATTACTCTTGTGGCGGGAAGATCTGTCAACAGGGCGAGGGGCAGAAGTGTCGATGTCCTGATATCCCGTACGAGGAAAGACGTATGTCGGCGTTTACGAAGAAGTGGGAACTTAGTTCCTGCTATCAATTTATGAACGTTAATAAGGCTGCGTTTTTCAATGGGGAGCTGGTCAAAACTCTTATTCTGTATGGTGATATGGATGTGTTGTTGAGGGCGTGTGCGCACCCGCGGGTTGGTATTGAAAGTTGGTGGTCCGCGGGGCCGTGCTATGATAGCGTGAGATTGCCCCGAACATTGAGCTAATGAGCGCGCGACGCATGTTGAATGAAGTGCTGATAAATGGCGTGGGAATAGTATCCTGACCTTGGGTGGGATCAGATTTACAAAGCGGCGTTATCCGCTTACATCTGTCTCAATGTCTTATACTGCTTTCCACACGTGTGGGACAAGGCATCTAGGGAGACCGAAGAGAAGAGCTATCGAGATACCAAATGCTACCAGAACCTATTGAAAATATGTACCGGATTTGGAGGAAAATCTGAAGTTGGCACGTACCCCCATCGACAATTCTTCGGAATCGGAGACGACCAATTAAGAAAATCGTGTACTCCGATAAGAAAAGAGGGGCATTGGCTACGATACTCAGAATATTACAATCCTAAGGCTGGCTATATGCAAGGCCCTTATTACCGGTCAATTCATGCGTACGGTCTAGTGCCTATTGGCGAGTTTCTCACGCTGGAGAAGCCAGCCGAACACCAGCCCGACGCAGAGGATTTTTTCGCTGTTCAGGGGATGCTATGCCACGACTTGAAACTTCCCGCGGAGCTGGCAATGGATATAATGGAACTAGCAGGGTTTGAGCCCAAACGAAGATTAACGGTGCCGCATGATCCATTCCACCCCGAGAATAGAGACCAGCTCGGCCGGTATCTCACATACTGCTGGAAGCTACTAATCCGCTGCAATATGTTGGCCGAAGAGCTCGGGATCCGGATTCGCTGGCATGAAGACGTCTCCGAATGTATTGTGCAGCTTTGGGGCACTGATGGATGTGGGGGGACGAAGAGATGGTATAAGCCCGAAGACCCTGACGACGAGTCAGAGTTTGATCCGGGGAATGGGTTCGTTTACCCGGGACACAACCCATCTAAATATGGATGCTAGGGAATTATGGGTAGGTCTGGGGTTGGAGTTGGGGTACATCGTTTCCCTCTGCTGGTGTTCCTCCGCCCGAAGGGGATATTAAAGCTACCTTTTTGTATGCCCAGGTCTGGGGACATAAGGGAGCGTGATGGTGAAGTGGTAAACTAGACTACTGCTACTTACTAGATGAACATATTGAGATCACACTTCTCGCTTGTTCTCGAAACCAATAACTCCTGAGCTACTCACAGGGTGGGGGTTCTAGAATCCACCCAGCTCTGCGCGTACCCCGCGCCAAAATGGAGCTCGCGCATATCACTTCTTTCCATTGACTTGGAACCCCCCGGGCTAGACCCTGACATTTTGGTTGGTCCCTTTCCGGTCGTCTGGGATAGATATGGATCATATCTCGCTTCGCATCTGTCCGGACAGTATCGTGCGTTGCATTTCCTGCTTGCATAAGCCGCACCTCCCTCATCTAGATCGATCTCGGTTCTGTAAACTAAATCTGCAATCCAGCAGCTTCAGCACCTTCCCCTCAACCCAGTCAAGACCAGATGTTCATACCTTGGCTGGAATGGAAATCGGGCTGGAAGCCCCTTTGTGCTCTCGGCTCAACCAACTGGAAAGCATTTTCAAGAGCTGATATCCCGCAGCAGTATCGAATCCAGAGCAGCGACGTGTCGCGTGTTCTTTCTCGAAAGCTGCAACGAACTTTCTAAGTTTGTATGATCAAAAGCTTAAAAAGCCTATTTTGTCCCCGAACTTTGCTGCGGGAAACCGGACCAATCACTGGGAAGCGAGAAATTTATGCTTCAATTTAGCGTCGCCTTACTTGCTTTTCTGGGACATCCTGCCGGGATTTGTTTTGAACGCCACAAACCTTTTTTTCACTTTTGATGACTCTTTTGCGCTCTTCACTGTTCAGGGAGTTCGGTCTGAGATTTGCGAGGACGGCTACACTTGCAGGGGCCAGAGCTGTTTCGGCACACGGCTGAGAACAACCTTGATCGGAAAAAGCAAATGACGACGGGAAATGGAAGGCGGTTGCTAGAATAGGCAATGATTTCGTTCGCGCGACCTGCTTCTTTCTGACAGAGCATTTCCGCTTCATCAACCCCCCTTTCGCTCGTTTCCTCTTCTCGTGTGGATGCTCTGTTTGGTGACACACTAATCTTAGCCTTGAGGGGCAACGGTTATTATCCTGATCGTCTCCACAACAAGCGTGGTTTTGCTCGGTTCTCCGCATGGCGATTTTTGCCCCGAAGGTTCTGGGGGAGGGGAAAAGGCAAGAAGGGAGGAAAAGCCATGCCGGGGTTAATTACCTGGAGAAAAAGTGGCCGGGGTTATGGGGAGCTCAGACTTTTCTTTGCGGGGATCTTTTTGTTTTCTTCCCTTTCGTTTATAAGTTTCTTCTCTTCTCCCACTTTTGCGCCGTTGGGATTTGTGTCTTTCGCTTTCTCTATCCTGTCCTCGGCAATCGTACGTGGGCGCCGAAAAGCTTGCTTTCTTTAATTCAGAGGAGCCTTGATATGCGCTTTTATCGCTAGAGCAGTTGCTTCAAGCTTCTTTACTTGGTTCTCCTTTCGTTGGCGACCCTCATTGCTTCGAATACAATTGGATTGAATTACGTTTATTCTTTGAGAGCTCTTCTGTTTCCTCTCTCTGCCAACCATGGCGAGAAAATATTTGGGAGGGTCGGGCGATAGTCTGACAGTTTGGATCTCAATTGCTGCGTCTACCGTTCTGATCTTCTACGGTTATGACCAGGTTAGTACTTATTCGCGACTTGAACTCCCGGGACAGATGAACGATGTGCTAACAGACACCGGTTATAAAAAATTTAGGGTGTCTTCGGAAATGTTCTCATCGGCGAGGACTTTCTCAGAACGATGAACTACCCCTCAACGAATATGCAAGGGACGATGACGTCTGTCTACAACCTTGGTTGTTTCGCTGGAGCTATGTCTACCGTCTGGACTGGTGATTTCTTTGGACGCCCCCGACAGATCCTTGTGGGGAGTACGGTTATCGCGGTTGGAGGTGTTATCCAGGCAGCTTCGTACGGGGTGCCTCAGATGATGGTTGGCAGAGTCGTTGCGGGACTTGGAACTGGGATGAATACTGCGACTGCTGGAGTTTGGCAGTCGGAGACGAGTAAGATGAGGAGTAGGGGGAAGTTGGTTATTATTCAGATGGTTAGTATGAGAGGTACTTCTTTTTTGTATGGATACGATGAGATGCTAACATGATGCTTTGGTAGGCCAACTGTATCACTGGATTCTCTCTATCTAATTGGCTCACGTTGGGGTTCTCTTTCGCGACGGGAAGTGTGGCCTGGAGATTCCCTCTAGCGTTCCAGATTTTCTTCACCTTGTGCATATACGCCATGTGTCCGTTCCTCCCTGACTCTCCTCGTCTTCTTATTCGTAAGGGGAAGCATGATGAGGCACTTGAGGTCCTTGCTGCCTTGGAGGGTAATGGTGCGACGCCTGATTCTCCATCCGTGAAATCTCAGTTCAATGTTATCAAGGATATTTTGGATCGTGAAAATATGGTTTCCTATTCTTGGTGGCAGCTACTTTCTGGGAAGGGTGAGTTGTATCTCCAAAGTTTGTTGTTGGAATTTCGAAGCTAATTGTACACAGGTCCTTCGGGTGTCCTTCGACGTATGATTCTTGGGACGTGGATGCAAGCTATGAACCAAATCTCAGGAATCAACATTACCTCGTAAGTCTTTTTCGCAGATTGCCTTGGTTCTCACCCCTATTAACAAACGTCCATATAGCTACTACATGTCCTACGTCTTCATCAACGCCCTCAACATCAGCGAACTCCTCTCCCGAATTCTAGCAGCAGCCGGCAGTGTCGACTACCTTATCTTTTCCTGCCTCGCCTACTTCGTAATCGAGCGATACGGCCGACGAAAAGTGATGATGACCTCCGCAGCGGCTTGTTCACTCTGTTGGGTTGTCATTGCCATCGTCCTGTCTATCTCCGATACAGGACGTGGAGATGAGTATAAGCTGGGAATTGTTGCCGTTTCATTCTTCTTCGTCTTCTTCGCCAGTTTTGGTATGGGTGTGTTGGGTGTGCCGTGGTTGTATCCGACTGAGATCAACGCCCTTGAGATGAGGACGAAGGGAGCATCGGTGGCTATGGCGACTAACTGGATTATGGTATGTATAACCCACTCTCTTTCTTAGAGCGTTTGATCCATGCTAAACATTCGCCTTTCAACAGAACTATATGGTCGTCCAAGTAACACCACCCGGAATCGCAAACCTCGGATGGCAATTCTGGATTATTTGGGCGGTCATCTGTTTCTCTTTCATCCCAATTACCTACCTCTTCTACCCCGAAACTGCGAACCGTACGCTCGAGGATATTGATCGATTCTTCGAGTCAAAGCCCGGTATTATTGTTGCCTGGAATAAGAGTATGTTATTATATTCCTTTCTGGCGATGGTCTCGTATACTAACGCTATGTAATAGCTGCCACCCAACTTCATCGCCCCGAAGAGTATAAGTTGCGTGATGATGAACTTGCTTCTGGACAAGATAGTTTGCCAGGGAGTGTCGGAGAGAAGGATACGGAGAAGGCGGTGCCTATCGAGGGCGCGAAATAGATCTAGAATTCAACGTCATGTGGGGTATTCCAAGGGATAGGCAAAGGTCAGGATATGTTTCCTAGGAGAAAGATAGGTTTAGATGTTTTTTGGTTATTTTCACTTAGCGATTTAGATACCTCAAGTTTATTTTCAAGATGTTTGTTTCTCTTAGATTCTGCAGCAACCGAATGTTACCTTCCCCCACGGGGTATATTGTTTCGAGCCTTGAGCCTAAACAACTGATTCCAGCATTTCGGACGAAGGGGATCTCTTTCAAAGTATTGACAAGTCGGTTTTATCCAAGGGTAATGGGGCAATATACGTGATAATGATCTCTATATGAAGCTCATAGATTCGGTAAGGTAGCGAACCTAGCGCACAGGACAGGAGGTCTATATGAACGAGCTTCAGCGATTGTCTTGGCCGCAGGGTTCCCCACAAGCCCAAAGGTTCTTCAGTCGTTCCAGGTATATTGTGCATATATCGGATCACCCCGAGCCTGTGCAGGTTTGTATGTATATCCATAATTGCACGAGCCGTGCAGATGACCTTGTCCGATAATGAGGTCGTGGCATCCTGATTGACAGGTCGGATGATCACCCTTGGTAGATAAGTTGGTCAGGACGTGTGGTCATCTGCGCCTTACACTCCAGATTATAGTATACATCCTCCCGTTAAGTTATAAGCCTAGGTGTTTACCCGGCTACGAAGACGGGCCGTGCTTGATACATACTGTGGTTCACCGGAAGAGAGAGCCGAGGGGTATAGAATAACGTGGCACGTTTGGGTTCCCCAGACTGACTTGGGTTTGGATCAATATAGAACCCTGTCCTTAAGATCTCTAATGATAGAGTTGATACATCGACCTATACGGATGTTCATGCAGGCAAATGAAGTTTCCATGTCTTGCGGCCACGGAAAAAGTTGTAGCTTCTGGAAGAACATTCACCTGAGCGTTCAATATCGAAACTTATCCCTGGCCTTTTTCCATTTACATATGAACCCGTCTATAATAGCTGTGTTGGGAGGGGGAAACACGACAATATAAACGGCCTTGCTGGTGGTTCCCTGGACTGGTTCCGGCATCTGCCCCAAATGCTATGATATTTCTTCCGAAGTTTCCATTATTTTCTACACGTGCGAAGAGTGTTTCGGCATCGCGAGAAAGAGAACCGAGAGAAAGACAAGCTTAGCTCGGCTTTCGATACTGATCAACACACAGGGCAGCAAAAGGATACGAGTAAACTACACCGAGTAGTCTGAGGAAAGTGTTATTGAAAAGCCGCTTGCTGTGTCGCGGTAAAACGAAGTGAAAGCCCCTGACATTCTTGTCATAACTGACAGCCGGCAAGTCTAAATTTGGTTGCTGATACCACGTGAATTTTATATGCGGCCAGATACCAGCCATGCTTTACCCAAGTCGAGGGAAGATGTTGCACTCGAAAACTCTCCAATCACATTTGGTTTACTCCAGGTGGTGCTGGGTTTTCCAGCATGCGTTGGGCACGGAGTTGGTCCTTGACTATTCGGTAGCCTCCGAGGACCAGGGGGGTTATATCTCTGATATTAAGATGTGACGAGCATCAACTTCTTCTTCTTTTTATATGTTTTGGGGCCGCTGGATAACATATGACGCCGTTACCCGTTAGAGTAGGTAGCGGATAGCCGCCATGGACCTGGTCCCTCGACGAAAAAGAGATACAAGTTCACGTAATACAAGAAAGAGAGTTGAAGAGTGTATTCATATGGAATACCCGTTTGCCCGAGGACCTAGACATCATATCTTTCCGTGTGATGTCGATCATTTCTCTCCTCTTCTACTATTCATTTGTTTCCCGAACTCTCACTTATCAAAAACGAGCCCCAACCTTGGTTATAGAAGGTCAATTCTACCAATAAGGCCTCTCATACACCTATTCAAGGGGGTATCATAAAGACTCTCGGATCTTTGTTTAATTTATAAAAAGTCCACTTGCTTCTCGAAATGAAAACTTGGAGAAGATTGTTTATGATATCAAGAATTTCTCTTGGTATCTCGACTTTATCCCCGTCACAAGGGGTAACAATATACCGGACACCCTATACACGGCTGAATATGATGAGGGAGGCATGTGCGGGAGAAGGTTACCTCTCTCGTGAGAAGTCTGGAAACTGCGATTATATGCAGTGAACCAAAGCCATGTGGTGCAGGTATGGGACAGTGACGGTTAAATTCCATGAGCAATGAAGGCATCTGTATACCATCGCCAACAATATAAAAGGGGGTAAGAGAAGCTGGTGTTCCTTCACGTCATGCATTCATCGATATCTCCAATATCAGCGATATAAGCTCCCTCAAAGTTCCTCAAGATGAAGTCTTTTACCTCACTTATCTTTCTAGCTGCACCCCTTCTGACCGGAAGAGCTGCCGCTTCTCTGAATTGCACAGTCACTGGCAGTGAATTGGAGTACTTCACCTGCCCAGATGACACTTGTGATATCGCAGGTGCATACAAGGTCGGAGATATAGCGGAGGTTGCCTGTGGAGCTGACGGGACCGAGGCACCTGAGTATGTCCTTGTTCTTTTGTCCCCTCACAACTATGGGATGAGTCAACTAACTGCAATCAACAACCCCAGCCGATGGTTGTATCACTATAATGGGTTCTACACCCCTTCCGCAGACAGCCTCCAGGACTGCCTCTTCCACGGGACTCCATTTGATAGTGTCGATGGTATGCATATGCAACCTTTCCCCTTCTCGGCCCCAGCTACAGTTATGGGAACAACTGGTACTAACTGGTGGTTTATTGTAGTTCTGCCTTTCTGCAGTGATGATGAATACGTCCCGGCGCCACCACAGTGTACCTGTCATGTCGATGGATCACCTACTCCCACCGCAACCCCTCTCACATTTAAGAAGAGATGGTAATAGGCAGCGAGAGCCCGTATGGAGGGTAAGGAATACCGAAGGACATCGAGTAGTCGACAGATCATTGGCTTGAATTCATCTTGTGCATACATCAAGGCTACCAGCAAGTCATGAGTAGAAATATAAGCAAACAATAGGACCCAAAATACAGACTTTAGGAAACCTGTTATTAAGCATGCCTTTCATGTCCATAGCCCCTGAACTCCACTCTACCTAACGCCATCTGCCCAAAACCCCAAATACTCCATAGTTCCTCCTTTTTATCTTCTCGTTCTACAGATAAATTTACACCTTGCCTGAGAAAGCGGCTAGCTCCCACTCCAAAAGTCAACCTCGCCCCCTTCACTTCTCACAGTCACAGCCATAATGCCCTCGCCGCCCCACCAAGTTTCACTGCTTGGGTGTATCCCTGGTTCCTGACGATAGGACACACTAACCTTATCGCTATTATCGCCATGAGAAAGGCTAGTGTCATCATGATAACCCGTCCGTGCACTTGCTCGATTTAAGCCTAAAGCAGAGATATTCCCTGCCCAAGATTGTGGATAACTAATTCGGAGGGGTTCAGGGCCCGTAGACGTATGAGATGAAGTAGCGGAGAAGTCCTTTGAGCAGGAGCGGTCATGGTGGGCGTTGGGGGACAATCCGTTCTCCCGAGTGTTGGTAAGCGTCTGTGCAAAGTATGGCTCGGTCATGTGTAGTTCCGTTCTTCCCGACCCTGAGCTTGTCAAGAGCGAGATATCTGCCGCACAGCTTCCAGGCGAGTTGAGGTCAACGGAAACGATAGGTACTAGTAGTACATTGATCGAGCCACTTTGGGTTCGGATACTTGCGGCCGCGGAGAATATATAGCGTCCCGATACACTGCCGCTCGCCGTTTCGATATCAAGCTCATACGGACGATATTGGAGTGGTGGCTTCATATGAGGTTTCTCCGAAAGAGACTTGAATACCTCCAGATTTCCAGTCTTCCTATAAAGATGTCGTTCAATCTCTCCCTGAAGTTCGGGCATGGATGCAGCTGCTGGCGATGAGAACGAGACTCTCACACTCCCGCTCTGAGACCTAATAACCAGGCGTGCCGACTTCAAGGGATCTTGAGAATCTGCTGGTTGGGGCTCGACAGTCACAGCAATATCGCCCGACGTGGTTGTTAACGATAGAAGGTCATAAAGCGGATATCTTCCCCATATCGAATTTTGCCCGTTATCCACAATAATATCTCGGGTGGGTCGAAACTCGGTGCCATATTCGCCCTGGGTGGGGTTCTTGTACGTCTCTTCCTGGGGGAAAGTTAGTTTGAACTCGGCTATACGGGGAGTTGCCAGTTGAGGAACGGGAGTATAGCTAGCCTGTACCCTTGAGGATTGTCTCAATACAACAAAGATGAAAATAGTGAAACTTGACAATAAAAGAAAGTACATTGCAACAAGCCATTTTCCTCCCCGGGGTCCAATTACTGTAGTGTCCGGCTCCAACGGGGAGATCGGAGAGTTCCCACGGAGCTTTTTCGCAGGAATATCATCCTCCCTAGGGGCCTGCCGAGACCACTCCACGGGGATAGGCGCAACCTCCTGGTATCGTGGCGGTAGATCGGATAGTAAAGGGTCCTGGTCAGTGAATGTCTCGTCCGAGCTTAGCCGCCCATCAGAAGGTGAGTAGGAAGGGGTGTAAGGGGTGCAGTTTCCCGCCGTAATAGAATCATTTTCTCTCATGCTAAATGAAGGGGGATCATTCCCAATGTGGTCCACGTTGTCATCGCGCCCGTCAAAATAATCTGTAGCCTCGGTATTCTCGACGTCGTTGTCTTTGACCTTACAGCTCTTGTAGGGGGCTTCTTGGTGGTCGCCAGTCGGAGCCATAACTTATGAGCAAGTGGTCTACTGTTTCCTAAAATACCCGGAAGGGTTTATTGTAAACCGAAGTTGGAGGGGGTGTAGACCAATACACGGTGTGATAACGGGACCTTGTATATGCCCCTAGGTTGTTCTTGGAGTTCTCGGAACTAGGCGGAATAGAATCAAGGAGCAAGAGCACTAACAGTGTTAGGATAGTCGCAGAACTTCTAGCATCAAAACTACTAAGTATTCGCAAGTATACTGGACAGTAGTAGTTGACGAGATATTTAACATCCTCCTCGTAGGTAGTTGAGCTTTCTGAAGTCGAAGCGGCATGTTCGGAAAGAGCGGAGATCCGAAACGTCATAGGTCAAGATAACGTCATGTGACCTACTTTTATATTCACCTCGTTGCTTCGTTACCAGCGACTACAAACCCAACGAAGAAAGGAAGGTCCAAGAAAATTGACATAACTCGCTTGACTTTGCTATCCATATCTATATACAACTTTAGTCCAAGCTTGCCAACATATGAAACAGAATCCGACCTTGCTAGTATGAGAAAAGAGACGGGGCCAAACGGGGATAAAGAAGCACGCAGCAAATGACCTAACTCGAAAAGGATATCCAGGAAAGAGTGATGTTCGCTAGAAATGGGTCTCGACAAGGAGGAAAACAGGAATCAGAACTGAAGGCCGTGGGAGGGAATATATAAGCAGAATCAGGGTAAAAAGAATGACTGCGGTTGAACTCCGTCGCTAATGTATTTGAGCGTGACAATGCATGTGTTCCTTTTCCAGACAGATACTCAAATTGAAAGTGGCGAGAAGGCGATGAGAAACTTAAGCAGGAGCCGTGGGATGGTGAGGATTATTATGATGGGCGGATAGGAGACTATGGGGATAGGGGTTGGAAGATAACAAGCAGTCGCGGATACTAACATAGGAAGATAAAAACGTCAACACCCTTGTCGTCCGTTCAAAACCATTCTCCGGATTTTGTTCTTCGTCAAAGTTGTTAGAGCTAACCATGGTCTTCCGCTTAAACCAAGCCTAGGTTATCAAGGAGGGCCTTCGTTTCGTTAGACGGCATCCCGCATACCCCTAAGGATTTGGCTTGTGTGCCTCTTCTCAGACGCTGGAGCCCAAGAGCGAGCTTCCACCCCTCGGTCTCGTGAAGGACAAAGACATATTTCTTGCCTTCTTGGTCTCTGATGTTCACGCGGAGAACGTGATAGCCTCTCATTTGGCCGCTCTGTGAATCATGTCCATCAATATTGGAACCACGATGGGAAGAAGCAGAAGCAAGGCGGCACTGATTCTTACAACCCTTTAACAGGTTCACAAGACACGCATCCGACTCCTCACTGGTGGGGATTGGTTGCGAACGTGCCGCGCTGCGACGAAAGGGGTTTGATTTTGGAGGGCTCGGACGAGGGTGGGAGCTCGCCGCGTACTGGGAACACCATACCTCAGCAAGTTTCAAGGTCCACGCTTTCAGATCCCACTCTCGCTGGGGAACACCTCGAACGTCATCATCAATGAACAATCCTTCCGTCGTGATACGCAGGATCAAGCCATCGGTGACTGATCCTTGCCCGGAATTTAACTGGGCGATCGGTAGTTTCATGAATGTGTTGTTGAAAGAATAAACCCCTTTGATTATGATCTTATCGGGGTCCTTTGTAGTGTATGGGCCACGGTGAGATGGAGGAGGTGTGGTTTGTGCAGTCGATTGTGAGGGTGCATATGAGGATTCGGAGTAGATGGAGGATGCAGAAGTCGCAGGATGAGCCGAACGTGCTCTGTCGTATGGTCGAAATGAATATGCGTCGTCGTTGTTAGCGGTTCTGGCACTTGGGTAGGGTGCTTTTTTCTTGGGTGAGGGTGTTTGTGGTGCGTTTGCAGGGACGTCAGTTCTGTTCGCCGCTTCTTTTTCCCTCTTTGCTGCAGCTTCTCTTTCCGCTCTCTTAGCCTTTGCTTCTCTGAATCGCGCTTCCCTCGCCTCTTTCGCTGCTGCCTCCTTTGCGGCCTTCTCCTTTTCGGCTGCTTTAATGGCAGCCGCTTCCTTTGCAGCTGCAAACTTGGCGGCGGCAGCTTCTCTCGCAGCGGCAAATTTAGCAGCAGCTTCTTTTTCGGCAGCATCTTTCGCAGCTTTCTCCCTTTCAAGAGCTTCCTTTCTCCTAGCCTCCTCGGCTGCTAATCTCGCGGAGGCCTCCCTCTCGGCCGCTTCCTTTGCTTCTCTTTCCTTTCGAAGTGCTTCTTGTCTTCGTGCCTCTTTCTGCACCGCTTCTTTTATGGCTTCTTCCCGTTTCATTGCCTCCTCTCTTCTGGCGTCTTCCGCAGCCTTCTTCGCAGCCGCTTCTCTGGCGGCCTCTTCTCTTTCTTGTTTCTGTTTCCGCTCTCGCATCTCCCTTTCCCTCGCTTCCCTGTCGCGCTGTTTCTGCTTTTCCCTCTGTTCTTCCTCGCGTTTCCTTTTCGCCTCTTCCATTTTCTTGCGCACTTCTTCCTTTCGCCGTGCCTCCTCTCTCTCCCGTTCTCGCTGCCTTTCCTTGTCCTCCGGTGGTTGTGGTGGCGGCGCATTACTATCGTCGTCGGTTGGTTCGCCTTCATGGGCATGCTGCCTTTCTCGATATTGGCCGCCGCCAGGATAATGGCTACTTCCAGGATTCGGACCGCTTCCAGCGTATTGATTGCCTCCAGGATACTGACCACCATAATTTGGCCCACCCGAGTACCCAGGGTTGGGTCCCGAACCACCTGCACTTCCTCCACGGCCATGGCCCGGGCCTGCACCAGGGCCTGCGCCAGGTGGAGCACCTGGAGGAGGACCTGAGGCATCAGGGGCAGGACCACCAAAGCCAAATCCGCCTTCGCTTTGTGACTTTCCCCATGCCCATCCAGCAACACCTACTCCAATCACTAGTAGTATGATCCCTCCATTGCCGCTCGCCGCGATAGTCGAAACCCAATCTTTCAGTACTGGTGATACGACAACCCATACACCACCAACGAGTAACGTCGAAGCTACTCCTGCTAGGAAACTGTTGCGATGGCATTGTAATGACGGTAGGTAGAGAAAGCCGGAGCCTGATGAATGTGGAGGGATGACGAAGATATCATATTGTCCTTCTGGGAGGTCTGACGATTTTCGGTATTTGGTGCCATTGGTAGTACCCGGGTTGGCACCGTGCGGTGGAGGAGGTGGGGGAGGGCCATCCATGATTTCGCTGAAGCTACGATCTTGCTTCTGGTTGAGGCTAGAGAGGTGGTGAAAGTGTCCTTATCGACAGGAGTATTAGGCGCCCGTTTTCCGCCCTTCCTCTCTGTTTCCCGATTGCCGTATTTCTCCCTATGGAGCTTGTCGTAAATTTGTAAGTCGGTTTTTGGCGGGAGTTGGAGTCAACTTCATATTCACAGCAACATATACGAGCACTGAGGTCACCGCCTCCAGTGCAGTTGCTTCTCTCAGGATGGATGTCTGCTGCTCCAATGCAGTAGTGACCGAGTAATTATAGAGCTTTTAAGGTCTGCGAATGGTTCTGTTCGGGCCCCGATGTCGAGGAGGATGCCGCAAGGTGCCGGTGTTACGGTGAGTCAAGGCAGAAGCGTCGCAGTTAGACGCCCCGAAACCGACCCGGAACAACAGTGAGAAAAAAGTGTGAGGGTCGTTCGGAAATGGTTTTCTAGTGGAATAGATATGCGACGGGTAGGATAAGAGAACTGTGACTTGTATTATTGTGCGGGAACAGTGTCTTTTGAGTGTGTCTGTGTGTGTTTGTGTGAGAGAAGATCTTTTTTTGACAGAATT
Organism: Arachnomyces sp. PD_36; assembly: GCA_032988195.1. NCBI lineage: Eukaryota > Fungi > Ascomycota > Eurotiomycetes > Onygenales > Arachnomycetaceae > Arachnomyces > Arachnomyces sp. PD_36. Next base: position 848,009 of record JANTQE010000005.1, on the reverse strand, counting down.
CAATTCACCTCTCTCATCTTATCTTCGGCTTACCAACAAGGGTTTGGCGCCAATGAGATTTATATGGATCACGAGGCTTCTCACCAAAGCGACGGGCCAGTTCAGGGTCAAATTGCTTCAACGCGCGATCCCACTATTATCTCATAGCTTTCTAACTAACATGCACCATGTGCGGGTGGAAAGTGTGTTTCTTCTTCATTCTACATATCTCTCCTGTTCAATTATTTCAATCTTTCAAGCTTACAGACACTCTCCTTGAGCTCTTATCAAGTTATTATTCTTGCGACTCTCTCCTCTCACTCATTGCGATCTCACGATGTTTCGTTTGCTTTCTGTTGATTTCTGTCCCTTTTTTGCTTTGTTTGTTTTGGTTTTTCTTTTTTCGTCACAAGTTGGCGCGTTGCCAAAATTAATCCGATAGAGCACTCATGATTGGCTGAATATACCCACATCAGTCACATGGTTACCAAGCTCTCAACCAATAGCTGGTGATCTTTGCTTAATAATTTCTTCAGTTCTTTTTCTTTTTCTTCCTACTTTCTTCTGCAAAAACAATGCATTGTCATCGTGTTGCTGTGAAGAATGTGATGGGGAGGAGGCATGAGGCATTGGGACTGGATGATAACAGCGCAGTGGGGGGTTTTAATGCAAGATATCCCACGGTGATGTTCAGACGTGGCGACTTGATCACCATTCATCAGAGATATGACAGGCGGGGGAATGCGTGCGTGTCCGCACTGGTGGCCTGAGAATGATGACGATACGCCAATTCTGCTGTGAGAATGCCATGTTGACTGGTGATGCTGCAGGGTTGCTGTCTTGAGAACCATTATTGTGATGCCTTTTGATTTGCTTGGAAAAAAATAATGCGCCTTGCTCCATCAGAACCGGACCCTTACTGTTTACATGATGTGAACCAATTAATATCCCTTTACACAGCGGGGTTATCAACAGCGTTTCCGGAGGAAGCTTCCTCCTTCTTTTCCTGCGATTCTTCCTGACCCTCTTCCTTCTTCTCCACATTCTCAGCATGAGACGATCGGGCTGCGTCCTTCTCTGTGGCTTCAACTCGAGCCTCAAGCTTATCGAACGCGGCATCCTGTTCCCCAGCATCGACAAAATCCAGTTCCCCGAAAATCTTATCCATACGCTCAAGTGATATGTTTTTTGTTTCGGGGAGGATGAAGTAAACGGATACCTGTTGTCCCTAGTTAGTTGCTTATTCTCGTCAAGGGTTGGAACGTGGAACTTGGACTTACCCCCGCAGCAACATTGAGGCCAAATAGTAACCAGTAGCTGTGTGGGCCTACTTTCTCATTGAATTTGGGCCAAGGCTGGGTGAGAGTGAGAAGCCAGGCAGTTTGACCAAGCATGGAAAGACCGAATGCCTAGTTGTATCGAAGAGAATTTTGTTAACAAGATGCGTTTCGTCAGGATTCAGGGGGCGAAATATTACCTTATCTCGGACGTGCTGGGGGAATATCTCCGCCACGACCGTTGCTGCGATCGGGCCATTACTCCAACAATATGTTAGGCCAACTATGAAAAGCATAGCAACCTCGACGACTGCGGCAGCCTTATTTCTGTTCCCGAGTTAGTCTCGATTGCGAGAAGTTGTTGTATCTCCGCTCCGCTCTCGTTTTAGGGGCACTCACGAGTTATCGGGGTAACCAGTCGTCAACCCAGACAAGATGAGTAAAGCTAGAGATTGAATCGCAAATCCAGCAAGGAGAAGAGTCCTACGGCCAAACTTATCGACTGTGAACGTGTTGACAAGCACGATCAGGAGCTGAAGAACTGCCTGAATACCGTTGATTGCCAGTGCCTGTCGACCTGCGTTCCAGCCAAGGCTTTTGTATATAATTGTCGCGTACATCGTGAGAGCCGCGATTCCACCGCACTATATTTCAAATAGGTATATGTTAGCAAATGCTATCCTGAAGGCTGAGTATGAATAGGACAAACCTGCTGAAGACCTGCGGAGTAAACTCCATACAGGAGCCGTTTGCGCATCGCCTTGCTCTTGATAAGACCAAGGTATCCCGGTTCATACCTCTTCCTGAACTCTCGGGAGGCGAGAAGCTCGTGAAATTCCAGCCGCACAGCTTCGTCCGTCGGAGTACCCATCCTCAATTTGGCAAGAACACGCAGAGCTCGCTCTGGGTCCTCGGGGTGTTTCTCGAGGATATGACGGGGGCTCTCTGGGTACCAGAAAGATAGAGCAACAAAGCCGAGACCAATTGGGATTTGGATAAGGTTGGAGACTCTCCATGCAATGTTGTACGGTGATTCATAGGATGACATTCCATACCCGGCCCAGAAAGCAATAAGGGTTCCGAGTTGGTATCCGAATTGAGACACTGTGCCGATAAAGCTTCCACGAAGCTTTGTGGGGGCGCATTCGGCAACGTACAAATTCGTTGCGATGTATACACAGCCGAACCCGAGACCGCTAACCTCTCAATTAGAAAAGTTAACAAACAAATTGGAAGCTTGACATACGTCAATAGACGGCCCACAATGAGAACCCCGAAGGTGTTTGGGACTACCTGGACGACACTAACTGGACGTCAGTGGCTGTTGATATTAATCGAAGATCTGAGTATTTTGGTATTCTTACACTCCAACAACCATGATACAAATGGACACACGCAGAGCCCAGAGTCGGCCGAGCCAGCTCGCCAGAGTTCCTCCAAGATAGAGCTGGGCCAAACCCGTCATTGCCCACGGTATCGAAGCCACGAGACCCTGTCTATCGGCATCGATTTGGTAGTACTCGGTAAACTGCTTATCCGCCAGGATAACGGTCATGATACCCGCATCGTAACCATTGAAGCAGGTACTGAATATCATGCCATAACTAAATCTTCATTAAATCCCTGCCCTACCGAAATTGTGCTTCGTATCAAATGATACGTTAGAGATCACTTACAGAAGGAGAGCCGCATAGCGGTCATTCTTGGGGAGAAATGTTTCGATGATACCCATATCGGCGACCTGGGAACAACAGATAGAGCTTCATGTTTGGAAAACCTCCTTCCCTGTCCGCCGACACTCGTATATATATCAATGAAATTGTCAAGCAGCGTTGACCATTAATTTGCGGAGACCCCGCATAATTATTAGTAGGGAAGCTTTGGTCCTGGAGCTTAATTTTGCTGAGACAGAGGTTCTCCCGCGCAGTACTTTGAAGAAACTTATTTTTAGCAGTCAACTCAGGCATTTTCCAGGTACCGCTCAAGTTCCTTCATCGGCAATGACACGTGACATCTCGGGATTCAAGGCAAGCTCACCCGAACCGAGTTTCCCCACCGGAAACTTTCCCAGATAGGAAAAGCAGTTTTGGAACAAGGTTAAGGTTCGGATGGAACAACCAGTTCATCCGTACAGGGGAGGTTTTGCTTATTCAGACAACGGAGTTCACCACTTCATGACAACAATCAGTGGTGAAAGCGAGCAGCGTGCCACCGGAGAAGACAATGGGTTCCCCCCCATTGTGGCCAGTTTCCTGCGGAATCGTTGCTTCAGTTCGGTAGCCAGCCGGTAGAGCTGAGAGGGACCTTCCAAATGGAGAGAGCTCCGTGTAAGAAGCGCAAGAAGGTATCCAGAATTCTCTGTGCGGTGGGTAACCAGCTTATATAGGCATTCCTATATAAAAACATGTCTTCCTGTTGGTTCCTTGGAAATGTCGGAATTGTGACAATTTCTGCGTGCATGAAAGACGGAGAAGAAGGAAGGGCATTCTCAAAGCTTCCCCCTGGACAAACCCTTCCGTTTCCTCTTCTCTCCTTCTCTCGGGATGGCGTACCCTCAGGAGGCTTTTAAAGCCACAAAGTTCACCCCTGGCTCCTTTTGGGCCAAGAGACGAGCTGTCGTTCGATCACACACGCTACGTCACCAGCTGCAGATGCTAAAGTCGACCGGGCGCTACGATGCTTTCAAGTTGCAGTGGCATCCTTCATATAGTGACCCCCCGACAGTTTGGCCTATACCGAATCACCTTTTCTGGGATTCGGATGTGGCTAAATGGATTGAAGGAGCTTGTTATTTACTGGACGATGAACCCGATAGTGAAATTGATGAGGCGGTCGGGGAGCTAGTGGGGATGATCCGGGGTGCCCAGCAGGATGACGGGTATCTGAATATCCACTACACCGTGGTAGAACCCGGGAAACGTTTTTCGAACCTCAAGGATATGCATGAACTGTAATGTTTCACCTTTCCATTCGCTGATATTGGACCTCTTCGTTTCCCCTTTTCGATCTCTCGTTTATACCCATGTTTATTGTTTATTGTCTGTCTATTTTCTCTGCTTTAGCCTAAGTCTTTTTATAGGTACAATGTAGGCCACCTGATCGAAGCGGCAATTGCTCACAAACGGCACTACGGCAATGATTCGCTCCTCCAACCAATTGTGAGATATGTCGACTACTTGGCAACGGTGTTTGGACCATCGGAGGCGCAAAAGCACGGCTACCCAGGACATCCCGAAATTGAATTGGCTCTTTTCCGGCTCTACAATCTTACCAAGAATGAGGCTCACCTCAGACTAGCCCGGTTCTTCATTGAAGAAAGAGGAAATCCAACCGGGGAAGAAGGCCGTCACTATTACGATGTCGAAGCAGATAAAAGAGATGTTCGGAAGAACGAGATGCCTCACTACTATCCGACGCGCAGAAGCTACTGGTTCGTTCTCCGATTCTCAATAGCCGCGGGCGAAGGTATCGCGAACTGCTAACTCGCCCTCGATAGGTATCACCAAGCCCATAAGCCCTTGCTTGAGCAAACTACAATAGAAGGGCACTCTGTAAGAGCAATGTATCTCTTAACTGCTGTTGCAGACTTGGTCCATATCTCCAAAAAAGGCAGCGATATTTCGACAAAATATACCCCTGTCTTAGAACGTCTCTGGGAGAACATGGTAGAAAAGAAGATGTATGTTACTGGTGGAATTGGAGCCATCAAGCAATGGGAGGGATTTGGAATCGACTATTTCTTGCCACAGGGCACGGACGAAGGTGGCTGTTATTCAGAGACATGTGCGGCAATTGGTGTGATGATGCTTGCCGAGCGGTTATTGCAGGTAATTTATCGAACTCTCGGGCCCTGTTTCGATTTGTCTAACCCACCCATCTAGTCGGACCTCAACTCCAAGTACTCGGATATTATGGAACTATGCCTGTATAATTCTGTTCTAACCGGGATGTCGAATGACGGCAAAGCTTTCACTTACGACAATCAAATGGCTTCGTCGGATACCGACCTTTCGGAGCGGCATGAGTGGTTCGAGATTGCATGCTGCCCTCCGAACATGACTCGAACCCTTGGGTTTCTGGGGGGATATGTCTGGAACTCCCAAACCAACGTTGAGTCTAGACAGGCGACGGTAAATGTCCACCTCTATACATCAGCTAGCCTCAAACTTGAGGTCGGGGATTCTGTCATCCATGTAAAACAAACCACAAACTGGCCCTGGGATGGAACGGTTGAGTTTAATATCACGACAAGCGGCCCTGCGGTCGATCTTGATCTACGTCTGAGGATTCCTGGCTGGTCCCCACACCACGAGGTAAGACAGGAAACTGCAAATTCCATCAATCAACAATTAACCTAAGCTCCCTTGTCCGAGTAGCCAGACTGACCGATATGCACAGCTGACTCCACCACTCCCTGTAAATGAGATCCGGCAAGGATATCTTTACCTCACCCCATCCCGGGTGAAGCAAAACCCCAGATTTCAAATTAAATTCCCCATGCTTCCCCGCCTAATCAAGCCCCACCCATTCACGAACCAGCAGGTTGTTTCCGTCGCCAGAGGCCCGGTGATTTACTGCGTGGAAGACATTGACCATCCGTGGGTCAAGGATCATTTCAGGGTAAGCTCCAAACCCCATGCCTAACTACTTTAGTTCTTATTTCTCCGATATAATCTTGCTGCAAGGTACTAACGGAGTTATATCGGCTAATTAATAGTCTATCATTTTCGACACCTCTGTTCATTTACATGAGGAGACGAGGCACGACGCGGACGACTATGTTGCTCTAATAGGAGAAAATGCGGGTAAAATGGATCTAGATCTGACGTCGTGGAAAGGGAAACCGTTCGCAGAGCAAGAGAAACCCAAAGGAGGTCAAAGTGAGGGAGTCTCGAACAGCGCAACTAGTCCTACGGGTAAACAGACGGTGGTGAATGGTGTTGTCAACGGCACTGTAAACGGTGTGGTAAACGGGGTTGTTAATGGGGTTGTGAACGGGGTGGTAAATGGCACCGTAAACGGGACGGTTAATGGAGTTGTCAATACGTTGCCGACCGTTCCTTCTATCCGAGCAACAGATGATGTTGAACACGCGAGCTGGAGGTCAACCCGAACTGCAGGTCGAGAGACACTTACATTTGTACCTTACTTCTTGCGGGCTAACCGTGGTGGAAAAGGGCAGATGAGGGTTGGGCTCCGTGTTTGATTGCCGCCAGAGTTATACGTGAGAATGGATCCAAAGAGTAGGACGTCAAAGCAAGCCATAGAATCGTATGTCCAAATAGACTAGATAGCAATGAATCTTCATATATTGTACATCCAAAAACGAAAGAAAAGGAAGCGCTCTATATAGATTCCCGTACCAAAACACCACCTTTTAACCCAGCCCCCTATCCCATCTCATCCCATTTCCTTCACAACTCATTACCATGATTCGACATCGGAGAGGTCGTCATCTGATCCGCCAATCTCGTAAGAATGGCATTAAGATCACTAGCAAGACCCCAATTCAAAAGTCCAGCAAGTATGCCAGCTCCAACTTTCAGCATCCGCTCGGGTCCGTTGGGTCCACATATATCTCCAACACCCGTAACATTTCCCTGCATCCCATGGCCTTCCCGCACGAATAATTGAACCAACTCATCATCGCAGGGCCGGTCGAGATGAATAAATGTAGGATCTGAGGGCAGTGGAGCCGATGGGTCGGGTTCAGGCCTCTTATCAGCTGCGTTCTCAAGCTGTTTCAAAGTTCTCGTACAGTGGCCATACGCCCATAGGGTAAGTGTGGCGAGGAACACCAGGACGGGTTCGTGGAAAGAGCTTGTTGAGTAGCGACGAACATGCCATAGTAGGGCGCCGGCGTGTATTATTGAAAGACGAGCTTTGTGTTGATCGTGTTTCGCCCAGCGCCAGATATGTTGCCATTCCATGCAGGATTCGTGCTCGCGCCAATTTACCGTACCCCGGGAAATCGAGTTTGCCATGGTTCTCATCTCTTTATATGGAGCGAGAAGGATGATCCGTCCAGCGTGGAGGTGAGATACGGTGGGGGGCTCGAGCCCGGATGCCTTTGCTATAGTTCCGTTGGCGGCCCAGTGAAGCACGTCAAGGCAGTCACAGGCGCTGTTTCGCCATTTGGAAAATACCGGGATGCCCGGTAGCCAGAGAGATCCATTCGGAACTATGGAGTCTCGGGCAACTTTTCGGGCAGAAGGAGTCCAATTCGAAAGAGGCCTTCGGAAGTAATCCGAGACCTCCCATGTTCTTTGGTAGATGGCGTGTAGCAGCAGGGTATGGCTGAACTCTGAGATGTCGGGGACAAGACGTTTCTCGACATAGAGTATTTGAATGGCGGAGTTGAGAGAGAGGACATCTATACGAGTTAGTTATAGATAATATTTACCAGAGCGGTTGAACTTCACTTACCACTCTGTTTACAGTAGAGATAGCGCCACCTCTCTTCATTTTCAACCACCCACAAATCATCATGGCATGGGAGGGGTGCTTGGGCATCTTCAAGTGATAACAATGGCTTGTGGTCGAAGTTATACATGAATGTGCAATCAAGAAACTATACAAGGAGAGTAGCGAATTAGTATCAATTTTCCCTAAACGCTCCGAAATCCTTGTACATACCCAGATAAGATAGCCAGTTCGTCGCCTTGCCTCATCCTCAATCCACGCACTCCAATCGGTAGTTTGACGAGCTCCATCCAAGAGCTTGGGATGACGCAATAACCGTTCGATGTTATTTGAAGAGGCGAGATCATTGAAGGATTTTAGGCCAGATTGTTTTAATTGTTCTTGTCCACTATAAAGCGAGCCGATGCAATTCAAGACTGTTGCCTGTATGAGCCAGAGTGGAGTCGCTTTGGACGAAGTCAGTTCGTTCTACGCAGGATTTCTGTTAGATTCAAATCGCTTAGACATGCGTGTAGTTGGAAAACGCCATACCTCCACGAATATAGCACGCCGAACGAATTCGTGCATTGCAGTGGCACACTTCTTCGACTCAACAAAATCGGCAAATTGACAACCGAGAGCAGCCAAGGATAGTGTTAGAAGCCAATGGCACCCATTGGGGTCGAAAGTTGGAATGTGAAGGATCGGATATACGGGTTGGAAAGAGTCGAAATAGAGGCGGACGAATTGGGTGATAGTATTGAGAGAGGGGAAGAATTCGGAATCGAACCTCGGAAAGAGAGAGATGTCGCTTCGACAACAAATTTGGTGGAATTTCTCAAGTATTTTGTCGTATGTAGATCTACTGATCTCGGTCCTTGGTTGGCATTCGTCTGGTTCGCCTTCGATTTGGACATGTTCGATATTAGGGAAACCCATCGAAGGGCTCTGGGGATCGTTTTGCAGCAGAGCAAGTTGAGAGATCCGGTCCTGAGAAGATTTGGACCACGTTTTGCACCTTCGTTTGTACTTGGGCATTCTCGCCCCATCCCCATCGATGTAGAACTCCCCAGAGCAAACGGTACTTTCTATAGAGCCAGCTTGAGAAGAGCTTTCGCTAAAGTCACGCGCATATTGGCTCATATTCTCTCGCATCTGTGCTGATATCAAGTTCCGAGAGTCTTGTAATATATCGCCGGAAATCCGAGAGGGTGATATGCGTTCGGAGTTTGAGGCTGGTGGTAGCCATAACGACCTTTGTTGCGAATCTGCCGACCATGCATCTGGGAGGGATTGAGGGGGAGCTCCTGGGGCAAGATCCATGTCTTCAGAACTACCGTCAAAGAGGTCCATGGGCAGCCAATTTATGGTTGAAAGTACTGATTGGTCAAACAGATTTGGGTCGAAATTCATTTGAACCGGGTTGCTAGTCGGATTTGATAATGCCATATTCATGCCCGGACCGATCTCGGTGGGAGAATTGCCATTGGGGTAGCCGTACTTTTCTGAAAGGTTGTCTGTCCTAACAGCAAGCGGAACAGCGAAGTTATGGGGTGGAGGAGTTGCGTAAAATTGCTGTGGGGTCATATTCGAATAACTCTGACCAGCTACTGGTGAATGTGTAGCAGAGTCAAAATCGTGCGGGATGGAAGTATGGATTGTTGGATTACTCGTTTGCGGGATCCCTTGGTTCATAGGATTGTGGGGTTGTCCTGGTATCGGCGACAGACGCTCAAAGGCTCCAAGCGGAGGTTGAGATTGTGTCGGGGATATTGGCGAAGCAGTTTCCATCCTAATGTCATTTGGAGGGGAATGGTTTTGGCTTGGGGAATCCAGAGTCCGACTTCTCTCCTGCCGCCGTCCTTCGGCGGCAGCAGAAGCTTGTGTAGCTTCTCTCATGGCGCGAATCTTTGACTTCCTCTCTTTGGGATATTCACACTCTAATGTCCTAGTTTGGCATCTCTCACACGGCGTTCCTCCGCTACACCGAACCCTTGCGATCGCACACTTGACGCAGGCGCGAAATGTCGAGACGTTGATACGATAAACTCTTTCGCGCTCCCCGTCGGGCCCTTGTGCATGATGGCTCACCTCGTGTCGATGGAGAGTATCACTGTCGAATGTTAGGCAAGGCAAGCTCTTCACGCGGGGAAATCAAGTCTTCTCCAGTCTTCTCCAGGAGCTACAATGTGTCCTCCGCCAAACTTACGTTCTTGAGAAACATCGACCGCAGTGTTCGCATTTAAAGGGCTTTTCTTTCGTATGACTCCGGAAATGTCTTCTCAGGTGCTCTGGTCGTCTGAATGTACTTTGACAGATCGAGCATTTGAGTTGTCCTGGAGGTGTCGTCGGAGTTACCACTTCTTCATTACCCTTCTCATGATTCCCATCGTTGGTTTTGGTGCCGTTGCTGCCACCGTTATAGTCTGGGATGAAAGATCGGACTTAGGAGCTTGTCACACCAGCATCGGTCGCTTGGGAGCTTACCTGCTTGAACGTCACGCGTTTCAACAAACATGACTTCTTAAACTGCCATAAGCTAACTCGATATTTTTTATAAATGAAGACAGAATATGTATCAGCAACCCGTCATGACTTGGAGCATTATGACGGTGTTCAAATAAGAATTTGATCTCGATGGAGAGATTGAGTCTCCCTATCGATTGATGAAGCTGGAGATTGCCATGCCTGTCCTGTTCTTTTTGCTTTTTTTCCCTTGCTGGGTTCATCTTATGCGGGGTTCTCCAGGGTCAATCCCCGGTGAACGGCTAAAATGTCGATGGTGGGAAGGCCAGAGCGTTAGTCTCTTTTGGACACGAAAGGAAAAAGAAACGGTTGGAGAAGCCAGTTCGGGATCCGTCATTTCATCTGAGCTTCCAACCGGTCTGATACATACTGTAAATCTCTCACATTAAAAGAGACAAAAAGTATTTCGTCTCTTCGTTCCCTGAGCCAGTCTTTCGTGAGGTTCGACAAATACCTGAGATGCCGATCAGTTCCCGTTCCTGGGGTAAAGCCGAGAAATCTTTCTCCGCCTTTTCTTAAGCGGACGAGTCACAACTCGGAGAATCACGGGTAGCAAGTTCTCGGTCCGATATTAGTATTCCTTAGTAATCGGCCGGGTGACCCGACTTTGGCTGCAAAAGAAAAAGTATCAAACCTTATTCTTCCAGGCGAAGCGAAGAAAAAAGCCCCTTGTTTAGTTGAAACTATCAATAACGATCATCCTTCACCACCACGAGATCAAACACGCCAATGACAAAGGGTGGTTCCTGACTTTTTACCTAATTTATTCTGACATTTATTATGAGCGCGGATACTCACATCCAGTCAGCTTTCGTGATGATGACAAAAAGAAAGGGGCTTCACGCTGAGCTGAGAAAGCCCTCTTTTTGATCGAGAGACCTCAAGAAAGACGAGAGCTTTTCGCAAGAAACAGCGAATGGGAACGGGGAAGAACTCCTCCTCCCAACTCATGCAAAATTGGAGGGGGTTTCGTATGCGTTGGCCGTCTCCAGCCGCAACTTTTCGTCAGGGGAAAGCCACAAAGGTTATCCAAAAACAGGAAAAGCGTTCAACCTACCCCGTGGCGATTCAAGCTCCGTCTCCTGGCATTGTGCATGGTTTCACCTTCTTCCCTTGCCGCCCTCCTTTTCTTCTTTTTCTAGAATGGGCCCTGCCAATATAGAGAGCCCGGCCCACTCGACGTCAGCCCGTTGGGCCGTTGACCATGTTCAATGGAGAAGAAAAGACGTTCTGCGATGCTCACACATTCGCATTCGTACTTTAAAATCGGGGATAATAGAGAAGGTCCCTGACCAGTGATATGGGCGATCTTGTCACGCTCATAAGCGAGCCCATGATGTGAATATGCAGACCCCAAGCTTTCTTCTCCTGACCACGCTGTCGACGCACAATCTCGGTATCTCTGGGGTAACTCGTCGGGCATATGCCGGTTTTCGAGTAAAGTTTCCACAGCAGCCACAGAACCTTGACTTTTCCCCTCCTTGCCCAGTTAATGCTTTCGTAGGTGTTTTTTGGTCATATTCACGAAAATATTTAGGTGACGGAGAATATTCTAGCCAATCCTGGCTTTCCCGTCGCGATTAATTAATCTACACAAGGTCAAATATGAACATCAGTTATGCCTCGGGTTGGCCAGCATCTCACTCAAAGCCAAAGCTTTTTTATTTACCGATTCTGCCTATTAACCTAAACGATTATGCCGAGCAATCTAAATAAGCTATTGTGGCCGGGGCATACTTTTAAGCTAACATATCCCTGGTTCTCTCCTTGCGAGGCCGCGTTCAAGAACTCAAAATGTTCTATTTTAGCCTAGATTAGGAACGATATTGTTGAAGAAAGTCTCTCTCCCCTCTTTCATGTGAGGCAATCCTTCAACCTGCGCAAATCTGGTTGGCCAACAACCCCAGTTCATTGTCGGTTTGAACGACCCCAATATCGTCCCAACTGGAAACGAGTTGAAAGCCAGACATATCCATCCGACCCTGGATTTAACTAATTTTCGGTTTCGGGCACAGTCGTTCATCCCAACTGCCGGTCTCCAGTGCAATTCCTTCTAGAAGCCTTCCTTTCCGTTGCCGATCCTAGCTCGATCTAATCTAAATAACATATGAGCCCCAACTGTGCACATATCAACATATCAACTGCCAAGACTCCCTTGATAGTTGTCATTGAGGAGAATCTCGGGGGTGGAGGAGGATGCACCACGCCACTCCAAGAGACGGAGGTTAAACAAAAAGCTCTTGCCGTTAATAAACCCTGTCTCGTGGCATCCCGTCGTCGATTGCCCCATGTGACGTGCTTATGCTTTCACTTACCGAGCCTAGAAGTTTCGAGAATAATATCCAGAAAGTTGTTTATATAAATTACCCTATGCGACCGATCCCGACAAGTTCGAAACACAGATCTCAGTCTTGGGTCAGGGTACGAGGCTCGCGCCGCAGAATTGTGTTTCCACCTATGGGCTTCGCTACCGTTCATCTGAAGGGGTGACATTCTTGCAAAATGGGGTCCTTTCCCCATGCTTGGAATACTTCAGGAGGAAGCTTGGATCAAGTAGTCATTCTCACGTAACAAATGTCGCACGGCTTTTGCTCGATGAACACTGCTCGAATCCTTGTAGCCTGAGTCAAGAAAAGCCACATAAAAAAAGATGACGTAGATCTCGGCAATTTGTAAATTTTCATGTGCCGCATATTGTCGGGCCTTTCACCATCATGAAGGTGAGCCGTGTCTCATATCGGATAAAACGAAGTTTCGTCAAGCGCTCAAAATAATGGGAAAACAATTTCGTCAACGTCGTTGAACTTTCAAAGTTTCATCAGGTGCTGCGAGACACCGAGGTGCACCTCCCGTGAAAACATCGTTCTTTGATGCATATCGCGACAGACGTACCCTCTGCCATTTCTTGATGACGCTGCTGATTTATCAATCTGACCTGTTTCTATCAAAGGATGCTTCGCTCTTATCTCAAAGGTTGACGTGCCTCTGGACGATGTTTATTAGACAACGACCTGTCATGTCCTTTCGTCCCCCCCAATTCAGCTTCTCCCTGTATAAGGTCCTCTCTCCAATACCCCGTCCGCCCTCGAAGAAGTCGCGGTGGGATTGTGTAAATTCTCCTTCTGTTCTACTGGACTGGAGATGGCAACGAAACCATATACCTCTAATGAGATAAGTAACAATACTGGCTCTCTAGGCCTACTTGTAGACTTATGGAAGAGTGTCGACGCATAAGGTGAACTTGGAGTCATTTGGGCTGATGACGAGAATCATATAACGAACAGGTGCAGCTGGGAGCGCGGAACAACAAGTCTTGAAGCATAAACAAACTTTTCTATCTGTCTATGTTGTTTCTGCAAGAGCTTTCCTCTGATGGCCAATGGCGTTGAAAGAGGTGACTTCCAAGAGACCTCAGGCCCGTGCGAGCCAAACCGTCGGGTCAAGAGACCCCGAAGATCGCCCTCGGTGTGCCCAACCCGAGCATTGTCTCTCGAACAGATACCACTATGTGGCTTGATGATGTGGGCGTTCTATCCATGAGCGGATCTCGAGCTAATCCTTGACCACTTGAAAGTTGAAACTTGACGGCTGTTGGCGCTCCAGGTGAGTCCATTTTCCGGGACTCGGGGACGAATCCACGGGATAATATGTCCGAAAGGGCCAAACGACAGAACTGTGACAGCGGAGAGCGAAGTTTCTCTATGTCCCTCCGGGTTTCTTGGGCTTCTAGGGAAAGGTTGACGTTATCGGAGCCTCGAGGCGAGAAGTGACCCTAAGCCAGTATGTGATGATATTGACCAGTTTCTTCAGTCGCCAAGGGCTGTTCAACTGAGATAACCGAAATCGTTGATGGTATTGTCCCTGCAAGCGTTTGAAGTCTTGTGTCAAGAAACTTATGTCGCCTTACTCTCCAAAATTTTGGTATAAAAATGTCCATCTGTATCCAAGGTGAATCGCCCGACGCGAAGGCGAGATAATTCACTTTGTTATCCGGATCCCAGAGCATTAAATTCATAGACAAGACAGACGCAAATTCCGCCTTGATCGAGGTATTGCAGCTAGCAGCAAGAGCATAGTAGTCAGCGTTGAGACTCGCCAGGCTTCTCATCTTTACTCTGTTTGAGAGACCTGGCCTACCATTGGGTAGGACAATTCCCAGATTTGGTGGAGACCAGGCGTGTATTCCCCCGTCCCGACAGCCGTCAAGGCACCATTCCCTAGCCTCAAAACGTTATCGATCGCTTAGATGCAAGAGGGAGCAAGTGACAGCTCACTGGTGGATATCGTGCATAGGTAAGTAGTAGGGGGTGCCCATCTTCCCATCTTCAAACAGACTTTTTATATGCCAACGAAGACCAACATTATGGTAATGCCGATTGGAAACCGAGTATATTGTAAGCACCAGCGAAAGTGGCCATGGACGTCTGTTCTTCTTGGAATCGTATAACCGAGCCTCTATTGAAGGTTCCAACGTATGTCCAGAAGGTGGAGCTAGTAGTAGGATGCTTCTCACGCACTGGTATTAAGTTCCTTGTGAGCGTTTGTGGACAGGATAAGTGCGAAACCTTGACCACATCCCCGTACATCGGCGCTTCTCTCGCCAAAGTATCTATCGACCTTCTTCGCCAGTAAGCACCCTGTGCCATGTCTTACAGTTGTTATTGGGCTGCCTGTCTCACGTAGCCATGGATTTCGCGGCTAACGGAAGCTGTGTAAAGCTTGGTGTGCGATATAATAAGATGGGGTCGTGGACAACTTAAAACAATCCGGAACCTGTTGAGTGCCTCCTCCCTCGCAAAGAAAAAGAATTCCTTTCTTGGACTCGAGAGATATATCGCTTCCCACCCTCCATTATCGTGTCATGCATGCAATGGCGCGATGGATGCAGGAAAAGAAGACCTGCAGATGCGACGGGATGTGGTTGACCAGCCTCGTGTGATTGGGGTCTGAATTGACGGGAGTTCTCAAAAGCTCCATGTCCTCAGCCTTGCCCCCCACTGGATTGGCGCGCATCACCACCAAAAATTTTCGATGGAGGAGCGCCAATGCCTTGACTCCTCATTTATGTTTGCACCTGTCTATATATATCAGATACCTCTTCAGTGATCGATACATGGAGGTCTGGTATTCGCGTGTTTTCGTTTCTTAATTCCACCCACACCCTGGTGGAAAGGAATAACTAATTACTCTTCGGGCTCAGAGGCTTCGAAAAGACCCTTTCATGGAACCACATCTCAATGTCGGGATTACCTCAAATTCCAGTAATCCGCATCAATGACGAGCCCCTGGGGGAACTCTCTCGCTCGCCCTCTGCCATCGATCGCCATCGAACACCACATCCTAATCCGGAATGGACGCCGTCGACAACGAGAAGGACTCGGTCGCCGAGTCCGCGACGACGCAGAAATGGAGCCGCACCGAGTCCGGCAGCGATTCCACAATTGCCAGTTCTTTTGAAAATGAACCCCCAAATTTTTCACGATCGGGTTTCCAGTGGGAAGTCAATACAGTTGCTTTCAGTGGACATCGTTGTTGTTTATATGTCCCTGTATAATGATCAATCGGCGGAGTTGAACCCTTTTCAACATATCAACCGGCAAGCTACGAGAATCAATACTTTCATAAGGGAAGCTCCTAGAGCGAATAATGTGAAACGGGCAAAATCTCTGGACAATACAAAAACAGACACTGATAACTCTGCCCCTCACACCACTCCTACGGTGCCCTCTGGATCGGCCGCGACCATGGTGGAAAAGGTGCCCCAACCCTTGTCTAAGGACCAAGTAAATTGGCTCAAAGATCGCAATATGCTTCCAGGGGGAATTCCGGGTGCTCGCATACTCGGCATAGAGTTCAAAGTGCCACCCAAAGGCCCCAACTTCAAGATCGATCTCAACAGCGCCGCTGAAGAGATGATCGGCTATATGAAAAGGAATAGAGAGGACCTTCCAACATCGCCCATAATTTTCATAGGGCATGGCTGCGGTTGCTTTGTGATAGAGGAAGCAACTGCCACTAGAGGAGACGAATTCCTGGACTCTACGGCAGGGATGATCTTCTTCGGTAAACCCTCAGACGAGAAAGTCAACCAGAAAACCCAAGCACCGGGAATACTGAACGAATTCAAGAATATCGGGCCAGAATTGAAAGTGACTACGGATACTTTCAAGCACGGCGTGCAAGCGGCCGGAATACCTTTCATATCCTTTTCTGGGATGGAGAACTTACCCGACGACCAGAAGACAGATTTCAAAGCTGAAATGCCCCGTTTCGACAGTGTCATAAAATCGAGTAGGAGCCCCCCCGACCTCCCGTTCCCCCTTCCCCTGGATTTCCAAAATGGCATCAACTTCTCCGGCCCAAAAGATGCTATTTTCAAGCTAGTATCCGACTGCATTCTCCATTTTATGGATATCTGGAAATTTCTTGATGCTGCTTGCCGGGACGACGAGAAAGTGTTGCTTTATTTTATCGTGAATGGAGTCGACCCTAATACAAAGGACAAGCACCTAGAAACGGCCCTGCACAAAGCTGTAAAACATTCCAACCTAGAGATGATCAGAACTCTTCTAGAGAATGGGGCGGATATAAATATGCCTGATCAATCTGGTATGACGGCGCTCCACCATGCAGCCGAAAGAAACCAGAGCAGAATCGTGCAGTTCTTGCTGCAGAAAGGCGCTACGGCTAGCTCCATAAACAAGCGCCGTAAAACCGCTGCGGATATAGCGGAAGAAGGGGGGTTTCAAGATCTCGCGGAGCAGCTCCGCCGTCCACCTCTAATTGAGGGCCCGTTGCATGATTCTGATGACGAAACTCCCCAGACCATCAAGTTACCTAAGAAAGGGTCACAGGCCTCGCGAGAATTTATGATGACCGCATCAGAGCTGTTTCTCGTTAACGGTAGGGAGAATCACTTTTCTGTAAGACAATCGGTAAATTATATGGTGTATGGAGGTGAGAAGCTGGAAGATATCTTGCGTCACCATAGAGAGGATGCTGGGTCTGCGCAGTTAACATGTAGATGGTATCATTTCCCAGTGAATAATGTGAGTGATGAATACCTTGTCGTATTTGTGATGAGTGCTTACTTTGCTATGGACAGATGGTTTGGATTGAGGTATCTCTTCCTGTGGCTGGCCCCTTATTGCTGCTCTACATCTAATGTCCCTGCTGTACAGGATTTGTTCGAAAAGCTCGGATTCCCAAACGAGCCGAGATGGTCTGGGTACCGGCATGATAGCGATATTCCACATAGTGTAAGGCACCCCTTATCACTGGTTGCTAGAGATGGCTCCTGTATTAATTGGGACTAATCTTCCATAAAGCGAAATATCACACCACATGCCACTAACAGAACGATCAAGTCGGCTGGTACCAGATACTTTCTTCGTTCGATATTTGTAAGTTTTTCTATAGCTAGCTCTGGTATTGAGGCTATTCGGCTCATTATATCCAGGTACCGTACGTCAGCTATGAGAGAAAGTCTCGACAGATGCAAAGGAGTAAATTCATTCGACATGTACATCAGGAGAATTTGGGGAAATTCGGTCGTGCTCGGTCAACAATTCAGAGGCAAGTTATGGAACTCAGAGGATGGGAAGCATACATTAACTGTGCTTGTCCGATATCAGGGACCCTCGCTCAGTTGAGAACAAGGAGTAAGTGAAGCGTCACCCCCAGCCGGGCCAAAAAGCTCTCTAGGATTTATCTATTCACACATGTTTAGTCTTCTTGATCCAGATGAGCTCTTGATATCCCTCTCAAAGGATGAGTTATACCTAGGGAAATCCAACTTAGGCCATGCCTTGAATGTTGAGGAAGCAGATGCAGAGTTCGACCTAATTGAAAAATCCGAGAAGACGTTGATCAGGGAATTTTTATACCATCCAACCCCTTTCCATGTGCGACGGTAAGTACTCCTTTATAATTTTTCATGGGAATCTACTCACTCTTCCCCATAGAACCCTGGATCAATACTATTATTACATGCTTCCCAATACGGAAGATAGAGACGACGATCAGGTTATTTCACGCTGGTTTAAGGATACCAAGAAGAGGGACCATAAGCTTCAGCGATGCTTGTTTAACGAGTATTTCCACGAGCCAAATGTCTCGTATATTCATAGGTGCGTAACCCCCCTAATCTGTTCGTTTTGGACATATCCTGAGAGAGGATCTTTTCAGTGCCTTTGATAGATATCAGGAGTTCGAAAGCATTGATGAAATCACGGAGCAGGAGGAACTTATCGAAGAGCCAGAGCATAATATCTTGATGGTGGATCAGCTTTGGCTATGGGTTATCGAACCGGTGGAAGGGGACCGTCCAGCAATCGTCATATCCAGCTTCCCGGATAGAAACGGCCTAGAATCAGAGGATTTTGATGATATCCAGGCAGCGGTTCTAAGACGATTGAAGAAAAAGAGCCGCAAACCAGTCACAAATACAACTCAATTGGTATCTCGGATTATAGCTACGTGTCTAGGTATCTTTGATCGATCGCAAGAATCCGATATGGTCCAATTCAGTCAGTACTTCGAGAGTTCTATCGGACGTGTGGTGAGTATACCCGAGAATGTTTAAGTTTAGGGCAGGATGCTAAAACATCTCAATAGGGAAATAAAGAAATAAAGCTCTTCAACGAATTCCGAGAGTCCTTGGAGCAAATACATTTCCTAAGCGGACTAACACAGAAACATAAGATAAAATTCAAATCCTACCGGGATAAGTACTTAGATAGGCTTCAGAATATTGTCCAAGAGACAAGACTCCTTGCCGAGGTCAAAGATATCGCCGACGAGATTAGGATTATCATGACGGTTCTGCAGGCTCAAAAGTCGGTCATGGAAAACACTGATCTTAGCGGAAACCATAACAGCGCGTCGTGGGAAGAGGTCGAAGAAGCGATTAATAGCAGTATTGCTGAATTTCAGGTGATGAAAGCTCATGCAGAGGAGATACATGTATCGGTACGGGCCCCAACACCCTCACCCAGGGGGGAATTTCCAGCTAACTCGAACTAGTTAAGCAACCTCCTCGATCTCAAACAGAAGCAAGCGAACGTATCGGAAGCACGATCTGC
Source organism: Arachnomyces sp. PD_36 (assembly GCA_032988195.1). Lineage (NCBI taxonomy): Eukaryota > Fungi > Ascomycota > Eurotiomycetes > Onygenales > Arachnomycetaceae > Arachnomyces > Arachnomyces sp. PD_36. The sequence continues at coordinate 828,742 of JANTQE010000005.1, read as the reverse complement.
TCGTGAAAGAGCGCAAGAGACCGCTAAGCAGGGAAATGTACGCGCTGTTTATATATCCCGCTACTTCTGACTTGAGAGCTAATATCTATCTAGGTCATCATGATTTTCACAGTGTTTACTGTCATTTTTGTACGCCCATAATTTCCCCCCCCCCCCTTACCCCTGAACTTCGCAGAAAACTGATATTCTCCGGTATAGCTACCGCTATCGTTTATGGCGTCTTTTTTCGCATTGAACATCACCCAGTTTCCCACGGATTCCAGGTCTGGGGAACCACACTGGCCGTTATCACTGGTCTCAGCATTTATATGTACGTATTCACTCTACGCACACACCCCGTTCAACCCCTTGTTTTCACTCACTCACAGAGCTACGTACACAGTCGGCATATCATTCTCACTCTCCCTACCCGTGGTTGCAATCGCCCTTAACGTAGATCGCATATCAAACTTGTGGCACCGTTACCTATGGGCCACCAGGATACCTTCAGATGTCAAGTCGCGAGTCCTAAGGGACCACAAACTCTCCTCGGATCTTCGCTCGATGGATTCCTCGTTGGAACCATCCGTATCTGGGGCGTCGGAAAGCTTCTCGTACCGGGAAGAAGGTTATAGCAATTATTCATCGGATGCCGAAACTCTCATAAAGCAGTCTTCTATGCGAAGACGATCGTTTCGCGGAGTTTCTGCACTCAAAACTTTGACGGTAGGCATTAATTCGAGTCGGAACAATGAGGACCCTGAAATTGGGGCAACGTGACCCCGTTCAGGTTTGGGGTAAGTTAGTATATAATTTTGGATATCAATACTCTTCCAGTGGCTATTTCAGTTACGAGCGAGTTGAGGCGCACATTACTATTTAACTACACATATATATCGCCCGTGTCAAAATCTAATTACCGTTCACATTTATATATATTTACGTTTAGATGTTGTGGGAGTTGACATCAGTGCCATTCCCTTGTTCAAAAAAGGCTTGATCCGTTCCCGCATGGGGTCATTAGCGGCCGGAGGCCGTTTCACAGCTGCAGACAGAAAAATCATATCGAAACGAATACACCGCTATTTCCTATATAAAAACGCTTGAAAGTGGTCTTATATCGATCTACGAACCTGGACGGATATTTCAGCAAGATAACGCCTCAATTCATAAGGCAGGAATTACATGAGACTGGTTTGAAACTCATGGAGTATTGGTAATGGAATGGCCGCCACACTCACCCGATTTGAATCCGATTGGGAACGTTTAGAAGCTTCTAAAAGCGAAAATACCAATTTGAACTATATTCTCAGCTGGCTGAGATGGGACGTTCAAAGACAGATTGGACTAAGTTTAAAGAGGTTTTGAAAGAGAGTTGGAATGAGCTGGATCAGAGGGCCGTGAATCTATTAATCGAGTCTGTGCCTCGTAGATTAGCTGCTGTTCGCAAATCTAGGGTTTGGTATACTTAAAAATTCAATCAAAGATTTCCCTGGCGTGGAAGCTCACACACGATCATTGGCCAGCATAATATAACTAGTTCAATTAGCTACTTGTGGTTTTTCTTTAGTAGACATATTTCAGGCTTGGAAGTCGACCGCAAAATGGTGTGAATGCGTCAACATGGGAGCTTTTTGAAATATAGTTGACGTTGCTGCAGAAAGCTCTTGAATGTTCTGTGAACCGGCAGCTCAGGTTAAATATCATTGAATGATGGAGTTAGCATCAGCACTCATGCCTTAGTTGGAACTTAGTACGATAGTCATCAATCATTGCGTTTATGGGTCTGTCTCAGAACAGCTTCACTTCTAAGTTCTAGCATATTTCACATTTGGAACGAATTAAGCAGTAATAATCTATCCCGCTATTTGTATCCCTTGTCAATTTCCTATGCTGGGTGCGATCGAGATCCTTCCTTCGGGTCCCGGGCAGTTTTCGCAATACCGGTGGCCACAGAATCGGTTGAAGCAGAAGTTGCCTCTATTCCGGGTCTGGCAATAGAAATATAGTCAGGTATATTTCTAGCAAAATATATATATGCAAAGATAGATATAGTTTGAATTACTTACTCTCTGACATTGGGCCAAATAGAGAGCTCGGCTAGTTCATGTCGCCCAATACCAGTTCTTTTTAAGAACTTATCGAGGGAGCTTCGGTTCATGCCAACCACGAACCCGTTGGAGCCAACCGATATGGCAACTGCGAGGAGCGTACCGTAGAAAGAAAGGGCAAAGATGGGTCGACCAGGGCGTTTTTTCGACCCGCCTTGATAGCCTCCGGGATACCCGACCGTTGTAGCAGCTTCAGCTAGCTCAGCAAGTTGACCCGCAGTGATTCCGAGTTCCTTAAACTCTTCCGCATGCTTCAACATGTGTTGATATCCTGCAGACGCCGAACCATCTTCCACCCAGAACACCTTCTGCTCCACGCCTTGTAGTGGATTTGTGACCCTCCAAATCCTTAGAAGTTTCTCTAGGTTTATCTCGACGCCCCGTGATAGTGTGCCAATTATGAGTTCCTCGAGTTCCTTCAATTCTCCCGGTAAATTTTCCAGTTGCAGCTTGATAGAAAGCGGGACGTTGTCCATTTTGATCCAAAAGCACGGGTTTGGTGGGGTCTCGACGATTAGGTTTCTTGTCCCGCTAATAAGTGGGGAAAGCGGACTCTAGCGACAATGCGCGCATTATAGTCGCTATAGTCCGCCGTAGAGCAGTGATTATTTAAACACAACTCGACAACAAAATCGCCACGATCACCAACATCAAGCTCGTTCAGTGTCTCTACCCAGCATCGAACATGACAACCTCACCGCGACCTCTAGAGATATTCATATCCCAGGTTCGACCAGGGATAATTCTCGAACCTAATCAACGTAGCCCCTTGGGGCAATCAAAACGCCACTGGGAGGGCAAGCTCTCCTCGCGGCACCTAAAAAGCGGCATTCTCAACCAGCATTCGGAAGGCACCAGATTGTTGTCTTATAAACCCCCACCTCTACCCAGTTTAATAACACTTTCCAAAGCGGTTTTGTGGAAATGTGTTCAAATCGTTTTGGATCTTGGGACACGACTGTTTCCTCCGCGGCGCTATTCGGATAATGGACGTCTTTTATTCGAAACAGCATATGGCTTACGTATTATCGTCCATAATGACGATAGAAGTCATACCACTATCGAGATTACCACCAGCCAGAGCTCGGATAATCAGGCGGATCAAAGAGTGCAGGATGCGGCTGACCAACTCTATCATTATCGATTGAAACCAGACTGGCAAACGTCATTTCTCTGGTATGATATCTATTGGCCTCATAATCCGCCCGATGAGACACATGTCGATGAAGAAACAATTGAGGAGCGATATCCTTCCTTGGCATCGTTTTATTTTGCATGGCAAACATTATATGAGGACTGGTTTACGACTCGGGATTGTCATAGGGGAAGTGGCTTAGATGTATTTCCTGATGTTGCCTCTCGGGTAGGCTGGGAAGTTGAAGGCTTTCTTTTTGCGTGCTGGCTAGCCCTACAGAGTGATGTGGAACAGGTGGAATATGAAGTTGACACAGGAACATACTCGATTCGGAAGGAAAATCTGAGCAGTGTTGCGCAAACATTTCTCGCAGACGTGGACACCCTACTCTAATCAGAGTCGAAATGACATGGCATACATCTTTTTTCGTCAACCTAATTCCCTTTCTATATAAGCCACGTGCTCTTAAATGTGTTACCCAACAGCCCTTCCAACAGCTCCAGCCGTGAGCACCGCAAATATGTCCTGGAGGATTGGCCGATGGTTGTGGACATCAGACCATTCTGAGGAATTTCTTCGTCGGAGGCGGATAGAGGCGTTCGATGTGTCGTTTAGCTTAGGGGAAGCAAGCAACTTATTGACTTCGTCCACCTTTCCCCCGAATTTAATGAGTTCAATTTATCTTTTGACGAGCGGGATGAGCGGTGATTCCGCAGCGCGAGTTAAGCCCTTGGGTAACGGGTTCTGCTGTAGTTTGGGGCGATTTATCTGTTGAAAGACAAGCAATTGGTCGTGAGAAGGGTTTCTGCTGGTTCATGGTGGAAATGATTGAATGAAGCTAGATAGTGGTGCCGACATACTTTGTTCAGTTTGTGCTTCACTCAACTTTCAAATCGAGTAGAAAGAGACTGAGCGAGGTGAGAAAGTTCCCTCGTAAAAAAGGGGCTACTTTGTCATGTGATTTACAGTGTCGCTGGCCTGACCCCTCTTATCACACGAGCCTCTCAATATAAATTTGGCAAGACGTTGTTTTTTAACTACGTTCGATCCTTGAGAGGGCAGTGTCTTCCAGCCATGTTGTCGAAAGGGTTCCCCCTTGCCCCTGAGCCGGATGTTTCCCCAGTAGGTCTTACCTCTGCATAAAGCCAGCCTACCCACTACGCATTATAAAAATGAATTGAGCTAATTTATAACAGCGAACTTGCCATTATTGCAAAAAGAAATCGACTCCATTATGGAGGAGAGACGAGCTGGGCTCTATTATATGCAACGTCTGTTTCCTTCGCCGATTCGTAATCGGCAGGCAACCCCCACGGCAGTCTAACCCAGCGACGGGGGCGCAGAGAGAACCCACCGAGTCAAGCCGGTGAGCTACTGCTTGACCAGTTATTTCATTATTCGGTCATGGGGCTCTAATTAATATTTACTTATGCGTAGTATCGCATCTTCCACATCTCAGCAACAAGCTCCGAGTAACGCCCCAGAAGGCTCTGCGGAGGCTTTTGAGACCCCTGACCACGTGGATGAGCAAAAGAATGCAAAAATATTCGAGGGGCTCGATGAAATCGAGTGGGCCACTGTGAAGCATTGTTATGGGTTCGCTGGCGACGTCCCCGGATGGTTGAGAGGATTGCGATCCCCGAGCCGTAGTGCACGAGATACTGCGTGGCGCGGCCTAGAAGATAATCTTATCCATCAGGAAACGAGTTATGAAGCTTCGGCCCTTTCTGTGCCATTCTTTCTGAGAATGATTGCAGACGAACAGACTCGAGATCGCGAGAAGATTATTTATTTCCTGGCCCAACTCGCAATCGGTGATACGGGAACGTATAATCCCCGAAAAGTTGACGCTAAGCGGATACGCGGCGTAGAAAGAGATTGGCGTGATGTTAATATGAATGAAATAGTGAAAAAGGGTGATGACGAGAGTCGGGATGCGTATGAGGGGAGACTACGCATGCGCGAGTCACAACGCAATGAGATTGTCGCAGGGGTGGATTGTTATAACGCAGTTCAAGCTGGTCTCTCGACCCTTCTTTCGCTGTTTATTAATGATAGAGACCCCAGTGCTCGGGTCGCAGCTGCTTATACAATGGCTTGGTTTCCTGAAAACGCGAGATCTGGGACGAACGCAACTCTGCCAGTCCTCATGGACTTCTTAGAACGCAACGAATCCCATCCTTCTGTCGTGGCATCCACTACACTAGCCGCTTCGAGTCTTGTCGAATCTAGCGCCGCTATCACGGAACCGAACGTGGAGAACGACAACTCCAAGCTTGTTTGGCACTTACAAAAGAGGTTCGCCGAAGAAGACGGCGCCTTCGTGGTCCGTTGGGCAGCAGCCAAAGCTCTTATTAGCCTCAAAAAAGAGGATAGTGACACCATTCTCTTCATAACAACCAGTTTATTAAAAGCACAGAATCGGGGTGGTTTCGACACGGATATCCCTCCGTTTTGTGAAGACCTGTATGGCGGATCACAGGGGATGCTTCGAGATATTCTGCATCGAAACCACGGAGAATCTGCAGCGATCGAAGCAGTTGAATCTGTTGTCCACGCCCTTTCTAAATCGACTGGTTTGGTCATCCATTATCTTATGGATCTCGCACTCACCATGGTTTTCCACGGGAGTAAACCACCACCCCACCCAACCTTACCGTCTTTCGAGCAGTTGAATAAGAAGCAGCAGATGGTGGTTCGGTGTCTGACAGATATGAGCGACGAGACCTGGGATGACATCTGGTTCTCTGGAGCTTGTCGACAGAGAGGCCTTCCTGGATCTCGAACGGATTGTCGGGAATATGCCCAAATAGCTTCGTAGATAGACGTCTAATTCTCCATGAATATGGATTTTCTGCTGGTACCGCGTTGTTGGCCTCGCTGGTGACCGGCAATAAAATGAACGGTCTTAGAGACTGAACTTTGAGGGGGGATATGTAAGGAGATGCACACAGGAACATGGTTCTTTTCAAAATCTTGAAAAGGCAATGATTCGATAAACCTGAACCGGAGCAACGGGTGTTTGCTGCATACTTGTGCTCTTAAGAGACAGGCCCCGAGAGGCGTCGAAATGAAAGGGGTTGTTCGTTTCGTTGCCTTGTTGCCTTGCGGCACAGAGTGTGAAAAGTGTGCACTGCCTGGGGGATTTGTTTCCAACTTGACCTGACTCACGAAAAGAAACGTCTTCATCGTGAACTGGGGCGTAAGAAACGTTTATTATCGCTTTAATACTGTTAATTAAAGAGGAGATGAGTAAATGAAGGTGTTTGGCGCGCATATGTGCTTTGCCCGTTACACGTCACAAAAGCTCCCTTGAAAGGGTTGTTTGTTGAAAAGACACCTGCCATCGAGTTCGACTGTGTGTCGGTAATAACTCTTATTTTCACCGTTCTCTGAGCTCTCGAGACTCCCTTTTATCCCTTTTATTGAATTGTTGTTGTCTTCTTCAGTCTTTTTATCTTCGTTTCCTCCTGCCCTACTCTTCATGACTTTGTGATTGGTCAGGAGGCTGTATCACCAACATCGATCATTCGGACCCCAATCACAAGCTCTCTCAGCCTCGTACGACCGCAGCAACTGATTCTTCAAAGCTCCATAAATAGAAGAAAGAAGAAAGGTACAATCCCTTTTCTAGCTTGCTCTTCGCTGTGGCCAGGTAACGGGAATCTCTTCTTCTGCCACACCCCGATGCCGCGTCCATAACAAGCCAGTTCGATTCAACCAACCTCACAGCCCCATTGCGGGCTTCATCTCCTTCTCGTCGCTCCCTCCTTGCCTCGACTTAAGAAATGTCCGCTTTCCACACTCAAACATCGTCTCATCCTCATAACGGCCCAACTTTCTCCCACCGACACACACCCTCCATGGCCTCCGCGGCTGCAATGGCCCACCAGTCAGCTCCCGCGGGGACTTTCGCCCCAGGCACCAAAGTCCAAGTCGGCAACCATCGTGTCGTCATCGAGAAGTACCTATCCGAGGGAGGGTTCGCACACGTCTACGTTGTCCGACTCCCGCAGCCCGTCGATGGGGTTCACACAGCGGTGTTGAAGAGGGTGGCGGTTCCGGATAAGGGGGCATTGGCGAATATGCGGACGGAGGTGGAAACAATGAAGAAGCTCAAGGGTCATAGGCCGATTGTGAAGTATATCGATTCGCATGCCTCGCAGCTGAAGGGGGGGGGGTATGAGGTGTTTTTGCTTATGGAGTTCTGTGCGGGAGGTGGCTTGATTGATTTTATGAATACACGGTTGCAGAATCGATTGACGGAGCCGGAGGTCTTGAAGATCTTCTCTGATATTGTGGAGGGGGTTGCTTGCATGCACTATCTGAAACCACCTCTACTGCACCGAGATCTCAAGGTTGAGAACGTTTTAATATCGCTGTCTGGCAGTTCTCACAGCTACAAGCTGTGTGATTTTGGATCTACGGCCCCGCCTCGACCGGCTGCGACGACCGCTGCGGAAGGGAGATTGATTGAAGATGATGTACAACGACACACGACTCTACAATACCGAAGCCCCGAAATGATTGACGTATACCGAAAGCAACCTATAGACGAGAAAAGCGATATCTGGGCGTTGGGTGTGTTGCTCTACAAGCTTTGCTACTACACCACTCCGTTCGAGGAGGTGGGACAAATGGCAATATTAAATGCGAGCTTCAAGTACCCAGCATATCCAGCGTTCTCCGATAGGCTGAAGATGCTGATAGGTATGTATAGTGTAACTTTGACCCATGTGAAAGTAGCTTACCAAGTCTCGTAGCTTCGATGCTTAAGGAGAGTCCCGACAAGAGGCCGAATATCTACCAAGTCTGTGCAGAAGCCTGTAGTATGCAAGGGAAACCAGTCCCTATCCGAGACGTGAGTACAAAAACCTGATCCCTGTAAGTAAATGATGGAATTAACATCATCTAGATCTATGCTGGCCGATCTCGATCCGAATCCCGTCGATACCAAGAACTCCCCCCGTCTCCCACAGAAACGCCAAAGGTTGGCGCCGTTCTATCCCCACCAGTTCAAGAAACTACAATAATACCGGAGATTGCACCCATGAGGAGAGGAAGGCCCACCAGGCCAACATCCCACCAAAACTCAGCGAAGCCAAGCCCATCCCCAATGAGGGATGTATCTGGTGACCCATTTGCTGCGCTCGATGGTGGGAAGTCTAAACAAGGGAACGCTGATGAACTCGCCAACCGCTTCCCGACCCTCGACCAGTTTTCAATACTTCACGAGAAGGGTGATAAGTTCGAGTTTGAACCGACTGTTGCGGAGGCTAAACCGACAGACGCCGGCCTCTCGAGGCGCATAACCAACGCATTGGCAGATGAGGTCTTTGCCAGAAATACTCCGGGTTCTGACCAGAACACGACCCGTGGTGAAGCAGAAGCATCAGAGAAGAAGACATATCCATTCCCAGAAATGCAATCCGAACATACTTCGCAATCAACGACGATACACCAGCCAGTGCCTCAGAAACCAGCCATGGTCTCTACAGGGACTATGACTTCTCCCCCCCCACCGCCTCCTCAAGCATCCGAAAACCCTTCTCTTCCACCACGCCCGATATATCGGTTCCCTCCACAAGAGCATCAACGGCGACCTTCCAACCCCACCTGGGCTTCTGAAAGCAATGAGAAGCTACCCACATCGAACCAAGCGGTTACATCATCACGGACAGCAGGTCTTCTCAAAGCTGAACCGCCGAAATCGACTCCCCTCTCATCACGACCGTCATTGGAAGTAACTCGTCCATCAACATTGGAAGTCGAGGATACAGGATTCCGATCCAAATCTGCTAATGCGAAAACTCGCCCTGCAAGCGCTATTGTAGGCTCTAAGTCTGACTATGCCCGTGACCGGTCCAATTCACGATCACCACTGGAACCAGGCTGGCCTGGGGAGCAGTACGAGGATGGTGAACGACCACGCCCCTCGCGCATGGACTCTAGCCGGGATTCCGATCGTGGGAACATTCATTCCGATGTTGATTTCTTGCGAGCCAAAGAGGAAGAAGAGATGGAGCGAAAACGAGAGAAACGCTTGAGTGGCGGTGGGCCAAAACATACCAAACGGTCGAGTCTATCCTCGATATCATTGTCAGGGACAAAGACGTTGCTTGCCGGTCGATTTGGTGATGCGTTCCGCCGCTTTGAGGAAAATCCGGAAGATAAAAATGCGCCGAACCTATCTAAGGACAATGCTTCGGGTTTGACTCCTATCACGGGATCAGAAGTCACGGAGCTGAGTGACGACGAACGAGCGATCAACGACTCGGATGATATCTCACCCGAGATGCGTCGTGAGCTCGAACGGCGGCGATTATCGAAGGAAGAGAAGCGGGTGGCTAATGCCGCAGCCGAGTACCGCATGAAAGTAGCTGAGAAGGGTGAAGGCCCTCGTCGAGGCGGCGGGGACGGATCAGTGGCAGCTGGAATTCAAAATAAGGTCCAGTCCCTTTTCAAAGAGAACAGCAACATGCCCCCGCCCGCTAAAACCGCATCTGGGTATGGACATTTCACTGATTCTGGGAATGTTTTGCAGGCGAAACAATTCGAAAACCCTGGCATTCAGCGATTAAACAGTTCTCCTAACATTGCGCGGAAACCTGTGTCCCCATCGGATAATCGAAACGCCGCGCCAAAGCCTCCTCCAAAGGATGTCAAAGATCTACCTAAACAACCCCAATCATCCACTTCCCCATACTCTTCTGCTCCACGGCCAAACCAACGACCAGTTGCTCCACCAAAACCCAAAAGCCTTCAAACCGGTGAACATGCCGACCCGAGCCGACAGACGTCGAAAAGCGACAACACCCAGTCACCACAAGGCAACCCCTCTGGCTCCAAAGAAGACTGGGAGACAAATTTCAGCCGACGATATCCCAGTTTGTCAGGGTTGGAGATGGTCGAGACTGAGATAGATATACCCCGCCACCTCCCAACTCTCAGGACGAAGGAAGTGTAGCTTTCCCCCCATCCCGCGCGAACCAGTCGCTAGAGCTCTTTGCTTTTATCTTACTTTGTTTCTCTTTTAGAATGAATCGGTTTGGCGCGTCATGTCAACATATATATATTTTTTGTTTCCCTTTTTTTTTGCCTTTCAGTACATATCATGAAGCCTGCAATTGGAACTGGGGACATTCTCTTGGCTTTGTACAGTAGTAGCTTTAGAGAGTTGCGAGTGTGCCTTTTTTTTGGGATACTTTATAAGGGATACTTGAGCCATGAGCTTCAACACTGCTTGGAGCATTGAATGCATATATTGAACCAAATCATATCTATTTTAAACGCTAAGCCTATTTTGTACTAGTGTGATGATATGGAGCTTGGAGCTCTTGAACGATCAGTAAGGACCGGAGAACTTGGAACACAACAACTTTCAATGACGAGAGGAGAGAAATCTCAGGCAGTCGCAAGAGTGAAAGGGTGCTCTAACATACGGTAACGCCTAGCTTGCCTACTATGGCGCCTGCGGTGACCTTGAAAACCGTTGATGGTCAGCTCGCCCTCCGCCCTTAGCATTCACATTATGCCCTTCTCTAACCTCCATGATTCCTTATAGGCGACATCAAAGATGTGATTCAGCATTTATTCGAAATCCAATCCGCTGTCCATGGGTATCTAGGCCCAGAGACCCAGCAAGAATTAGTGCGGAAAATGTACGTCCCCCGCAAAAGAAAATCAAAGACCACCAATCTAACCAAACCCCCCCCAACCAGCAAAAACCTAACCCACGCCCTCTCCACCCTCTCAACACATACCCGCCCAACCCAACCTTCCTCCTCCTCCACCTCCGCCTCCCCTCCACCGTCATCCCCCTCGGACCCCCCCATCCAAAGCATCCAACTCCCCCCCGAAATAATCGACTACGTCGACGCCGCGCGCAACCCGGACATCTACACGCGCGAATTCGTGGAACTGGTGCAGCGCGGGAACCAGGATCTGAAGGGGAAGGCGGAGGCGTTTGCGTCGTTTCGGGACGTTTTGGCGAGGGAGATGGAGAATGCGATGCCGGAGTGTAAGGGGGAGGTGGGGAGGGTGGTTAGGGCTACGGGAGGGGGAGGGCAGTGAGGGCGATTAATGATGATAAGTGGATGAGGGATGGGATGGGGTTGGCTACGAAATTGGTGAGAGAGTCTTTCATGGAGAGGAGTTTGGTATCAACTGTTTTTGGGAAAGGGGTCTGTTCCTGAAAGGATTATTATTTGCGAGGTGGCGTTTTTGAGATAAGGGATAACGAATGATATTGAAGTGACTTGAGAGCATGCAGCTCTTCAGCTCAGTCTTTTCTGCATCAAGGTCTGACAACGTCTCTGCATTTACGAAGCGCCTTCCAATGACCCTCGGCTTCACACGAAGCTCCTTAATCTTATCAAGAAACAAGCACAAACATCGAAGCCCATGAGTCAAGATTCTTGAAACCTCCCCAAGAAGCTGCTGTTACAGAACGCTCCCTCAGCGGACGATACGTTTGACGATTCGTGTTGACAGACGCGACAGCGAACTAGACTACGAAACAATCTGAAGCGATCGAGAATCCCAATTCCGAACCAAGCTTCATCGCCCAAAGCCCGACGAAAAGGGTCCGAAAAGGGTCAATCCAGAACATCAATCCCCCTTTGCGCCAACCGAATCGCCAGTTCGCCGACCAGCACTTTAACCGTTCGTATTCCCTCTTCACCAGTGACCAGAGATGCGTGAATCCGGAGTATCTCGCGGTTGCAGCAGGAAAATTAAAGTTTTGGTCTATGCCGAATCAAGGAATAGGGGGATGACCAGGGAACGGGGAATCGTCTGGACACTGGAAAGCTTTTGCTTGTCGGGGATTTTGATGCGACCGTGGTCTGTGATGAATGGGCTGGTCGACGGGTTGGGAACAAGTGGCCGGCTGATCTTAGTGGCTGCTTAATATTTAGTTCGTCTCAGGATGATGCTCGGGTTTCGTTCAGGTGTGCATGAAATAGGCGAGATGAACGAGCTCCTCCTTCCCGCATAACAGCCGCTTGAAGTGCCCCTCGTTCTTTCTGCGAGCCGGTTAGTTAGCCCCTGATATCGGGATATTGGGAGCGTATTCTCCCATCCTCCTCGCCAAGATGGAGGAGGAATGACAAACTCACGTGATGATAAGCTTAGATAATGAGGTGGAAATCTAGATTGGGTTAGCTCCTCTACACGTGATACAAGCTAAAAGCGCCACCTCCGTATTCCAGCCATGGGTTTGGACTCGAAGAGGGAAAGGATCGGCATTTACCTCTCTGGTGCAGAGTTCAAGACTCACGTGGCAGTCGGAAACCTGGTTCCGTTGAGTGAATATGTACTCGACATGCTTTGTTTTTGCCTTGGTTCACTCAACCTTGAACTGTGAAGAGGATGAGTTGAGCGATTGAGGGCTGAGAGATATTTCTTTCGGCAGATGTGAGAGAGCTTTGAGGGTAACTGATGGCGTGCATGACGCAGAGCCCGTGACCATGGGTCATGCGTTGATCCTTCCGCCACAGCTGGCGGCTGAGAAAAGCTGTGTCACCCCTCACGCCTTAATAGAGGTCATGAAGGCTTGGAATTGATCAAAAGACGGATATTTGCCAAGGGGGAAAGTGTGACGAGAGAATTCCAAAAACCCTTGATGACTTCAGAGTCCTATTGCGCTCCTTCCTTGGCATTCCTGCTGTTTTGGTGTCGAAGGGAGGAATTCCACAGCGCGGGGTACGCTTTTCCCCCAAACCCTATGATAGATTCTCATGGAATCTGGGATCCAATATCGTATCTCGGGGTTTAAGCCTGGAGGAGCACAGCAAAGAGACTTGGTAACCGTATTTTCTCTCTTGCTCGTCATATTTCTCGATCTAGGTCTTCTCTCAGTGCTCCGACGGGAAGAGAAAATATGTGAATAAACTTCGGAATGCAAGCCATCACAATGAGGGATATTGGTTTGCTTTCAGGCGGCTACATCACTATCTCAGATTGGAAATTGGTGGTCTCTTTCGTAGAGCTCGTTGTGTATCCTAGGCAATGTTATCTGACTGGTAATACTTGGGCCACAAACCACTATGTTATGGCCCTTAGAACTCACAGTTGACGGGATTGCGGAGCCCGGAGTAGGATAATCCAAAGGATGAGAGGTCGTCCAATGTCGAGAAAGAAAGGATGAAGCTGTGGGTTCCGGTACCCTGCCCGTCCCGTCCCCATAGATCGCTGGCATGGATAATGAACCAACAGCGCGGTTTGTCGTTGAGATGCCTTCACACCGCAATTTACTCCGATGCAAGAGCAGGTCGACTCTTGCCCCGCGTGACCGGAAAGAGGGATTCGAAAAGTTGATGCGTTCCACCATCAACAGGACGACATATTCTTAAAACAAATGTAAGGAGCCCCTCCTTCAGGGAAGATCGCGGAAGATAAAGCTAGAAGGAACAATAGGAAAAAATGTCATTATCTCAAGGCTCTCGGAAAATCTTTCCCTCTTGTTCCCCCGCCGAAAGGATCAAACGGGAAATTGGTGAAGGATGGCAGTAGGAGATGTGGAAACTTTGGTCGCCCGTGGTTGTTGCCAACTGGTGGCGGTGTTGTGACACGCAAAACAGTTTTGACTCGGTTTCTTTGCCGTTCCTGGTGTTCCTTGACCATCCGATGCCATCTGCATCTTTGTGTCACTGCCACAGTGTCGGGATGGAAAGTCCAAAGTCTGAGCCGAACTTTGTCGCGAAAAGCAAGTTGCCTAATCTTCACAAGTTCACTTTGCCCGAATGGACGCCTTGAACGCCTTGAACTTCAACGCCTTTCTTTCAGTTAAGCGAAGAAGCATAAAATAAACGAGGAAAAAGCAAAGAAATGAGGCTAAAAAGACTAAAAACAAGGTTAATTCTTGGCGTCTGAAAGCTGACATGCATCGCACTGTTGTCTCTCTTCTTTCTCCCCGCACAGATGGCTGAGCCCTTTTCTTTTGACTTCGCATGGGAGGAAAAAAGAGAAAAATCACAGCAAAAGAAAATAAATTCTCCATGTCATTTCGCTGACTCGCTGACGGACTGGCTGAGTAACCCGAAACATCCTTGGGCTGGACATTCCCCAGCTTCTTCCTTTTCTGATTTCTTCATTCTTCCCATCGGGTTGACCCTTACTGAATGCAGTCCGACGTTGCAAAGGACGAGGGAAATCGTTGGAAACACCGAAGAAGAAAACCGAGGACTGAAAGCTATGGTTTATGGGTTGGATCTGGGTAATCGCAATTGACCGGGTGGAGGAGCGCACTGGAAAACAACCAAGTCATCAGCAGATCTTTGAGTGAGACCAGCAGCCTCCTATCCTCACTGTCTCGGAACGCAAGGCTGGTGCAACACGCATACTCCTTTGACCGGCCCTATACAGCCTTTTTATGCGCCTTTTTACTGCCTCACCTTTTGGCATTCTTTTTAAAGGCGTTGTGGATCCCCGCGAAAGCATCAGCCTGGACACACGACTTTGGACCCTTCCCCACAGAATTGTTGATCAGCTCCCGTCGTACACCTTTTAAACTCCAACGTCCGCGACACATCTCCGTTTATCTGGCCGTATTTGGCCTCCCCCATTCACTACTCGGCCTTCAAGTGACTTATCTTGCTTGCCGCATGAAAGTTCCAACCGAGATAGCATCCAGCAACGGATGTGTACTTCGAGAGCCTGTCGGTGATAATCCATCATGGCCGATTACTGCGAAGACGAGACTGGAAGCGACTTGCTAAATCACCTGGCCATCAAGATTCTAATATCAACCTTCATTGGAATCGCATGGTATAATGCCTTGGAACTCCTCATCCTCATATTTGTCACCTTCAGCCAATATCGCGGACTTTATTTCTGGAGTCTGATACTTTCCGCAGCCGTTGGGGTAATTCCATACTCGCTCGGCTTCCTGCTCAAGCTCTTCAAACTCACGCCCATCCTCCCGATATCGATTACGCTCCTCACATTTGGCTGGTACTTCATGGTTACTGGCCAGTCTATTGTTCTTTACTCTCGGCTCCATCTCGTTCTCCGGAACCCAACTACCCTTCGTCGCGTCCTGTGGATGATCATTTTTAATGCTGTTGTGTTGCACATTCCCACATCAGTATTAACAATCGGGGCGAATTTCGTTTGCAATACCGACGCGTTCCACGATGGGTATAACGTGATGGAAAAGCTGCAGATGACCGGATTCTGCATTCAAGAGTTCATTATTTCCGGCATTTATATCTGGGAAACTATCAAACTTCTACGAATGGCTCCCGAGAAAGGAAAGCGCAAGATCATGTATCAATTACTCGGCATCAACTTGATAATCATCATCCTGGACCTCGCGCTACTATCCGTCGAATATGCCGATTTGTACGTCATCGAAACTACCCTCAAAGCTGCTGTTTACAGCATCAAACTCAAGCTCGAATTCGCAGTGCTGGGTAAATTAGTCCACATTGTCAATAATCACAACCTACAGGTAGATATCAGCAGCAAGTCGCATGAGGGTGACTACCCCGACTTCGTCGATGCCACACGCGTTACTTCCGATGTAACCCACGCCCGGCCGAACCTTGAGAAATCCCAATCACCTAGACCTCCACCGTGGATGCATCCCGATGAATATGATATCGCCATGTTTGAGCATTCAGAACACAGACACAGTTCCCGAGGGAATCGGACTGAAAGCACCCGATCATCGAGCGGGTGGACACCTACCGAACCAGCAGTACCTCTCAAAGAGCTCTCGCTTACTGATTTTACGTCTTCATCATCACATCCGACCACTACTCACGAATCGGACTACCCAACGCTTCCTACATGACCTTACCGAAAGATATGGTTTAAACTCTATCCTTTTTGATCACACTTCGAGAACAGAAGTGGATCCCCATCCCGACTTTTACCCCTGTGTATGACAGACTGCACATCAAGGGGCATGACAGCAGTCGACTCCAGGAGCGACATCCATTAAGGGATGTACCCTGAAGGCAATTCGAGGTCCAGCGGGCACACCCCCGCCAGGACATCGGATATGGAGGTAAAACAAACCCCTACCTCCTGCGAATGGAAACGTTTGGGAGATACAGCCAGTCGGTACAGTCTCGACAAACGAACCATTCGTCGGTTTAGTTCCGGTAGATTGTGCCCTCGTTCACAGCACCCACAGCACCCCGGCCCCATCCCTGGTCTAATATTCGGAGGGCAACCATATATTGACGTGGAAAGTCGCCGTGTTTCAAACGACCCGCCCATCGCTGATCACGAGATTATGAGAAAATGGTCGTTCCCATTCCAGTGAATCTATTTTTCGAACGGGCTGTCCACGTAGACGCCCCTATTTTTGTATATAATATGTACACGTTGCGAGATACCTGTTACATTAACTATTGTTACGGTCACGATGAATGCTGAGATGAATAGGACATATATCCAATTTATATCTTTTTATTTAAATGCTTCGAAAGTGAGGGTTTTCCCTCATATACTACAAAGTCGTGATGATCAACTTGCTTCTAGGACTTTCCCACCAACAGAAGAGGGGTCATGAAGGAAGATAGGTAGACGCGAACTCTGTAACTGGTGTTCGTAAATCGAAAGAAAGGGTTCGGTGACCAAGACATCCCTGGCTCGATGATCGATATCATAATAGCATTCTAACCATCCCAAAAACGCCCGAACAACAATCTCAAAAAGAAATTCTCCAACCATGATTCTCGGCACTTGATACCGATTGCCCACCGGACAATCAATGATAAGCCCCCCCCCCACTTGATACTAACAATAGACACTCCACTAAACTTCCATAACAGCAGTATCCTCAGAGTCACGGTAGAGAGGCGTCCTCTCATCATCCTCGTCTCTTTCTGGGTCATATTCCCTATCCCCACGAGGTTCCTGCTCATCAGGCGCCAACTTGTAGTTCGCAGTCCGGGCAGAGCAGTGTGGGCAATATGCTGCGTCAGGACTCAGCCTGGTCTTGATGTAGTAGCAGGCTGGTCCGATGAAAGCATAGGCGTGGATGAGACTAGTGGGGGTAATTGTAGAGTTAGCTAACTAATTCTTTTTTTTTGTATGGTCGAGTATTTCGCTTTGTGAAGTTATTAAGGCTGGGGAGAAAGACTAACCTAGATACCAAACATGCCATATTGGCGTATACGCCAATAATGTGCTCCCGAACAGCGGACGAGAGGATGAGCACTAGAATGTATAGAGTGCAAAGAGCAACAGCGAAGAACAGGTCCAAGACCATATTTAGAACGGGCTTGTTTCTGGTGGCTGTAAGTTGGAAGGCGGACGTGCATGCGGAGAGAGACAGCTATTCTTCGTTAGTACGATGGTTCTGAATAGATAGGACGAAGAGTGGGCGGTTGTTAAAGGGGAATGTTCATATTGATGGTACTCACAAAGACAATGCCTAGCGCACCCTCTGGCTTCCTTCTTGCTATTGCGGCTATAACGATGTTGAAAATAACGCCGACCATAGAGGTGATAAGGAGTATCGTCCGCACTTCACGCAGATGCGGGAACTTGAGCGGAGTACTGAGGGCAACCATATTGAATTTAATTCTTGGGTTCAGGTGATAAGAAAGATAACTCTATTGTTCCTCCTTTCGGCTCCTTGAATATTCGAACTTTTTGATATGAGAAACGAGCGTATGTTGGTAACGAGTGGGATGTATATTGAAGGGGGAGGGGGAGAGCAAGCGTCAAGAGAAGGAAATTTCAAGAAAGTTGATATCTTTTGTATCTCGGTTCTCTCATAGTTATTAAATCCCTTTATTTAATTGCCAGAGCAGAGCAGAGTATCTGTCTCGAAAACGTATAGATTGTCAGTGTATTCGTGACTTCTCTGTCATCTCTTGCATCAAATCGTTGGTTTGCAGTGCCATGTTGGGGGCCGATACGCGTCGTCTTGCCAGGCAACAACTTTCTTGTTCCAACCACACCAAGGTTGTTGGAGTGATTGGCAGTGAGATGTCAGAGGGGATTCGTCATGTTAATGCAAGCATTAGAGTGTCGTGATGCTCTGAACCTCTTCAAATCAGAGTGAGAAATGCAGAATGCTTCCTCATTGAGAAGCTTAGAGCCGGCACGCGAGCAATCGATTGAGCCTCTTCGAGATATGATGATTAAAATCGGTTCTTCTCGCAGAGATCCCTTTCATAATTGCTCCTCAAGGCCAAAAATACGAGAATCAATTTGATCATTGATCAGTCCTCGATTGAGTCTCTGATTGCGTATGTCTAGACACAGCCTCCCTGTCTCTGGGAGAGGCGTGGCCGTGCATCAAGCACGGACTGAAAGCTGTCATGACAACGACGAGAGCCTCGTCTATTTATTTCTATGATGTCCACATCTTCAGCAAGGCTTCAAACCGATCGCTTACTTCTCAGCCTCAACAGCTGTCGAGTTTGAAGTCAATCAAGACTCACGGTATTATTATTTTGGATTGTTGATCTTCCTTTCAATACACGTGACTCGTCCTGCCCTATCTTGAAGACACGACTACTATCTATGAGGTACGATTCCCGAGGAGTAAAAAACGAATGACAATTCACCTGAGATAGTATGATATTATGATACTACGGAATCTATGGAGCGGAGAGACCGATAAACAACCAAAAGTTTTCTGACAAGGTATCATCATGACCCCCGTTGCTCCTTCCATGCAGCATGTTTGCGGTAGACTCCACGGCGGAAGGTATCCTTCAGCTCAGTCACCGCATCGGTGTTAACAGGAATCGTTGCCTGAATGGCACCGATGCCGCACAGATCATTTTTACGGTCGATGAACCAAGCAAATGTCAAACCACCACCCCAACTCATCGTACCCTCACCGAAGTAGCCGTCAACGTCCTGTTGTGTCAACAAGCCGCCCAAGCTATAACCCATCTTCGTTCCACGTTCGATTCCCAAGCCAAAAAAGAAGCCCATTGGGGTCGCTAGCGCGGCCTGGTGTCCCGCTGTCGCTTCTGCGCTGAGATGATGCTGAAACATGTCGTCAACGGTGGTGGGTTTGAGTATTTTACTGTCGTTGGCCAGCAGCGAGCTTAGAATCTTGGTGTAATCAGGACCTGACATGTACAGGCCATGACCACCAAAGTCCCCGGTGCTATTCTTATTCAACGCGCCTTCGCCGCCGAGGACTGCGCGCCCAACACCCTCGGGGTCCTGCGGGTTGAGATCGACGAGACGGGCTCGCAGATCCTCACGAGTTACGGGGAAGAACTGGGCATCCGCAATGCCCAACGGGTCGAATATGCGTTTCTGCATGTACTCGCCCAGAGTGCCGCCTGTCACACGCTCTACTATTCGCCCAGCCCAATCAAGCCCGGGACCATACATCCAGCTCGCGCCAGGCTGGAAGCCGAGAGGGTAGCTAAACGCCTTTTCGACTGGTCGAGGCTCTCCTTCTTTGACGGGAGCGAACTTTTCACGCCACCGGCCGACGTGCGGGCTGATAAAATCATAGCTTATTCCTGAGCTGTGCGTAAGCAGCATCTCAAGTGTGATGGGTTGAGCTTGCGGTTCGAGTAAAGGAGTCTCGCCATCATCGGAAAAGCCAGTTATGACCTGCTTGCTAGCGAGTTCTGGCGCGATAGATGAGAGGTCGCCATCCAGAGTAAGGAGGCCATCTTCGACGCACTGTAAGGCGGCAATGGAAGTTATCAGCTTGGTAGCCGAGGCCAAGTACAGCACGTCATCAAGTTGGTGTGGCTGTTTTTCGCCCGATAATAAAGTACGCTCGCCGAGTGTCTTGTCGTAAACGAAGCTACCCTGGGAATCCCTGGCACATATCACAATGCCGTTGATTTTGTTGGCGTCGATGGCGGCCTGGAAACTGGCCTCGAGGTCGTTGGCCATGGTGCATGTAACCGATTAAGAATTATTTGTATGTATAGGCAGCTTGTTCCGGTATCGAAATATAGTATAATAACAATGGGAGTACGTCTCTGAAAACCTGCGTAATATCAATGGGTTTCCGGGCTTTTATAGCCGCAAAATGTCCAATTGGTCTCACCTGCGATTCTGAAGATGGAAATAAGTCCTGTACCCCTGACAAGAATAAGGATGCATTTGGTAGATTAGTGAAGAATTATATGGTTGCCTGAAACTCCCAATGTGGGATGCCGGCGAGCGGCGAACAAAATAGGAAAGTGGGAAAGCTGCAAGTGAGAAAGGAGTCCGAGTCTGTTCTCTTCTCCTCCCAGGATTGATGACTCCATGGGCTCCTTCTGGTTACCTGGGTTAGTACTCCTGATTCAATTGGGGATTAAAGATGTTTCTCTGGAAAGAGGTAGTAGTCTTCGAAGGAGTCTTTCCACCTTCGGTGGGCTTCGGCCTTCGGACATACGGCGCCATTCGCTTATCTCCATCTATGTTCCGTATTGATGCCAAGCCTGATATTTATGATATGATCAGTCCTATCTTCCTCCAAGAACCGGCGAAGTAAAAAAGAATGTGGTTCGAAATATCTCGGCCCGTCGTGTGGCTTGATTGATCCGATCTTCGGGAAGCAGCGGAAAGTCTTCAGCCCGTATGCCACGTGACATGTTTTACAAAGATATCACATGACCATTTACGATCATGGAAGAATGAAGCTCTCTGATTTGCTCTATTCTGAACCTTATTTTGACAGCGGTCAGAAATGTGAACCAATTGTAAATGTTCCTAAGCGGCAGAAAGAGCACCTGACAAGCTAATCCCTGTTTGAAACCCCGCATTTGGCATCACCAGACATGAAAGAATTCTGCCGCGTTTTCCCGCCTTCCGGAAGGCTTCAAGAATGAGATCCAAAAAGTGTATCTCAACTTCCATAGATGCTGTCGTTTGATCCTTTCCTTCTCACTTATTAACATTGTATTTGAATCCTCGTCTTATTTGGCGAGGATATCCTGGTACAGGGAGGTTCAATGGCTCCCTCAAAGGCACGACGATGGAATCCCATTGCCTTTAGGCCGTGGCCAGTCACAACCCTCGCAACCATCGTGTACTTCGCCCTCCTTGTTCCACTCATTGTGATACACAATGTCGTCCCAACAGCCCCGGAAAAGTCCCCGAAAGGGCTTGATCTTAACGAGGCATGGACCGACCTTCAACATCTCACCGCTGGCTTCCATCCGTACAATAGCCGACGAAACGATGAGGTTCACGACTGGTTGCTCGAGCGGATCGATAGTATCCTGAACGAGCGAACTAGCTCGCAAGAGGACCAGTCCAGTGAAGACTCCCCCGATACCTTCGTCTTCAATGATAATCAATCGAACCTCACCTTTTTCAGCGGCGGTGTACTCAAGGCGAGTGGCCTCGGGGTCTATATTGAGGGAACAAATATTATTGTCTACATTCGAGGATTCGAGGATGATGTGGAAAGATGGTGGGAGACTCCTGACGGTGAACCCACTGGGAGTGGTGGGGTTCTTGTCAACGCCCACTATGATAGTGTATCCACAGGGTATGGTGCCACAGATGACGGTGTGGGTGTGATAACCCTCCTTCAGCTTATTCGATACTTCACATCTCCCGGAAACGCCCCAAGGAAGGGGCTCGTGCTCCTCTTCAACAACGGTGAAGAGGACTTTCTGAATGGTGCACGAGTATACAGCCAACATCCGATATCGAAGTTCGCCCACACCTTCTTAAATCTCGAGGGTGCTGGTGCTGGTGGTCGAGCTACCCTTTTCCGAAGCACCGATACTGAAGTTACACGGTTTTATAAAAACTCAGAGCACCCATTCGGCTCCGTGTTGAGTGCCGATGGGTTTGAGAGGGGCATGATCAGGAGTCAAACCGACTATGTCGTTTTCAATGGCGATTTAGGTCTTCGTGGATTGGATGTCGCTTTCATGGAACCAAGATCGATGTACCACACTGACCGCGATGACACAAGGCATACCAGCATCGACTCTCTATGGCATATGTTGTCTGCTGCCGTCGCAACCACTGAAGGTCTCGTCTCCGATCCCAGCTCAACGTTCGATGGCGAGGCCACAGATGACGGAAAAGTCCCCAGCGGGACTGGCACGCGAGGGGTATGGTTTGATCTCTTCGGGAGCGCATTTGCTGTCTTCCAGCTCCATACCCTCTTCGCGCTCTCAGTAACATTACTGGTTGTTGGTCCAATCGTGCTCATCGTGACAAGCATCGGTCTCTCCAGAGCGGATAGGATGTACTTGTTTAGCAACTCGCAACGAGCCGAGGAAGGTGGTGAAAAGGTTTCTCTTTATGGCTTGCGTGGACTGTTCCGTTATCCCTTTATTTTCGCGGTATCTACTGCTGCCTGTGTGGCATTGGCCTATCTCCTGACGAAAGTTAATCCATATATCATCCACAGCAGCGAATATGCGGTGTGGAGCATGATGTTTTCCGCCTGGGTCTTCCTAGCTTGGTTTTTGTCCCGCACTGGCGATTTTTTCAGGCCATCAGCTCTTCATCGGGCATATTCACTGACCTGGATATTCGTCTTAACCTGGGCGCTCCTCGTAGCCAACACCGTATTCGAGAAGCGTCTCGGAATTGCTGGGGGCTACTTTATCTTCTTCTACTTTGCAGGCACTTTCCTAGCGACATGGATATCCTACCTTGAACTATTCGCACTCATCCCTAAGGCTGAATACGGAAGACAACTGAGTGGGGCCCCAAGACGCCCCAGCAGTCTAGGAAGTCGCCTTCTCACCCCATCTGCTGATGAGAGAGCTTCTGAGTCCATCGCACACGAAAGTGGCGACGAAGAAGCTACAGAATCAACATCGCTACTCCGAGGGGAACAACGAACGACTTTTGCCAACTATACAAGGACCAACGAGGACGATGACGAAGATGACACTGCCTACTCTGAGGCTCGAAGTTTGGTCTTTGGCTATGAACAGCCATGGAGTGTAACACTCCCGTCTTGGACATGGATCCTCCAGTTCCTCCTTGTCGGCCCAATTGCCATTATTCTAGTTGGCCAGCTTGGCCTCCTCCTTACCTCGGCTATCCATCAGACTGGCCAGGACGGAAGCTCGGTTTTGATTGCCTATTTGATGGTTGCCATATTTACAACGCTACTCCTCATCCCTGTATCACCGTTTCTCCACCGATTCACCTACCACATCCCGATACTGTTGTTTCTTGTCCTCATCGGAACCCTGGTCTACAACCTGACAGCTTTCCCCTTCTCGTCTTCGAACCGTTTGAAGGTGTCCTTTATACAGGAAGTCGACTTGGACACGGGTTCCAACCGCGTCTCTATCTCTGGTGTCTCCCCATATGTTCGAGACATTCTCGATTCCATCCCAAGTGCGGATTCCGATGCACATATGACTTGTTCCCCCGAAAAAGTAGAGACTCGGCAAAAATGCTCTTGGGATGGCCTAGAGCCTCAAGTAATAGAAGCCAATATAGAATCCTCGCAGTTTGAGGAGCGTGGTGGCGACACCGACTGGCTCTCTCTTAATACTAATCGGACCGATGGCGAGAATACGGCCCGCTTCGAGGTTTCTGGCCGAAACTCTCGGGCGTGTAAGCTTACATTTGACACCCCTGTGTCGTCCTTCACCGTTCTTGGCTCCGCAACTGACAGCCGCTTCCCCGTTGTTGACCCCAACGGGACTAAGGAAATCAGGCTTTGGAGCCGTACGTGGGAGAATACCTGGACTGTCGATTTGGAGTGGGAAAATGAGGAACAGTTGAGTGGTAGAGTTATCTGTC
The DNA here is from genome assembly GCA_032988195.1 of Arachnomyces sp. PD_36. NCBI lineage: Eukaryota > Fungi > Ascomycota > Eurotiomycetes > Onygenales > Arachnomycetaceae > Arachnomyces > Arachnomyces sp. PD_36. The sequence goes on along the minus strand of JANTQE010000005.1, from coordinate 804,847 downwards.
TATGGAGCGACAATAACCAAGTTGGAACTATCCCGGCATTGGACGAACTACGACACTATGCTCCCAACTGGGTTGCCATCACCAAGGCTGCGGATGGACTTGTTGAGGGCAGCCGAGCCTTCACTGTTTGAGAGACTCGCTTACTTTCGGCCGTATTTGTTCCTCTCCTGTCTCCTCGAGTACCCAACCCCCTTAGAGCCATCCAAAGACTTTGGACGAAATGTATTTTTGCAGCTGTTTGATTTTTTTTTCCTATTATGACTTCCTTTGTAAATGGGTTTACAAGCATCCTGGTAGGTTTTTTCCCAGTTACTTCCTTTTCTTACCGTTCCCTACAAGTTCCGCCAGTTCGGCGATGATACCATTGATGTTATGCTATATTATACCAGAATTAATCCGAACAGGGATGGAAGTTCCCCAAAATCAAGACTCTACTCAGTGCCATCTTTGTCTTCCAACCATTCGCGCGTCTTTGTTATGGATACATATAAGGCAAACAAACGGCCCGGAACACAATGAGGGAAAGGACAGCCTCCATGTGGCTGAGCAAGCACATCAGATAAGAGTAACGTCTCTAAGAAAATAAGCTGGCAGGCAAGCTTCCATGCGGTTCACCCTGCCCGCAGATATATCTGTTACCCGCTGCTAATATCTCCTCTCTCCTCTTTCCGTAAGTGCGCTCAGGTTGTGGCTTGGAGATTGCTTACCCCCCCTCATAGAGAGTGTCTGCACAAAGCGCAATGAGGCCGGACTTCTGCTTGGCATGGGGTGGTTCATTGCGCTCGGGAGGATAACCAACTTATTACCTGCCTTTTCAACCTGCAACTACGTTGTAAGTCCGTTCTGTCAAAGCTATATTGCCGGATCATCCCGCGATCTCTTTGTTCTCTCGTTAGGCATTGTTTCGTCAGGCACGAACTTGTTTGTTTGCTTCATTTATTGTCCGGAGGGTGTCAAAACGGGAATTACCAGGCGGTATTAGTATCGCTTTGCTCTCTTTCCTCACCTTATAAGTTGCGTGTCGCACATGTGCCACTTCAACAATTTATCGTGATATCAAAATCTCTATCATATGCCACTGCAGCTCTTCCAAAGAAAGATGTCCCCTGCACTTATTGCCATCCTTCTAGGAATTCTAAATACTTTTTTCTCGCTAGACCCTTCCTCTTATTATAACTACTCGTCGTTCGGTGTTGTTGGCACTCTCCTCTGACCCCAACCAGGAGAGTGCGTCGTTCGCAAAAGTGACGGCTGGCACAGCGAAGACCGTCATCAACACAAATAGACGCCTTTTTTCAGCGGTTTTGTGTTAACATCTGTCCTAAGGCGTGAATTACTTCACTTTCCCTGCACAAATAGTCGGGTTATATCAGCGGCCCTAATGCCTATATAACACAACCGTCCTTAGGATTATTCACTTCTACTTTCTCCTCCTTTGTATTTTTTAACATCACCATCTTCATACTTGTTTCACAGCACCGAACATTAGCTTCATACTCAGCTAATACATCGATTTTATCTTGTCTTACTGTCTTCACACCATGTCTTCACGGTCAAGATCGTCTCGCTATTCTCACGGGTCCTCCCGGTCCCGGAGGATAACCACTTCTACAACAAACAGTTCCCAGAGATACTCCGAATCTCAGAGCGATATCCGCAACTCCCGCAGGGCAACAACCTTCTCAGGCTTTATCTCAGACTTCATACCGCAAATCACCGAGCTAGAAGCAATCTACATCTGGTCCAACTCCGTCCTCCTAGCAACACACTACAATATCTCCGAATCTCTCCTCGAACACAAACGCCTCCTCCAAGTCTGCGGGAACACAATCCCCCGCTCCCTCATCTACTTCAACATTGGCTCCCTCTTGTCTATTGCCGGCGATATCGACCTCTCCACCCAAGCTTACGAAGAAAGCTGTAGGGAAGACCCATCCCTCTCCCTCGCCTGGTTCTGCTTGGGGGTAAACCATTTCTCAGCCGGCCAATATGTAGCAGCGGTAACAGCCTTCGAGACCTGCATAGCATGCTACGCTGAAACTGAAAGGGTGAAGAACTACGAATCCCAGGGTCTGAACCTCAAACTCGAAAAGACGAAAGTTACTTGGAATTTGAACCTCTCTCGTCAAAATATGGATAAGGAAAACGGTATTATCGCTCCTGTCACGCACAACTATCCTCTCAACCGGATCCGTAAGGATCTTTTCTTTAATGCACCCGAGGTTGGCTCTGAGAGAGAGGAAGGGCACCACATATCTTCTTCAGATGGCGATCGCCGAAAATCAGGGACGGGTGAAAAAATAAGAGGCCAATTCCAGAAACTCAGAACGTCGCTCAGTGGACCCAAAGACCTCTATAGGAGGATCAAGAGAGATAGTGGGATAGGGGAAGATACGACGTCAGCATCGCCTCGAAGTAGTTACGGTTGAGCATCTCTCTGGTGCGGTTCGAACTCGGATGACCAGAACACCTCCCTCGTGAACAGAGGCCAGCAGCTAAGCTTCACCCCATACCCTGAACCAGGGATCGGTCCACTGGATACGGTGGCCCCCCAAGCCATCTGCCTCTCAGAAGGACGTCCTGGGGCATTTAGACACTCTCAGAGCCAGTTTTCTTGCCGAGGTTGCGGGTCCTTGCATGGACTCGGAAGGAGGGCATGCAGAGATTACCCCTGAGGACCTGATTCCCGAACCAGAAGGTAGTCTTTCATACTTCGGGCGCATCTTGCGAGAGACAAGGTATGTACGAACTCGATTCTCCCTCGTCTCGAAGTTAATACTAATCAGTCAAAGGCTTCTTCTGCACTCAATCCATTCGAGCCCAACTCACGCTCGTCAACCTTGCCTCGGACGTTCAGCTCATGAGGATTGCGGCCAAACTGAGACTTCAAGCTCCACTAATAACGCACCCCCAATTATACCAGTTATCGGAACAAGTGGAAGCAGAACGGAAAAGGGATATATATGGCCATCGGAAAAGCATGGCAGGAGGATGGGGTTGGATTTCAAGGCGACTACGCCCCATCCTAACACCCCTAGACGAGCCCGGGGGCTCCAACTCCCACGTCTAGTATCCCTGTATCCCTGTCTTTACGTTTTGGTCTCCTTTACGAACACCAACGCACACCGCCCCTCCCTCGGTACCATTAGAGTAGTCTCATTCGGGAGGCAGCGGTAAAAGGACCGCATAATACGTCGCCATCACGCTGGTTGAGTGAGGGGGCACGAAGGGGAAGGTAGGCTATGCAGGATGGGTCATGGGCGACATACAAAGACAAATAACTATATAAAACGGGCCATGAAACAAAGAAAAGTGCAAGGAATTCTTATATTCATCAAGTTCGTGATCATTGATTTCATTGTATCAGTAAGGGAAATGGATTTCAGCCTCGCTGCTCCATCGTTTCTATAATCGTAATGATGCCCGTAGCTCCCATGCCAGAGACGTATCTTCCCGCCAGTCAAAAAGATAAATATAGGTACCACGTAGTTAAGAATAACTCAAAGATACAGGGGAAAAGGTGTAGAAAGGTAACAAAGTGAGGAGAGAGACAAATGTGTTAAAAAGTTGCCAAGAGTACACAATGATGGGGCGAAAGTAAAAGACTCATAAAGGGGAGAACCATTGCAGGGAATAAAGCCTGATCAGAAAGGAAATATGTACTCAAAACACCAAGTTATAACCGCTGCTAAGAATGGCTGCTGTTGCCGTGACTTGAATCAATCATCTCGTCATCGTCATCGTTGATCCCGGTTGCGTTCATCATACCGGTGACGTTGTCTTCATCTTCCTCCATTTCGTCCGCATCATCATACATTGTGCCCTCATGGCCTTCATTGAAGTTCATATTGAGGTATTCGCGTAGTCGACCGACACCGTCGCCACTGAAAACACAAAAAACATCACGTTGTTGCTGAGTAAATTCGGGGGGAGCTTTGCGGCAGAAAGTGGTTAGATCTTTCCGTAGAAACGCCTGGACCCCAGTCAGACTAAGATGAGTTAGTCGAGGGCAATGGTTGAGCAGAGAATGGATTCCCTAGAGAATGTTAGCGACTCGTATTTTCAAAAAGCGGACATGGATAACTTACGTCGATTGTCAAATTTATGCAGTAGCTGAGGTGGACTCGTTCAAGGCTGCTGATGCCAAATTGATGTGATGACTTAGGTTCCGCCAACGCGAGTATGCTGCGATCAGTAATTGACTGGCATTTAACCAACCCTATTCTTCGAAGTTTGGGAAGAGTAGCCAACTGTTGGACGCTGGCGTCTGTCAATTTGTTGCAGCAAGCCAGGTCAATATATCGGATGCGATTGCATGATTTGACCATCTGAATTACTGCAGCGTCGGTTATATGGATGCAGTGGCCGAGATGAACATAGTGTAGGTTCTTTCCGAGTCGGCATATGGACTGGACAGCGCGATCGGTGATGTTTTTACATTTTTGTAGGACAACGTTTCGTAATCTTGGTGCTGCACTGATTATACGGGCAATGCCATCGTCCTGAACACCCTCGCAAGCAGAAAGATCCAGGACGCGAAGACTATCATAAGTCATCCGATCGTTGAGGTTGAGGAATGCCGTGTCATCGATCCCGGTACAGTGGGGCAAGCGTAGCTCGCGGAGATTTCGAAGCGTATCAAGAAGTGTAGTCACAGACACACTGTTGATAGCTTTGCATTCATGCAGGTCGATCTCAAGCATAGCCGGGCAGTTCTCAGCAAACGATATTATTGACCTATCGGTTGCTTGTTCCACGAGGTTCAGTTTTAACTACAGCACTGTCAGCAGCTTCCTAAGCAATAGTAGAGAGATTGACATACCCTTTTGATCTGTCGACAATTCTTCGAGACTGCTAATAACGAATCATCGGTGACCATCTTGCATCCAGTGATGTTCAAGCCTTGTAACCGTGGGCAGTGCTCGGCAACAGTGAATAGCGTATGATCCGTGAGAGACTTCAACTCCGTTACGTCAAGAGCTTGAAGGTGTCGGTTGCCAGAAACCAAATCGGAGACTCCCTTGTCCGTCAACTTGGAACATCCTGTCAAGGTTAGGCGTTCGATCCTGTTGCACTGTACGAAAGGTAGAACTGTCCCATCACTGATTTTCTCGCTAAGAGTGGACAGGTTCAAGCGCTTCACTAGGTCGAAGTATGGGAAGAAGCAGTCCGGTTTCCGTACAGCAGACACAACCTTCAGCAGATTATCCCAGTTATTGCATAACGGCCGGTGCCACAATATCCCAACGCAGTTGGCAGCCCAGTTCTGAGAGACTAGCATGCAGCTTAACATATCCGCAGGTGAGCTAAGCTTCGAGAAGATGGAAATGAGGAGTTCCGGTGGCAGCCGGAGAACTGGAGATAAGGAGGCGAGTCGCTCATGGTAAGTCTCTCGGAGGGTGCCAACCCCCAGCGACGATTCCGAGTCGTTTGCTTGGGACATGAAGAAGTCGGTATCGTCATCGACAGCACGTTCCGGGGACGTTGATGAGTCGGATTCTAGGCGGTCTTCAGTGGAGCGTCGATTTGAAGGCCATACCCGCGGCATCCTCACAGGTTCAACGTCAGACCTCATCTTTATCATTCTTACACACTCCCCAGTGTACCCGTTGCCAGATTCCCCAAGCAGTAGCCACTATGGAGGTGTTGTTGTGTGTTATCGAGGAAGGACGCTTCTGGGTGGACAAGAAGGACGTAATCGCTTTTAGACGTTTCAGGAAGTGTTCGAGGGTAGGGGACCGGCGAGCCTTTCGGGGAACGACCTGTTGTGGTTCAATAGGGATCGCGGCAAGAGCTGCCGATAGTCACCAAGAAGTAAGAGAGTGAAATATGCAAGTGTAGTCGGTGAGATATGCTCTTTGTGGCGGGGGGCAAGCGTAGCTGAGCTGTTGTCGTGTGGGTTGAATCAAGGTTGGGGATAGAAGCTGCAGCCGAGTGTCGAAACAAAGACACTTCAATTCTGTGAGTGAATTAAAGAAGCCACAGCCCTTGGTATTTATGAATTAGGGAAAGGAATGTCAATAAGTGATGAATGTGTTGAAGACGAAAAGAAGGTGGGATGGCCGAGTGGTGAATTGGTAATGAACGGCGGGTGAAAGAGTCGGCGCTTCCTGTGTTGTTGAAGGTCAAGAGTTGATGAAAGGCTTCCAAAGACCTCAGTACTCTCACTAAGTATACTAGAGGATATTCAGTTCTTGTTTGTCTTCTGCTGCTGGTGGTACAGTAAGTGTAAGAGTTCCAGCTTCATGTGTTGGTGATGTTTGATGTTCTTGTGGCTTTTGAGGCGGAAAACAACCAAGAAGTGAAGCTGACCTTCCAGCCTGACGTCGATAGAGCGAGAGAGAAAGAGAGACAACTGACCTTGCAGCGTGATGAATCGGACCTTCTACTTCTCCACAATAAAAGGACTAGAACGTGAGCACAGAGATGTGAATTCAGTCTATCGTCGTCTCTACAATCCACCAGAGATGAGGCGCTTGGAGAAATCGCCACTTCACTGAAACTCGGTCTCTACCGATTACGAAGCAGATATGGATTATATACAAATGGCGGTAGTATAGGCGAAGTTGCAGGATAGAACAGAAGCGATTTGATCGCTTCATATAACTCTCGTATAATTCCAAATCACCGTCGCCCACTCCAAAGGGCCGATACCAACTCTATCTTACAGTACTGCGATCCGCTCCCTTGGCCCATTCTCGCAACACATTCTTCTTGATCTTCCCTGTCCCTGTTTTAGGGAGCTCTGCGAGGACCTCAACCTCCTTCGGGACCATGAATTTGCTGATCCCACTGACATGTTTCGCCCAGTCGATAATATCCTTTCCAGTGACTTGACTCCCCGATCGGATAGTGACAAAGGCTTTCGGGATTTCTCCCCAGTGGGGATGGGCAACGCCAACCACCCCGGCCTCGAGAATATCGGGGTGGGTAGCAAGCATAGACTCCAGTGCGACGGAAGAGATGTTTTCGCCACCTAGTATCTCTCATTAGCCACGCTGTGGATGGGTTATTAATATCAATCGGTACTTACCGCTGATAATAATATCTTTTGCGCGATCCAAAACCAGGATAGATCTGTCTGGGTTCCAGATAGCCAAGTCTCCGGTGTGAAGAACCCCCCCCGCGAATAGTTTCCTAGTTGCTTCCGGGTCTTTAAAATAACCCTCCGAGCACATATTTCCGCAAAACACTACTTCTCCAATTTCTTGCCCATTCCGTTCAACATCAATGATCGTCCCTTCGGGGACATCGGTTTTAATAACACGGAGAGGGAGGCTCGTCACATAGGCGTACCCCTGCCTCGCCATCCGATTGTATTTCTCTTTCGCTGGGAGTGTTTCCCACTCGGGCACACGGTATCCCCGGGCAGCAGGTCCATACGTCTCGGTTAGACCGTAAACGTGATTAGGTCGCAAATTTAAGTTCTCCATTTGCTCTAGGAGACTGGGTGAAGGTGTACTCGCTGCGACACACACATGGATCGGGTTGGGTAGTCGCTCTGCTTCTTTAGCATTGCAGAGAAGCGTGTTCACGGTTGGTGCGGCATTGAAATGAGTTATATCTTCTGTTTTGAGTATACGCCAGATATCTGGATAGTCGATTTTTCGTAAACAGTAGTGTGTACCACGGACGGCAACCACAGCCCATGGGAACATCCAACCTGCAAGCAGTGAGCTGTGTTAGACATGATAAGGGATGGGTGATGTAGAACAGAGGATACATACCGACTGCGTGGAACATCGGCAGAGTGCATAAGTAGTGAGCCCTTCTCTCATGGAAATTCAACCCGCCTTCCACAACATTCGCCATTGCCGCTAGGTAGCAGCCTTTGTTTGTGTATGGAACACCCTTTGGTCTTGCTGTCGTCCCACTGGTATAGCATATAGCCAAGATTGAGTCGTCGCCTTGGAAATTATCATGCAACCCATCCCAGCCTCTGTTTCCATTGTCTACGTCAAACTTCAGCCCTTCCAAAATAGCTTCGTCAAATGGGCCACTGAGTGGGCCTTCTGTAGCATCTGTGTCTGTATCCACAATAGTAGGAATGGGGGGCTTCTCTTTAAGATACGTTTGAAGCAATGGGAGAAATTCCTGGTCAATTATGACGGAATCTGCATCAGAATGCTCAAGAATATATGCAATATCCCCTGGGTTGAGTCGGTAATTAATAGCTATAGAGTACTGTTAGTTACTCCAGATTTTTAATAGCAGAAGGAAGAACAAGAGGTCATACGAATCATAACAGCACCAGCGCCACCAATTCCGTACACCGACTCCAGAAAAGCCGGTGTATTTGGCAACAGGATTGCCACTCTCTTGAGGCCATGTTTCAAGAGGTAGTTCGCGAGTCCTCTCGCTCGGTCCGCAAGTTCAATATAGGACCTTCTGAGCACCTTGTTGTTCGAAGTAACATGGTAGGCTGCTTCGGCCTTGACAAATCACTAATTGTCAGTATTTATACAAGGAAATTCTAGGTAGCGGTATATAGACATACATGTGGCTCTATCCCAGCCGTACGAGGGAGAAAGAAGGTCGGGGAAAGCGTATGCCGATTGCCACGAATCTCAGAGCTCGGCGTCCCTGTTTGGGAGGCCAGGTGGCCCGCGATATTTGATAATCTCGATTTTACCCCAGACATATTGGAAACTTATAATATAGGCTACTGGGAAGTATTTGAAAGTGCCGGGTTGGCTACTAGTTGCGGAGGAGTTCATTGATATACATAAATCAGGTCACGTGGAATAACAAGCTCGGGTAATACAGGGCCTCGATGAAGGAACATTTCGCGGATAGTGAGGTCTTTCCATCCGTAAATCCGGGGTTAAGGTCTGTGCTAACGGGAGGGGGGAATGGGTCTTCTCGGTTTCGCTGAAAATTCGGTAGTACGCAGTTCATTCGGCATGTGAATTCGGAATAAGTTCGGCCTGGTCCCCAAGGCATAGCAGCTCATTACGATCAGAACGACGATGGCCATGAGAAAAGGAAAAAGGGAATAAATTGAAGATCGAGAGATTAAAGAAGAAGCATCGAAGATGACGGAAAACTAGATCTTTTCTTACTTATCCTCCTACACATATGCGCGCGCCTGTGGGATTATTATACCACGTGAATATATATATCCAAATATGGGGCAAATCAAACCATAGTCTACGGGGATATCGTACTTCCAGTTAGCAAGGGCTCAACGAGAGAAGTTCATGGCCATTTCACAGGTGAACGGGTGCATTTATTTGAATGACATCGACGCATCCACTGTTTGGTGAGCGTATCTCAGTACGTACCCCCACGGGGTACGGGACCTGTCGCGTTGGCTTTACTCTCGTGGGATGTTTTGGGGTCAAGGGTAAGGCGAGTTCATATCTACCCACGGTGGTCGTCAGAGGAAAGGAGTATGATGGGTTCCGTGAGGGGATTACCCCCAATATCCGAAGATATTCTCCTGGAGGCTGGTTTGGTTTAGTCAAGTTTTTGCGTAGTGTGGAAAAAGACTGTCCTCTTTCGCGCTTGGAGACAACGGAATTTGTGGGTTAACCAGGAAGGTGGTAGATATATTTCGCGGCCTGAGGGATTCTGGAGTATAAGACGAGGGAAATACGGTTCATCAAGACAGCGTGGTTAACATAGAAACATGAATGAATAATCTGTTTGGTAAGAAATGTTTGGATTAAGCGTCACGGTGTAAAATAGCAACCGCGGCCATGAACGAAGCTTCCATCCCGTAAGACTCCTTTTAGAAATCAAATCCAGGCGTCCTCTCCATCGATTCATGATCAGATAGCAACAGGGAAGTTCGATCTCGGCCATTCCAGTTCGCTGATATAACTGTCCGTAGTTCACCTAGCCCTCCCGTCGCTAGCGTGAGCCTAGATCCTTTTACATCTAGTACCCAAGGCTGGCCAACTCGGTCTTTGCCTTGGAGCTTGAAACCTTCTTCTGTGCCTCCGCAAGTTGCCTCCGTGCAGCCTTCTTTCGCTCGTAGTATGCGGCACCCTTGACCTTTCTCCTCTCCTCGAGTCTAGATAATCCGTTAGCGAATGAAAGCCGAAGCGTATCCCTACACGCGGGATCCCGGAAAATAATTCTGGAAATAAATGGTAAACCCACCTAGCGACAACATCTTGGTATTTCCAGCCGACTTCGTGGCTGAGTCGTCCGACAGTGCAGTACTTGCGGCCGGGCTTCAATCTCAAGATCCGGAGAGCTTGAGGGACAACCATGCGCTTCTTCCTGTCATATGGAGGGGGGACACCTTCGAACACCTTCAATCTTTCCATAGCGGCAGCTCCGCGAGCGGTCTTGTGGGGAATCATGCCACGGACAGCCTTGTAGAAGATACGCGAGGGGGCACGGAAATGGAAGGGACCTGAAGAGCGTGGATTGTCAGAGGTTATTCGGAATATCGGTGAAGGGTAAGATGTGTTGCTCACCTCCACGGGTAGGGTTGTAACGGGTGATCTTGCGGAGGTAGGCATGGTACTTCACTGTAATAGCAAGGCAAGTTAGCAAATCAATCAAGTCCAATTCCTGCAGGGTTCCCAGTATTCTCTTATTCTGGAAGGAGGGACACTTCAGCTTGAAGGGGGTTCGACATACGCTTTGCGCGGAAGAATTCGCCGGAAATGTTGAGGGCTTCGCAGCGGACCACGACAATCTTTTGGCCGTTGAGCAACTGCTTGGCCACGGTACTGGCTAGGCGACCAAGAAGATGCCCCTTGCCGTCGATGACGACCTATATCGCGGAAACCCCAAGTCAGTCTTCAATATCGGGAAAGTGATCATATCAACGGGCGACAACGCACCACTGGCTCGAAGGTAGACATCCTGCTATGTCACCGCTTCACGAGGTTAATATCCAGCGAGACGAAGAGCTCTGCTCCGGGATACACCTTCGGATTTGTGTATTGTCGAAGTTGGTGTCGTTGGGAGTCAAGTCAACCGCAACCCACGAAGTCTGATGGTTCATAGTAAATCGCTAAGCGAGGCTAAATTTGTGCGGCTGATCGTGAGGGCCCCAGCCCTAACTCAAACACTTTTTGGGCTGATTCAGTCACGTGTTTACTGCTAGCGTTGGTCTGCCAAGACTTTCGAAAACTCAAATTGACCGCCTGCTCCAGGCGCTGATAAAGACTTGATAGACCCCAACATGATTACCCTGCGTCACTATATGAGCTCTACTTTGATAATCGCTCTGATATGTGACTGCACATGCGATCTCCTAACCGACATCAATTCTCTCAACTATGTACCCACTACAGCACCTTGGTATTCCCTTCGAAGTTGGCAGCCTGTCGGCGTGGCTTCCAAATTGTTTATATCGGCCTCTAGCTATCGCTAGAAGTACCTTCTATGATCTACCTAGAACACATATGAAGAGACAAGCATTAGAGCTACTGTGTATTCTCCCTAAAGTGGGATCCATTCTTCGATCGACGCTCACTTTGATACGTCGCTGCCGCGTTGACCTCAAATTCTACGTCACATACTTCACTCCCCTTCGCGATTGGAGAACTGTTCAATTTAAACCACTTTAAACACCATTGGAATGGGGCTGGGGCAGCGCCCGAGGGGATTACACCGAGCAGTCACTGAAGAGTCTCACAAGGAGTGTGCCCGAATTCGTTTCACGGTCTCGGATCCGTTCCAATACAGCTCAGTGAGGCATATCAGGGCAACCTAGGCAACCTATATCACTGAGACGACGTTACAGCCAATTATACCCGACTTGATACCCCCCGGGATAAGGAAAAGCAGATTGGACGACAAGCTTGATAGAGTCCCTTGGAGATTTAGACATTGAATCTCATATATCAATGGAATGTATGGGTTAATCGGATTGAAAGCTCCCTGCGAGTGAGTGTTGCTCAAAGGATATCGCCTTTCCGGCCAGTGCCTAGTCCAGGGACGCTAGGAAAGTGACGTCAAAGTTGTCAGTCTCGGATTTCGTTAGAGACCACAGTTTCAACGTCTGAGCTCCTTACTTATCCATATGTGGGTTTTTTACAAGCCACCATTTGTGTTCTGGCTAACTGTCAACAGCCGAAGCTCTGGGGCAACTCCATTACCTGTTCCTGAACGATTGGGCAATAGGGCCGTTCTTTTATAAATTACTTTTGCCGAACATTGAACCAACGTCATGGGTTAAATCGTGCTTCAATTCCTCCTGACCCACGCGAGAGGGTTGACATTAATGACGTATTGCAGCATTTTGGATCTGCCTGTAAACTCGGTAGTAAGTATCGTATCCTGATCCCATCATTATCCACCAGGAACTTGTCGCTGGTAAGAGCCGTATATAATCACGTGATCAACACGATGTAAAAACTTTCTCGACGATTTGCAAGTTGTGAAATCGACAGCCACACCAACAGAGCTCCAACTCTTACTGAACAAGTAGCGGAAACCTAAAGCTCTTCTCGCATTTCGATCATTAGGACCAAGAGTGGCCTTTTAACCAAATATCACTAATTGAACCCTACCTGTTTCCCCACAGCTGTTATGACACTGCGTACCCAAGGTTGCTACCTATACATACCCAGGTACTCTATTCCTCGACCTCCATATTGTAGATAATCGAAGACGCGATTTAACATATTTCCGGCCTGTGTGTGAAATATATTAACAGACGGACAACGCCCAAATGGTTCGAACTCGCATCGTTTGTGTTTCGGACACTCATGGCTACACTCCGGAACAAGGAGCCTTCAAGCTTCCAAAAGGCGACATTTTGATACACGCAGGAGATTTATCCAATCAGGGGAGTCTATCGGAGCTGCAAAGAACGATGGGCTGGATCGAAAAGAGTGATTTCGAAGTTAAGATTGTCATTGCTGGTCTGCACAACCACATCACCATGCCGTTGCAGGGTTGGCAAGGCTGAGATATCTCGTTGGCTAACTTTTGCTCTTCGGGCAATGGAGGCAATCACGATATTACGCTCGATCGGGAATTTTACGCCCAACATGGGCATTCATTTCACAACCAATGCCCCGAGGACCCGGAAGAATGTATCAGCCTGCTATCGAATTCATCGTCATCGTCATCGGTAATATATCTAAATCACCAGTCAGCAACGGTCTCTCTGACGAGGCCGGATGGCCCCAGGGCAAGGCTCAAAGTATTCGGTTCTCCATATTCACCTGAAACGCCAGGTCGTTGGGCCTTCACCTATAGTCGAGATGGAAATATCGCTCGAGATTTGTGGGACGCTGTACCCCTCGACACCGATATCGTGGTAACCCATACCCCTCCCTTCCGGCACTGCGATGAAGTACCATCGGGGGATGTATTAGGCTGCGAGGCTCTTCGACGAACACTCTGGAGAGTGAGACCTCGACTTGCCGTCTGTGGACATGTTCATCAAAGCAGGGGTTGTGAGAGAATTCGATGGAATCTCAGCTGCGCTGACGCTACATATGGAGAGTCGGGGAATATACATAAGGCTCCGCCACCTCCGCCTTCGGGAAGCAAGAAGCAATATCTAGTTGATTTGAGCGGCAGGAAAGGCCCGAAATTAGATAACGACGGTTCAATTACCGCAGCTCATCCTCAGCCCGATAATCGTTCCGAGAGACCATTAGAGGGCGAAACAAGGGGTGAAGTTACTCGCCCCGGGACGTTTTTGGATCCTTCTATCCCGGCCCAGCTGTACGACCAGGCTGAGACGACAATCGACGCCCCTGTTACCCAAACACAGGGGCGGGATAGCCGCGAGCGAGGCGGACAAGGTGACACGGAAGCCTTACTCGGAAGGCTAGGTCGGAAGGAGACGTGCGTGGTTAACGCAAGCATCATGGCGAACTCGTGGCCGCATAAGGGAGGGAAACGGTTCAACGCACCGATTGTGGTGGATTTGGATCTTCCGGTTTGGGAATGATAGAGCGAATAATATCCAGATTGGGATAGCTTTTCACGTTTATCTTTTGCCTATCTATCTGCTTACTGCAGCATGCTGTTTGTCCATGAACTTGAGTCTTGAGTCAATCATGACTCCGCGGGCGTCCCAGCTCTGATGATGCATACATATGCCGCTCGTGCTTCGGATGCATATTCACACCATAAACTTCAGATTCGAATTCCGAACCCTCGTTCCACCCCGATAAAAACAAGAAAACAACAAGACAGAAAAGCATAATAGGAGGAAAATATCCACTTTATTGGATACCCAGCTGCATCTTCAAGGCATGCATCTGCATCGATATCATCTCGTCTGAGAGGTGGTGCAAAGTACTGACTTGACTTCCCTTTTTTACCACCCCCCTCCATGCACCTTGATGAGCTCTCTGCATTCCACCACAAGGCTCGGTCTCCCATCCAACCACTCACAAACAAGACGCACGATAAAAGAACCCAGAGCCTTCTGATCGTCGCTTGAGCTCAGTTCCCTTCTTTATCTCCTACAGGCTACAGGGCAAAGTTTAGAGAAAAGCATCTCTAATTCGTTTCGCTGCCTCGAAATTTGCCTCCTTCTGCAGGATACATACAAAAAGCCTAGTCCGATTCTAAACATGTTCCTTAACGGATTGGTGATGAATATCCCCTAGCTACCTATCCCATGCATATACATCCATCCATACTCCTTTAAAAGAATAGAAATCAATGGGAGAGGAGCTCACACATGTCCGGAAGTATATCGATATGTACCGAATACTCCATACATGGAAAACTTTCTTTACTTTCTTAACTTTCCCATCACATATCCGCCCCCCTACCTGCTTCCCCCCTAAACTTTCCAGACAGCCCCAATACCCGCGCCTGCCAGTGCTAAACATCATCACGAACTCACCCCCACCAACCCTCCCCGAAGCTATCCATCCCACCGCCGGTATCGCATCGTAGAGCAAGCACCATGTGCTAACTTTCAGTCCTCAGAGCCATCCTGCCTCCACTCCTCCCTCGCCTCGCTAACCTCATCTGAAACTGAAACCGAAGCAACCTCCTGACTGACTATCATCACTATCAAAGTACTAAGCAGACATAACTGAACGAGGTACGGAATACTCAGAAGGGACCTAGCTCTCCATCAACTCACGGTCAGGTGTACATTTTTCACTTTCACACTCGGAACGGGCCCTTCCCCTCCCTGGGCTTCCTTGTACCTGCTACAAAAGGAGTAGGGTACCTCAACTCTTGAGGCCCAGACTCGGGATACCTACCCTCTCTACTCAAAACAAAGAAAAAGACCCCAGAAATGCAATGTGACCAATCTCTACTTTACCCTGGGACAACACATCAAAAAATATCGAAATCACTACCAAGCATGTTTGAGTGAGTGTGTCACGGGACCCCGTTCGCTCGGTGGATTCTGCTTAATGTGAGGAGAAGGCCTGCTGGTGGATTTAGTTCAGTTGGGTCTTGAATTCTCATCACAGGTATCATTTTATGTCGGAAGTATTGTGGCCGTGATGAGATGAGATGAGATATGTCTCTCGGTCGTACGTGAAGAGCGAGAGGTGACGGAGGAAGATGCGTCGTCGGCCATGGAACGAGGCTTCGCTCCGCGTCTTCCTTCTTCCTTCCTTCCTTCTGGAAGGCCTCTCACTCATTCTTACTACATGTCTCTCTCACATGCCTCATCATTCGTACCTCGTTCCCATCCCGTAAACCGCGTAACAAGTATACCGTAGTCATCACCAAACAAGAGAGAACCCCGTTATGACGTTGTGACGTGCAACAATACCTTCCTCTCTTGGTTCCACGACCAAAACAAGCCGAAGAGCCACGACGCGATACGATGGAGGGGTAAAAAAAGCGAACGGACAAGGGCGGGATGACATGACGTGAAGTTACAGGCTACTTAGCCACAGCCTCACCTTTCACGGGCTTTCAGAGAGTCAGACAAGTCTCGTCGAGAAGAGAGCGAGACGAGACAGAACAGGCAGATACGATTCACCCGGAATGACGATACCGGACCATGTCGAGTCAGGTCAAGGGAGGCGGTTTTATTGGTTAGAGGCATGGATAATCAGTGGGGCGCCGGTAGCGGGCCGCCAATGGTAAATCGATGTCAGACCCTTGGTGGGTGTGGGGAGAAATGACCAAGTGGACCAATCATATTCTTTAGCCTGGGGATTTCCCTTTCTTTTCTTCTTTCGTTGGAGGGGAAGAAAAAGAGAGACGGTTGATAACCTTCTTATCGTGAGGGAGGGAGTGATGAGTGATCACCTTTTTGTCTTCCCTCCACACACTCACACAAGGCTCATGTCACATTTATGAGTATTTTTTGCGATGGAGGGTAGCCAAAAAAGAGGGTTTCGGCTATTCCGCGTTGGGGATTGGCTGTATGTAAGGGACTTAACCGCCCGGTGGAAACCTCGAGAAAGACGGACACAGGAATAAGGCTCAAAAGGAGGGGCGAGAAGGGGGAAGTCTCCTGCAGAATTCCGATGCGATGCGATGTGGGATGGGGTGGATGGAAGAAAGGAGGGGGAGGGGCAGCGCGAAAAGCAAAACAAATAGAACGAAAGAGGACAAGTTGAGTGGGTTTCCTGAACACGGTGAAAGGGACACGCTACTGGACGTGGTTTCCAGCGACCAACAGAGAATCACCGGGAGAAGGAAGAGACAACTCAAAATTCCCCTAATCGAGGCTGGCTCAGCCATGGGTTGTGAGTGCATGAGTTACTTTTCGTAGCAACCACTGTCGCTCCGTACTAAAAGAGATGAGTGCTTCTCGAATCCATCTGGGCGGGTCGAATTCCTTCTTTCGTCTGGTTCACTTCCCACTCCTCCCCTTATCACTGGTGGGCGGCCTCTTGCGGATGACCCTTTGACCACGGGGAGTCTCGAGAGTCTCGAGTATCAAGTCTAAAGTTCCACACAGCCTGGGGGACGAGGATTGGATATGGGTGCCATGGCCTCGTGCTGGTCAAAGATCCCTCGCCTCTCTGGGTCTATTCTCTCACCAGAACCGGGGGCATGTCTGGCCTTGTCAGCCAACTGGAGGGAGAAAAGCAAGCAAAAAGAGGTCAAAATATAGACACATTCCCCACTGCGGAAAGGATCTCAGCCATCCCGATCGACGGAGGCGGGCGTTTCGACGTCTCGGGGGTTAAGTGTGTCAGAGCTGAAGAATACTTTAATCGACCTCGACGGCCGCTGGATATGAGACCACGGAGTCGAGGTTGTATAATAATAGAAGGAGGCAGAGAAAGAAGGACGGAAAGACTGGTCAAAGTGAAGCAGAAGCAAGAATGATTTTCTACCAATCCATGGGTCTGATGGAAGAGACTTTGGTGTGAAGACAGGGCACAAGGGAAGAGAAAGCAAGAAGGCAGTTCAACCAATCGCCAAGGATCCTTGGGTCAAGTCTGGGGTGAGAAGCTGTGATCCGTGGTTTCGTGCAGAGGGAGCGAGTTAATTATTTCCTCTTTTCAGCCCATCGACGACATCTCTTTCTCTCCTGCTCGGGTCCACTCCCCTTCTCTCAGTTCAGGGACAGCTGTTGCAACTCCAGCGAAACCCCGTTCGGTGATTAGTCCAGATACCTTTTTGAGAGTTCTGCACGCGGTCGGCCTAAGAAAGGAAGAAAGGCCAGAGAAAAAGAAAAGAAAAACGCACGAGTTGAAGCTCAATGCCTGCTCGATGCCTGTTCTCGTAAGAAACAACATCCCCCCTCGATGGTCAGTTGGACAGATGGCGTACCTACATCCACCAGTTGGTAAGGATGGAAGGACCCTTATTCCATCACCTTGCTCTTTCCAGCAATAACACCCCATGCTTCGTTCTCATTGCTGACCTTGAGACACAGCAACAGGGGGGTAAATGAAAGCAGGGCAAAGGGAAGGCAGTGATTCTCAGCCTGTCATCATCCCTCATTCGGATGTCTATCAAGCGATGTACCTGATCTTTCTTTAGAGGAGATGGAACCCTTGAGGAAGAATCAACGTTTCGTACTAACAGGCAAGATCATTCTTCAGTTAATTGTAGCTCGTCGTATCAGTCATAGTAAATGATAATATCGGAGAAGAGCATTGCTAAATGAACCAGCGATAAAACACTCCTTCATAGTTTAAAGTTGACCGTCGGCATCATCATATCCTCTTATTATTTCCTCAGACTCCGCATCTCGCGCATCCTCCGACCAGATCGACGGATCAAGAGGGAGAGAGCTTCGTTGTCACATCTTTACGTAGATTTCTTGGTTCCTCTGGTTGTCGCCCGTCCCATCATATCACTTTCTCTCTTCGCTCTTCTTCTTCCTTCAGAGAGAGAACCACTCATTGAGTTCGCCACCACCTGTGGAATCACAAGAAGAAAGGAACGGTGGAGGATATCGAAACTCTCAGGTTTCGAAGATCAGAGAGGCACCCTTGATACTTATCTTATCCTTCAGCTCGTTGACAGTGTGCCCGTCGTACCAACTTCAGCTTCTTCACAGTCTATTCTTATCACCTTTTCTCACTTTTTGAGTCTTATTTACTTCTTTTCCCCTCTGACCCACGACCCTCACGACCCTTAACTCCTGCATTGCACATCCCCCGGAGAGTCTCAGACCGTTTGTTGCCCGGTCACCCTACACCGCCGCTTTCTTGCATCAAAGAGTAAGTACCTCTTCCCCTCCCAAAACACTGCAGAGATACTTCTTCCATGTCGCATCCCTCTTTTTCCTGATTCCTCATTCTGAATCATTCTTCTTCATCTTTGACATCTCTTCATCTCACATCTCATCTCCATCTTCCTGCTTCCTGTACGCCCGTATCTTCAATCATCATCGTCATCTTTGAAGGGGTCTTTTCCCTCTCCTTCTACCACCTTCCACCACATCTCTCCCTCCGAATTTGTGGCGTGACTAAGCCGTTGCCACATAAGCAGAAGCAAGCACTTGCACGTAATCAAACAGCAACAAGCAACCGGCGAACCACTCTCGGCGACTCTCTCTGTCTCAACTGCCTTTTGACCTTCGCTTTTCCCCCTGGAAAAGATACCCAAAGCATCGTGGCGCAGGCCCTTTCTTTCTCTTTGCCTTCTTCGATCTTCCAGCATTCCTCGTCTTCGGCTGTGACGATCGATTATTCCATTTGACACGCTCGCCGTATCTCCGTTCCGATCCTTCCATCGCCTACAAAGTTTGCCTTCCAGACGGGACACCGGTCATAAAGGCCCGATTTCTATCGTTGATCGGGAGTCACAAATTTCCATCCTTCTTTCATCTCATCATCGTCGGTTAGACCTCGAGCCGCTGTGCAGCCACGCTGTCGATTTGATCTTGGTCTATAAGGACTTATTAATCTATCGTTTCTCCTTCTCGGTTCCAGAATATACAGGATGGATCTGATATTTGTCTAACATCGTCCATTTCTTCCAAACCGCTCGGACGATTTTTCTATCTACCTATTTATACTCTTCTCTCCATTCCTTCCTTTACCGTTCGATTGAATTTTTCAACACATCCTACCATCCTTTTACGACCCTTCACTCTCTCGACTCGTCGACATGGCATCTCCGATTCCCCTCGATCCCTATGCCGTCCTTGGAGTTCCCAAGGATGCAACCCTCCCAGCCATCCGAACCGCCCATCGCAAGCTTGTTCTCAAGTGCCACCCCGACAAGATCAAGGACGAGAACCAACGAAGCCAGGGCCAGGATGAGTTTCAGAAAGTACAACAGGCCTACGAGCTGCTCTCGGATGAATCAAAGAGGACGCGGTATGACCAGAAAGTCAAGCTGGCAGAGCTCCGAAAGGAGGCCCTGGAACGGGAAGGAGCCGCTTCATCGTCTCCCTACGCTGGCATGAAATCAGGCAGCGCTAGCTCCTTTGAATATCGGGGTGGACGCGTTTATGAGGAAAGAGTTCCTGCTGGAACAAGGTTTTTCGAGGAAGAAATTCGGTTTACCGATGAACCACGGCCGTCCTCGCGGAAAACTACCGATTATGCGAAGAGGAGTGGAAATAGGGATGCGGATGACCGAAAGCGATCCAAACATACCGATCCCAAGGTTGATCCGATCCGATCTTCCAAGGAACGAGCACGCGAAGCTCGTGATTTTGTAAAGGCTGGGCATGAGGATCGTCAAAAGCATCGGGATCGGGAAAGGAGGCGAGAGTTCTCGGAGAAATATAGCCGCACCACAGCTCAGTTTGTCGAGAGCGATGATTCTGACTCTGATGGGTCTTATTACCGCCGAAGGTCATCCCGAAGGGTATATGATGATACTCCAAGAAAGTCAAAGGCTGAGTCGTCATCGCGACGACACGAGTCAAGACGAAGTCGCGATGATGGTTTTGTCGACGAATACGGGTCGAAGCACGAGTCTCTGCACATGGACGCCCGAGAGTATATCCAGCGATCAAAGGTTACCATCCCAGCGGAATCTGAAAGACGACCCCGATCTTCTCGTTCGCCTAGTCATTACTATGAAGTTCGGGAGTCTCCTCAACCTGATTCAGCTCGACGATCCTCGGCCAGACCCCGTCGGGAGTCTGGGCGACCAGACTCTTCGGGTAGAGACCGTCGCGGATCGATTGACATCGTCGAACCTCTTTCAAGAAGCCATGAACCTCGCAAGCCTCCGACTTTGGCCGCGACAGTTTCTGCGCCCATGAATATCAAGGTTCCTCAATCTCCGAAGATATCATCCCCTCAATTAACCCGGAGTTCGACCGGCCATGTTCGCGAAAGACGTGATCCTCCACCTGTGCGACGATCAGAAACGACACCGCTATATGGGATGACTTCTCGCCGCAGCGAGCACGCACCCGTCCGATCATCCAAGCTGAAAGGCGCAGAGATATCGGATTCCGGTTACTCAAGTCCTGGTACGCCCGAGATGTATCAAGGTAACAGCCCTCCGAAATCCTCGACTAAGTACACCATCGTCGATGAAGACGAGGAGTACATTGGTCGCCACCCCGCTGTCGTAGTGAGCCCAGACCCATCCTACCGACGACAGAAAAGTACATCGCCGATCCGTACCGAACGGCAACCAACTACTATTCGACCATCTCCGAAAACTACTCGCACCGCGACCGCGACCTACGCATACCCATCAGAAGCGTTACCTACCCGTCAAACCCTCTCACGCCATGAATCCGCCCGAGCAGTACCCTCCTCCCGAAACTCTCCACCACTCCGAAGTTCGACCCGAGATAGACTTTTTGGGGAAATGACCCCGGAAGAACCGTCCTCAAAATTCTCGGAGGATCAAGTCAGATTCGCGGCTAAGATTCGTCCGGAAGATGTCAGTTATGGGAGTTACAATGTTCGCAAGGGGTCCGTTGATACCGCGACTCCTCGTGATGCGTATCCTCGTTCCCAATACGAACATCGTCAACCTGGCTTGGGGAGAAGCGAGTCCTACGCATATTAGGAAATCTCAATCAAACCGACAGTCATAAACATACCGACCAGCTCGATACTACCCCAGCTAGTATACCTCTTCTCTCCTCTTGTCATCGCGCGCATGTTCGCGTTCTGTTCTGTCGAACTTGGTTCCCTCCGCATTCTTATCAGCGCCAGCTGCTTCAATGCTATCCCCTCGTGTCCTCATCGTTACATTTCCATCCTCGCGTGTTTATATACGCACTCCCTACCTTATTCTACAACATTTGTCAAGCGATTAATTCATATCACACCCCCCAGGAAGAAGGTTCCAGGGGGCAGCAATGGTGGGTTGGGTCCAGGCAGGTGCATTGGCGTTTGTTCGATTTTTTCCTCCACACCCATCATCCCCATAAGTCCACTCTTACCACATATTATTACTATTATTACCCCCCATACCTATCTGTTTAGCTCTCCCTGTGTTACTGGTTTTTATAGTACTTGATATCTTCCCCCCGCTGGTTGTTAGTTTCTGTCATGAGTAGGGACCGTTGCTTTTTTGTTTTCTTCTCTTTTTCCATGTCACTCGTTCCTCTTATATACCTTCTGAACTCCTTTTTTTCGATCTGATTTATTATCAACTTTTTTATTATCTTGGTTTTTTTTACATATATACACCAAACCAACCAACCAACCCCAGATATTTATATACATAGTATGATTGAAATGACACTATAGCTTGAGATACCTTTCCTCTTCGCATATTCATCATCGTGTGAGCAAGTCTGTATGTACTACGAGGCACTTGTAAGAGAGAACCATGAGGTCCATGTACAGACCCCCCAATGGCCGCAGCCTTAGACAGAGCTATCACCAAGCTCCTGTACCTGGAGCATAAACATGGTTTCCAAAAATAAATCAACTATCATTTCGCTTTCCTGGGGTACAGTAAAAAGGGGTAAAACCACAGGTGTAGGACTCTCCTTCCCAGCCTCGTGTAGGCAACTATGTACATACATAACTCTACCCACTCCACTCCACCCAGAAAGGCGTCGCTGGTACCTGTACCTGAAAAGCGTGCATGGCGCGGGTGTGGGCGCCCCGACGACGATCGGTGTTGCCGAAGCAAGACCGAGACCTACGTAGGTGGCGAAGTCGGCTGTGCTGTGGAATGCGATTGCCTCTATTCCTGGAGATTTCTAACCTCTTCACGTCAAAATGGGAGGTTCGGGGGTTGTTAAACCATTAGGCCACAGAAGGGTCATGATCTCAGTGGTAGTAAGGCCCCGGAATCCGAAAAACGCCCGACAAGGACGATACTTGGTTCCCTCACATTGAGCCTTGGAGGTGACTCCCTCCTATTTCTCCAGACACCTTGGGTCACGTGTA
This sequence comes from Arachnomyces sp. PD_36, assembly GCA_032988195.1. NCBI lineage: Eukaryota > Fungi > Ascomycota > Eurotiomycetes > Onygenales > Arachnomycetaceae > Arachnomyces > Arachnomyces sp. PD_36. The sequence goes on along the minus strand of JANTQE010000005.1, from coordinate 782,198 downwards.
ACATAAATATAGAATCACGTGATATATATCCCGCTTTTAAACGTCTTCCCTGCCAAGCTTCATATCAACCTCAACTTGAACCATCGTCACCTCTTGGCCTCAATTCTCGTTATCTTCGTCTTTCTCTCGACATTCCACCACTACTATCTCCGAGGTAGTGGTGACTTCTGGGACGTGCAACTAGTTATTCAAAGCTTTCTTGATCAAGAAAGTTGTTGTTCGAAGATATTTAGTTGTTGTGGTTTCTTGTTTCTCTTTACTTTTCGCGTCTTCTTCTTGTTTTGATCCCGATTCTGAATTCAAAACGCACACAACTATCGTGAGATGATATTTTCATCTTAGGTCCTGGAGCAAATATTTTCTCTGACTGCTGCTGCTGCTTCTTTCCCCTAAATCAATGTGTAGAATCTGCGCACATTGACTTCTACGGAACTTCCATCCCATCGATAAGTTGTCACACACATTTCCCCACAACAGTCCCTGCTGCTGTTATTCCCTTCCCTTCCTTATCTTCTTGAAGTACCCTGCTTCCGTCTCTAGCGAAGAGGATCTCAAGATGTTGCCCGATTTCCTTACCTCCAGCTATAAAAGGTATAAAGAAGACACCAATGTTTTCACCACTTGGCTCGCGCAAACCGCGAAATCCTGCGGTTACCACCTCGAAACCAAACCAACTTCGGTACCCACGGAAACAGTCAACGTCCCCAAAGGACCAAGGCTCAAGGGCAAGGAGAGGAAACTTGCCAGGGAAGCCGCGAAGGAGAAGGAGAAGGAGAATGAAAAGTTAGGGACCACTTCTCCCGCTAACGCGCAACCGAGTGTTACCTACGCAGTCACCACTCAAGATATACTTAAGCAGGCGACGGCAATCGTCGAGTCGGGCAAGCGTATTCCAATGCCTCTGAACATACAAAGAGTTACTTTACGTGCTATCGAAGCTCGGCAGAGATGTGTTGATTGGTTCGGACAAACCGGTGTAGGCGATGACGAGGCGACCGACGGTCACGAATTTTTCATTCAGGTGTTAAGGGAAGCTTTTGAGATGGTAAAAGGGAATGGTGACCATGACTCCGAGGATGTCGATCGCGTTAATGGGAAGCCTAATGGCCCTCCTAAACTGGCGGAAGCCGCTTCTATTTCATGGGATATGAAGTAAGTATAATTTCTGTAGTGCCACACGCGATTAACACCGCTTGGCTAAACGGCATATACTAACTGGAGCCTTTTCATCAGGAATCGGTTTGCTACACTTGATTTGGAGGATGCAAGCGAAATTACCCCTATGGATATCAGTACCGCGGCTACCCCTAGAAATCAAGCTCCACAGAAAGGCGAACAACAACATATTTGGGAACTGAAAGCGGCGTCTGCATTGGATATCTTCTTTTCAGTCTTCTGTCTTTATGAAGATCTTCACCGCATTCAAATGCAGATCAAGAAAACTTGGGAAAAGTGTCAGGCGGGCAGGCTAGATATTGTCTCCGCGACGGTTGTGACGACGGCTGCCTTCGACTGCGTTCGTCGAGCCGAAGAGGATATCAACGTGGCGCTTGAAGCACTCACCCCGGGTGCTCCTCCGTCGGTTCTCGAAACTGTCTCGATTGTGTTTAATAGTATTGTGAGCTGCAAGCGGGAGAGGCGGTCGACCAATTCTGTCAATCCACCAAAGCCCATTAACATCACCCGATTTACCGAGTTCACATACCAGCAAACAGTGCACACCCTGTCGGGATTTTCTAGATTCCACAAATTCCTGAAAAATTACTATGCTTGGCCGCTACCGATACCATCGAGCAAAGCCACCTACAAGTTGGAGCCGGATTTACTGGACACTGTGGATGCTCGACAATGCGAGCAAGATGACAGAATTCTTTCGCAATTATTACTCGATATTTTGCTTCAAGAGTCTCTAAAGCAAAGCCCACTAGCTCGGTCGAAGGTTCCAGAGGCGTTCCTGCCCTTTGATGACGAGTTCACTTCTATCATCCGCACTATTTGGGAAAAGGGAAAAATTTCTGTTTTGGCCGTATTTGCCTCGAGGGTACTCCTAGACACAATTCAGGTTTACAAGCGCGATTTCAAGGGCATGGAAATGTTGAACAAGGAAAACGAACGTGTCTCTGAGATGTTTCAGTTTACAAGCGTCGGCGAGTTCCTGTGCACTGGTGGTGGCGTCACCTGGACACCTGAAGATGAGGAGGTTCTTAGGTCGATTTGGGAACACTTTCTCGTGCACACGGGCAACTCGCCACCGTTCCGGAGATTCAAAGAACTCAACTTGGAGAACCATGAACGTAACCCCCATACAGTACCCTCATCTCTGGCGGATTTTTTCCGACAGCATCGACTAAATATCGACGACCCACTCCTTGCGGATGGCTCACCACTGACGGAGAAGGTGTTTGAGGGCGTTATAGAGCCGAACCCTGACCTTGACTTTGTGGTGAACTGTAACCCCTTCTACGTTGGGACTCTTATACTCAACATTGCTGTCTTGATCGAAGAAGCAGGGGTTTCTCTCACCAACCACCAACTTTCCATCTTTACAACTGCACACCTCTACAACGCCTTGCATCAAGTTGGCGTCTGTAAAGCTCGATGGCCGGTACTGGAAATTTTTATTCAAAAGAATATGGGTCCTCTTTTTGCCGATGATATTCCTACAACCCCCGAAACCTTCTATTCGAGACTCAAGTACCGTTTAAGGGAGTATACTTACGGACCCGGGGGGAGACGGTTCGATAAAAAAGGCCGCGGGAAGGTTCACGGATCACCGGCAGCGCAAACGCTTCGCGGATTCTTTAGCAGGGAGGCAAATAAGGTTGAAAAGACCCTCGCTGAATTGGACGAACAAATTCGGAGAAGGAAATTGGATACCAACATATCCAACTCTAAGAAGCCCGCTGGGAAGCGGAAGCTCACGCCTTTGGAGTTCCTTACCGCATTGGAAGATTACATGCCTGCAGCCATGTCTGATATTACTATCGATTACATCGGCCTCACAAGGGCGTGCTACATACTTATGAACTTCATTAGTGGCACCTTGTATTTAGAGCTTGGGGTCGGGGACCCGCCGATTCAAGTTTCCATTGGTAATTATCGTGATTATACGCCTATGGCCTTGGATATTCTTGAGGATACGTCCAAGGAATTCCGACGCCAAAAGAAGAAACCGAAGGATGTCGAGCCATTTAAAGGGGGTCCACTACTAAAGGTCGCTGGTATAGCTTTTGGGGTATTCATGGCTGAAATGGCAGGGAAAGAGTCGCCCAAATGATTTCTTAGATGGCAATCGTCGTCGATTCTGTCTTTGAGTGGTGTAATCGGCGCAACGCTTAGCTTCCAGGAGTTCTTTACTCTGCGTCCTCGCTTTGCGATACCGCGACGCCACCCAGGCACGATTGTACTTTTACTGGCAGCCAAAGGGGGGGGCTGGGACTATTGTATGTTTATTTTGGAGCGTGTAGGTGAGAAGGGGTGGAAGGTAGCGGTAACACCAGTGGAGCTACCCCATTTCTGTCAAGTTGATGACATATTTCTTCTCGGGATACCCAAGCTACTTCGTGGTTCCCAATATTCGCTGCAAATTTGGGACCGAGGAGCGCAAGGGAAAAGAGGTATGTTTTGAACGGTTTACATTCACACTGAGTCTTCTGGCGACGTGCTATCCACAGGATCCGTAAAGGGAAGCAGACTTGGCAACGTTAACGACTCATCGACCCCCCGAGACCTAGTCGAGTTACGTTGATGCTTCAGGCTCTCTAGGATGTGTTTGGGGTGAATGGCTCGATGATTGAGCAGATAGGGTCTTTCTTATCTTGGATTCCTGTTCCTCTCAATCTCTCTCTCTGTTTGTAGTTTTATGTCGGAATAATTCACTTCCATTTTTCGTTCCCAAAGAGATATCACATATCTCTATCTTCTTTACTTCAAAGTTCCTTTCGTTCTCATATATATACACTCTAAGACCTTCCACGGTTTACCCTGAGGATACAAGAGTGGCCCTAATTGGTGAATGTGGCTTCTTCCATTCACTGATATTACTCTTATATATAATATGGTAAGATCCACCCTATCCCAGTTGAACTTACTCTTTACATGTAGGCTCCCTCTCACAGCGTATGCCGAATATATACAACCAACGGGTAAGAGCGCCTACCTCATAATGATGATCACATTAGGGCCTCGCCATAATTGATGACTGTGGCTACCAAGTGTTGTTTTACGGTACCTTCGAATCTCTTTACGCGGATTATATCTCCTGGAGAGCAAGACCGACCTTCGACTGCCTCTTTCAAGATGCTTTCTAGAGCCTATCAACACGCCGTTCAAAGGAAGAGGAAACAGAACGTGGACTTTGCGGTCAACTGGCACGACCGGGCTGTGAGAGAAGCCTTTCTCTAATCGCGAGAATTTCAAGATACACAGAACCAAAGCAAATTCATTCACCAACTGGTTAATGGCAATACAACAAGCGGGGAAATGAGGAGAATCTATGTATCTCGAAGGCTTGTAGTTTGAATTCCCGTCAAGGCGATGTCGACGGGGTCGATTGCTAGTCTGGTTCTTTCGGCAAACAGCCTTCGGCTGTTTTTCAAAGAATCAGCTAGTAGCATCGGGAGGTCGAAACGGTACAAGAGCTATCTTTCGTTGCTGATAAATACCACACAGCCCTGGGGCCTTGCATGGAAGTCACCGCCCGATAGCGATGATCTAACCGAGAAATATCTCATAACTGGATACGTTCTGCCCCTCTTGAACGTTACCTCTTATATTGATCTTGATTTTTACCTACACTCCATGGGCTCCATAAGGTTTCTGTATTAGTGTTGGCAACAAGGCTCCTGATTTCATTTTGGGATTTACAGCTAAATTTGTGTCCTGGTATCGATCGCTACGCGCTGCATACGTCGAACTATTTATGAATCGATTTCGCACTGCATCTCGAAGGGCATCCATCATGATCAAGCTCTCATTGCTTTTATTGATGCTGCCAGGCTCACAGACATGAAGTAATTAGCCGTGGAACCCTCGCCGGGGTACCCGTGTTTGGGACAAGCTCCGTTTAACGGAGATGTTGTCATTTCGCTTCATCGACTCGATTATTCCCAAGATCCGAAACGCATCGACAACAAAAGCTGCACCTAATCTAGGCACCTTATACAAGGCTATAAAGGCTCCAGCAGACTACGGGGTTTACACCTATCACTCGTCCTCTCTAATCGTTCAGGATTCCAAGAGAACCGCCACGTTTTTAGATGGTAAAGTAAGAGACGGGTCGTTGATAAAAGGTTGCTGGTTTCAAAAAACCTCACTGTCATTCATGACAATGGCCCGAATTTGTCGATGATCAACCAAGTTGGCATCATGCGTACTCATCATGCCATTGGTACAAGGACGTATACCTGTTCCATTTCAATGATGGCACCACACCTCTCACCATGCCTCATGATGTCTTCAACTGCGCAATTGCTGCTGATGGCTTTATCCGGTGTTGCTCAGCTTATTCGTCGACGCTCCAAGTCTAGTTGGTTGCGATAGCAAAGCAAATATCTTGTGCTCCAGTGATCTAGGTATCTATCAAAATGCTCGCCTATCACCCACGACCAACACATAACTTGGCGATTGCTCTTATACATCTAGTTACCCTATAACCAAGGATCCTCTTCCTTTGCTGCTCAGTTCATCTACAAGTGAAATTTTGAACTGGGGGAAGATTGCGACTGCTGGTGAATCTCATCATTGTCACCTCTACAAAGAACAGAGCTCCCAACATCATCACCCTTGGTTCCTCACCACTCTAAAGCTCCCCCTTCATCGGCCTTCATATTCCTCGGTCTCCCGCAATCTCTTCTCAGCTTGCTGTCGACACCTCTTTCTTAGCCTCGTCGAAGTGAATCCGTCTACGCATCGAACCGATCCTCAAAGCTGCCAGTACTTGCTCACAAAGTGGAAATAGAAAAAAAATCTAGAAGCTAGATCTTTGAGCTCTTCATCTTCAGATTCGCATCAATCTTTGTCTCTTAGACAAAAGGATCTCTTCTCATTCAAAGTCTCTCACAAGCGAAGTCAATCTTGAGATAAATAAGAAAATTCATCATAAACACATCGTTCTGAGAAAGTCATTTTCTCAGTTACATTCCTAATACGGTATATATAGAGATATATATATATTGTAGGTGACTGCTGACCCAGGCGTCGACGTTCTGGACTCTGCGCTGTTACGTGCACAGAGCCAGCCGTAAACGCGCACTCTTGGGCATATGGCTAAGTGCGCGATATACCTACTGAGAAGTCGAGCAGAACCTCGAATCACTTCCCGGGAAACTTGACTACTATTAAACTCCCCATATCTTGATTTTAAGTATACCTTCCTCTTCTTCTCATGAAATTTCGCCTCAGGTATTCACTGTCAGAGCGTCATCGATAGAGAGCAACACGTTACCCGCATCTGCCTCGACTCCTTCCTCCCCGGGTTTTCAATATGCCTGTGAGAGACTCAGAATTATGCCAAAGCGTAGCGCCGAGCACTTCAAAAGAATGAATATAAATACTATTGAGAAAACCGAAAGTTTACGGACAGAGCAATGCGTGAATATGGGTTGTGCAGCGTGCTTCCCATAGTTCGTCATATATGATACTCTGCGCGATGGCCTAATGTATATAAAGTCCTGACCATTGATATGGACATTCAGAAAAGTCTGCATATTTCCACTCCCAGGGGTTCTACGGTGATGAGTTACTTACGCTACTACGTGAAGAATAAGCCAGCGAGGAATCCGAAGCAGAGCCCAAGGCTACAATTATAATACCGTCGCTACTGCGCAAACAGTCAGAGATGCGCTCGAGGATGGATACACCATTCTCGTAGCTTGAGCTTTGTAAACGTGGAGAACGACGACGACAGCTCTACTTCATATACGCATGAGTTCTATGCGTATCTCCTTCCAACTACCTACTCTCGGCGTCATAGATTCCTGCCCAGCTCTCGACCCATTCCTGGTTCTTGGGAAGGTTCGAGTCTATGACTCTTTGACGTGCCTGCCAAAAGATTAACCGACAGTAATCAGCTTATAATGATGACCTCGCGGAGGTCACTGACTCCTTCCCGGTGAATGACACTTTGAGTTAGGCGAGGAGAAATAAGGGGTATAAATAACCTGCAAATCCCCGTCAAGCTCTCCTTTTCTTTCTCTTCCCCCTTATCACTATATCCTCCTCTATCGTTATAGTATGTGTCAGCTTACTCGAGAAACCAGACTCGACAAGCCAGATTTAGCTGTGACTTAACATCTCTTACCTTCGTCTATACTACGTCGTATAGATATACTTACTTTGAAACCCGAGACACCCTAATACGACGTAAGTAATCCTACTTCCTTTCTATATCCTTCCTTCATCCGACTCACATCCAAGCAGAAACGACCAGGGAACACCATGGCCACTACCGAAGGTGTAGCAACTTCTCTTAAGCCCTCCCGACAAGAGACTCCCAAACCAAGCGGCATCGACGAGAAAATCATAGCCGCCGCTGAGGGTCTCGTGCTTCTAAAAAGCGGTTCCCTAGATACTTCCGCTATCAAAGCGGTCTCAGAAAAGGGGCAAGAAGAAGCAGCTTCGGTCCTCCTGGACATGAAACGGTGCCCCAACGACCGTGAGGAGTTCGTGGATGACGACGCGACAATCGTCATGTAGTCGACTGCCGAAGGAGGCCATGGGACCGTGATTTCTTCGGTTTCCCGGAACGGAAAGGAATCGCGACCGTTGTTGTGACTGTAAGTGTCTGCTGAGATGAGATCGGACCGAGAGAGAGCGACGCAGGAGAGGCTACGGCATGCGTAGAGTCGGGGACGGAGTCGGTAGGCGCCAGGGAGTCGAAAAAACGAAGCAGGCGGTATTGGGCTAGGATACGTCTTGGGTATCGGGTGATGATTGATGAATCTTGATTAGCATGGTGTTTTGGATTTGTATAGGGTTCGTCAGTGGGTCTATAGTTTTGAATTCGTATATAGGAAGCAGAGAAGCATATAGAGAATCGAATGCTCGTTCTTCTGTTTTTTATCATTTCATTAATTACAACTACTTCAAAAAACTCATCATCCCCAAGCTGCAATGGCGGAGGGGGTAGCGAAGACGAATTTTAGTGAGTAGCTAGAAAACGCGCTGTGCAAGAAAGGCAAAGGTGAGTAAGCAATGGGGACATCTTCATGCAAACCACCACAAACAATCATCAATGTAAATAGAATATCTTTTTTCGGCATCTCTTGTCATCATGGTTCGGACCAAGCCACCTGTTCGGTGACTACATCTGAGCCGTCCTTTGCGAAGTTGACTCGGAGACGGAGTCGCAGTTTCGGTGGGAGTGCCTGAAAGGTACGTTAACTAGGAACTCACTACGGAGACATACGATAAACCGATTTATGTGAAAAAGAAAGAAGACTTACTCCGCTTACTGCCACGACCTTCATCGTCTGAGTAGCATCCTCCCCTGAGTCCAAATCCGACTTATTGATAGCGTTCAGCTGTAATTTCTGGCTCTTTGGAACGGCAGCTTGTAATCCCACACTACTGAATTGGTCTAGGTTCGAGGTATTGCGGAATCGTGCTAGGATTTGGGCTGCGCCACCGCTGCTGTTTCGTTGAACTTGAAGGGTTAGGAGGAGGCCGTTTTTGTCGAATGCAGTGTGGGCTGGTGGGCCACCAGCACCGGCACTCATGGGAGCCGGGGGTTGGGATTGGGGTTGTTGCTGTTGTGGAGGTGGAGTTCCGTTTGAGCCGAATAGATCCATTATGTCGTTGACGCCGGAGGCGCGTGGTTGTTGTTGCTGTGGGGCGGGGGCAGGTGAAGAGCGAGATGAATCGCCTCCGAGGATATCGGCTAGGAGGTCTGCGGTGTTTTGGGTACCGTTGGCGGAGGTGTTGGCGTCTGCTGATGGGACGTCGGAGCCTCCCATAAGGTCGAGTAGCATATCCTGATCTGTCTGCTTGGTTTGCTTCTTTGTCTTGTTTTTAAGCATTTTGCTCTGTCGCTTGTTGGTTGCTTCTCCTAGTACCCGCTGCTCCTCGCGAATTTCGGGAGGTGGCATCCTCTCGAGGAGCCCGCGTCGAATCTGGTCGTATCCAAATAGATTGCTGTATTCGACGGCACGCTGTTGGATTTCGACATTTAGATCGGCGGTTCGGCAGGCTAGGAGACGACGTATGCGGTCGATTTGTGCTGTGTCTGACATTCTTGTTGACAATTTCATCGCAGATGTGACGATGTACTCCGTGACAATTTGGGAGGCATATGTGCTATTGAGAATATTGGTGAAAAGGTCGACGATGTCGCTCTCCTTAACTTCCTTGACGAGCTCCTCTTCCTCATACTGGCCACCACGCAGAAGTGCGTCTCCAAATTCACCAATCACCCAAGCAGCAGCCAAAGTCAAGCCTTCTTGGGTAATATCTTCCCTCAGGCTTGAGTAGAGTTTCTGGACGGAGTATGTCTGGAGTTCGGGAGTAGTGGCGATGAGTCGGACAAATGATGACAAAATCTGTTCCTTCACATAATTTCCTGCTAGTTTCAACACCCGAAGCATGGTATCAACATGCCACCTCTTATTCGGTGCGAATCTATCGGCAGCGATACCAATCTGTGAAGTCATCACAGGTTTGAACTCGTTGTCGGCAACCTCTAGGAAGGCGAGTAACTCCCTCACAAGCACCCGAACATTAGACTCGTTAATCAAGGTAAAACTCAGATCCAGGGCACGTCGACGGATACTGATATCAGGATCCCGTAGACACTCCAGAATAGTGTTTCGGTGACGTTGAACGGCATTGGGTTCCACAGCGACAACCTTCACTAGGGTATTAAGAGCGACATATCGGATATTGTTATCCTTGTTAGCCAAGAATTTACCAAGAATATTAACCCCTAGAACGCGGAGGCCTGAATCCGCTTCGATATCAAGAATTGTTAAAACCGCTTCGTAGAGAATCGCATTTCCGACATTTTTCGCAGATTCAGTATTCGTGGCCACCTGGGCAAGTATATCATTGATCAGTTCACTCGTAGCAGGGTCGTTTCTCCCGAGAACCCTCAGCAAGCGAAGAATCTTAACCTGCAAGAAGGGGTCTGTAATTCCCGAGACGTCATGTTCAGGGGCATAACCAGAGGTGGTCATTCCCTTTAATGTTTTGACCAATCCGCCAGCCAGTGGCCGGAATTGGTCAACCACAGCCTCCTGTCCATCCTCCGATTCATCGTCCTCGCAGAAGCTGGTCGCAAGCGTCAAGGCACAGAGCATCACACCATGGTTCCGATCCGAAAGGAGCATTTTGGCCTTTTCAATAAAATGTTCTTGGAGGTCGGGAACCTTACGGCATATCCGCATGGCGCAAAGAGCTGCTTTTCGGCGAATGTAAGGGTTGGCTGTCGAAATGAGCGATTCAATTTCCGGAAACAAATCTCGGGACATTTCAACGGAGGCGATGTTCCCCAATGTACAGATAGCGAGGCCCGAGATATATTGATTGGAGTGGTTCAGGTCACTATTCCTCCGTTAACATTCGTGGTGCATCCAATAGGGGTAATAGATGCAAAAGACTGACTTCTTCAGCGAATTGGTGACCAATGTAAGCACCTCCTGATTCTCATCCAGCAACAACATTGTCCCCAGATAACCCAAGCGTTTGTCCGCGAAGCGGGGGGATGCGAGAAGTTTGAGACATTCTATCTGCCCGAAATGTGTCCGCTCGCCTAGAGTGAAAAGATATAGAAGTTTGGCGACATTGTTCCTCCTGTGGGGTAGATCCTTATCAGAACTATATCCATACACATGTCCAACTCGGAGGTGACTGACCGGAGGTTGGAGTCGTGACTCTCCTCTCGAAAGCTGGCACGGATTGCTGCGCTTTCTTTTTGAACCACAGCTCGTTCATCCGCAATTGTCTTCGAAGCTCGAACGTTCCGAATGAATTGCTTTACTGCAGCCTGCATTAACAGAGTGGCCTCCCACATTAGATCCATAAGATTCGTCAGACTTACACGAGCTCATGGTGGTCGCGAGGACCCCAAAGGGAGGTTTAGGGAGTAGAGGGAAAGTCCGCCTATTATGATCAATGCGAATGAATCAGAGATGGAGCGAGACTTGTATCTCGAAGCTATCGCGAACTCCTCACTGTCTTCATCTTCTTCGTCTTTCTTTTCGATCTTGACGTTCACTTCGAAAGTCTTGGCTTTTTTTGGGTGCGAGGGCGGTGAGCCAGGGTCGGCAGAAAGCTAACTTAAAATAGACTAGTTCTTCGTATCTCGTATTTCGTATTACTCTCGTATTTATATTCACAATTCTATGCAATCTCTCACATGACTAATAGGTGCATGCATAATTTCACCGAGGAACAACTCAAGGAACACCGAATGACGTAAGAACACAACGGGTTAAAAAAGGAAACGGCTGAGCCTCAAGAGAGTCCAATTGAGCCTCAAGGAATTCTCACGAGAGAAACTCCGAGGTTGACAAGAACCCAAGATAATCCACCCATTTTAAGTCTCACTGCTCCTCATTTCGTGGCAATGCGGAAGTGACGGGATGCCAATTGACCTGATCCGTTCAACTTTAAAGATGGCCAGATACCCATCTTTAACTTGCGACCATCATTCTTGACCCAAATCATAACCAAAACATGTCGTCGACGGCAGTAAACAACGAATTCGCCCAAGCAGTTCGCCCTCGGGCTGTTCAACGGGTGGGCACAGATATATCTGATGAGAATCTCCTAACACCTCCCGCTACTCAAGATAAATTCGGTTCACCGATCTCGAGGTAAGGCAGCACATATCCGCCCGCTACAGGCTCGACAAGTACTCATCCGCTCGTTCCGCAGTGGCCGTTCAACGCCTGTCCCTGAGGATGCGCCTCCCTCAGCGCATTCGATATCATCCGCCCGCAAACATGTTCGCGCGCAGTCGAAACACCGTCTCTTCCATACGATCGAATATGCCCCGCGCGTGTCGCACTTCGACCCCAACAGCGACTACCGGGACTTCCGTGGCTTCTTTGCCCTTTTTTGGGTGAGCCTTTTTATAATGGTTATTACCACCGTTCTCCGGAATATCAAGGACACAGGATATCCGTTACGGGTGCAAGTCTGGAACCTGCTCTCCGCGAATGTTTGTGAGCTCGGACTCAGTGACTTGGCGATGGTATTGACCACTGGTTTAACCCTGCCAATACATCGAGCTATCCGAGCGAGTAAGGGCTGGTTGCGATGGTCAAAGGGAGGGATCGTAGTTCAAAGCTTGTTCCAGCTCGCGTGGCTGACACTTTGGGTTGAGTAAGTAATTCATTGAAGACCGATAAAGCGAAGGGTTCGCTAACAGCCCCTAAGATGGCCGTTTTTACTTGGTTGGACGTGGACTGCTCAAGTGTTCTTCACGCTGCACACCTTGACGCTTCTGATGAAGATGCATTCTTACGCATTCTACAACGGGCATCTCAGCGAAACTGAGCGCCGACTATCGTCATTAGATACCCCTGAATCTGCATCAATGGCCGCCGCCGTTCGCTACCCTAGCCCGCCTACTCGGGTAGGTGGAGTAGACGTACACTCTGAACCGAAAGGAGGTGAAAACAAAGAATCCCTTTCCAGCCTCCGCGGTGATCTTGCAACGGAGCTCACCTCGCCTCTGGGCAATGTGACGTATCCCCATAACCTGTCCTATTGGAATTACGTCGATTATATTTTTTGCCCTACTCTCTGTTACGAGATTGAGTATCCAAGGACTAAGAACATCCGATGGATGGAGGTTTTCATGAAGACCTTGGCTGTCTTCGGATGTATTTTCCTTCTCACTTTGACGAGTGAGGAGTTCATAGTGCCAGTACTAGACGAATCTGCTTATAGGCTTCAGCACGTTGATGCTATCTCCGACAAGGCATTGATTTTATCGGAAACTATCAGCATGCTTCTTTTCCCGTTCACAGTCACGCTGCTCTTAGTATTCTTAGTCATTTTCGAATATGTTCTCGGTGCTTTTGCGGAACTGACATGCTTCGCTGACCGTCATTTCTACTCCGACTGGTGGAACTCCTGTGACTGGTAAGTATACAGTCCTTAAGTCTTCCTCAAAGGGGTATACACGCTTTGGAAACTGACTGACTGACGCTCTTGATCTAGGTTGGAATTCTCACGAGAATGGAACGTCCCAGTCCACAACTTCCTGCGGAGACACGTCTATTTCTCTTCGAAAACCCATTTCTCCACGCCAGTTTCCATGTTCATAACTTTCCTTGTGAGTTCCATCGGCCACGAACTAGTGATGGGGTGTATCACGAAGAAGTTGCGTGGCTATGGATTCCTGGCAATGATGTCTCAATTGCCCATTGTTGCAATACAAAGGTCGAAATTTGTCAGAGGAAGAAGGGTGCTTAATGTGAGTTCTTTGTGCTCGCCCTCCTGCTGAGCTCGATCTCGATATATCTTATTTGAGAAGGTCCTTGACTAACATATACCTCTTCCTGGCAGAACGTCTTCTTCTGGATCTCTATGATTCTCGGATTGTCATTAGTAAGTCTCGCTTTGCCCTTCTATCCCGTCCACTTGAACAGTCCCCAATTCTAACCGCTCAACAATAGATGTGCGCTCTTTACGTTCTTGTTTAGAAGACATCATACCCATTTTGTTATAAAATAGAGCCAGAAACCAAAGAGAAAAACAGGGCAATATTCTGGCTAGAGTTACCCACAGCTTGTGCTACCTTTGAATCCCCAGCAATAATTACAGGTTTGCCGGCCGTTTGGACGGAAGTTGATGCAGTTGTACTATAGCATAGGTACATATATTTCTTGACGGGCATTGTATTGTTAAGACTGACATTCGCGATATATCTACTCTAGATTAGTTTTTGGTATCAGACTGGCCTTTGTCTGAATAGGATACTCAATATTTTTTCTTCGTGTGCAAACGGAAAACTTTTACGCGAACGGACCCTTCGTGTTTCCAAGACCGTGAATCATACCTAGACCGACTATTGCGATCCCATCCAGGTAACATACCTACCTAGTGCACGCCCAAACAAAGAAACCCCCCTTTCCGTTTGCAGGTCACGCGTTGATATCTATATCTTGATCTTGACTTCACCTCGATTGACCTTCCCAACCCTTTCATTGGCATCATCCTCCATATCAGCAGGCCCGCGATAGCAACATGCCGACCGGCTTCCTCAGCCTCCCGGGCGAAATCCGCAATATCATATACAACCATCTCCTGGTGTGCGACGAACCCCTTAGTATTGATCCCGAGTGGTCCTGGGTACACGATTACGGCATTGCTCTTAATTTCTGCCTCACGAACAAGACGATCAAGCATGAAACCGAGTCGGTACTTTTCGGTCGAAATTGTTTTTACTTCACGGGTTCAGAATATTCAGAAGCCGTTGAGCTTACGAGTAAATTCTTAAACGAGATCGGCCGAAACAAGGCGAATCTCATCCGATGCGTTGAAATCGAGTTTCCCCGTATCGTCTATACCGAATATGACTATGCTGCTCTGCGTCCCGAGGACGAAATGCTCATATCGGAGATCAAAATCGAGTGCACCAATCTCGAGAGGCTCGTAATGTCCTTACCGTATGTTTTGCTGTCTTATATGGAGGTATCTCGCGCCTCCAGAATTGCTGCAAAGGGGTTGGCGCTCATAGATGCTGAGATTAAGGCGTATCCGCCGTTCCTACGAGAGGTTATTGTCGAGGTTTACGAGGGCTGTATAACTGAAGATATAAAAATGGACATGGAGGCTCGCGGATGGACAGTCGATGTGAAAGGAGATCCATGTTCGGAAATGTTGGATCCCGACATGTCTGATGGTTGGGAAGTTGATTCTTTTCATTATTGTTTCTATGAGTGTTGTACTAGCGATTAGATTGTGACTTTTACCGGGGACCTCGGAGAAGGGGGGAGGGTTGCTGTTATGGTGGTGCAAAAATGGATTTTCGATTCAATAGATGTGCGCTCTTTACGTTCTTGTTTAGAAGACATCATACCCATTTTGTTATAAAATAGAGCCAGAAAAAAAAGAGAAAGAAATGACTATCTCCTGACTGCTTGTGTTACTTTTGAACCCCCTGCAATAAATCCAGGTTTGCCGGCCGTTTGAACCGGGGTTGATACAGTTGTACCACAGGTTAAGGGTACCCAAACTACGTGTGGTGTTGATCAGAAGATTTCAAATCTGACAGCATGCCCTGAGTCAGTTGAATTACAAGAACTCCTTACTCAAATTTGATCAGCGCTCCAGGGACTGATCATATACTTTTCTTGTCTGAAGAATGACTTCAAATGGACCAATGTGTCAAAGTTTTTGAGACACGAAACAGGTCACTTGTTTCAGCGCAGGCCATGAGACATCATTTTTAATGAAGAATGGTCACGCTTCTGAACAGTGATCAACGTTCACAAGGTGTTATATTTCGTGAGACGGATACATCCTTAGAGCATGCCTCATATTCAAAGCTTTTATCGTATCCTCAAGAAATTCTCAGCCCCTGAGGCAATCTCCGCCACGGGGCAGAAGAATTTTTTTTTATCAATTTAACGTCCGATCCAGCCGCAACGTGCAGCTATGTAGACGGTGGGTGATGAACTTGCTGCCATGTACATGATGTGTCTTGAGAAATAGGTGCCACGGGCTAATCAGGAGCTTCCCTGCTCCATATCCAGCTCATGATGTCCTTATCCTCTTCTTGCGCATTTATACCCAAGGGATAAGTCGTGCTCGCCCCCTAGGTAGCAGCGGCCTTTCCCAGGTTGTCAGATATCTCTGGCAGGGTAACACGATGAGGTCAGATTAAGCTTGTTTAGGGTTGTGGTTGCGTGGTTAGAAGGGTAAGGATTTCTCAGTTCCTGGGGCACTCTCCACCACAGGGCAGAAGAGTTCCTCGGGCTTTTTTTTTTGCGTTAGGGACTGTCACCCCATCCTCGGATTCTCTTTTACCCCAGGGACGTTGGAAATTAGTCACCTTTTTTCTTAGTTCCTGAGAGTCGCTGCTGCCACTAAAATACAAGCTGTGTTCTCCCTGAGGCGAAGCCCAGAAAGTCAAGCCACTACTATTTATGCAGTTGCACTGAGGCTTTAGAGCGAAGCCTGAAGGAGGTAGAGGGGATGTATCAGCGAGCACTATCAAGATCATACATCCACTTTTGACTCAATTCTGGCAGTGCCCATTATATAAGCCCGGAAGGACCACGGGAGTGACATTTCAGATTGCACTGATCTAAGAATTTGCAGCTCGTGACATTGCTAACTGCATTAAGAACGTTGCTCAAAAGGGGGCGGCCCACCAAAACTAATATTGTGGCCATTGTACTGCGATCCGTAGACATTGTTCATATCTCCGTGGCCGTTTTGAACGTTAAGACCCCCCTGACCTTCATTGAAGTACATCGGGCCTACATTGTTGGTAGGAAAGTCTGGAATGGACCGCTGAGCCTCAACCAGCTCTTGGATTGCCTTCTCTAACTCCTCAACTTGAGTCTTTGTTGCCGTCTTAAAAACACGATCGGTGACTAAGAGCTGGAGGTCGTTTAGGATGGCGCCCATAATGGACTCCACTGAATGCGCCTTGTCCAGTTTGAGCACTAACTTGCGGTAAAATCTTCGAGGGGAGCGATGGCCGGATTCCTTTATTTCGGTGAATATATTTTGTAACCTCTTCAAACCGTTCTCACAGCTTTTCAAGAGGTCCAAAATCTTGGGCGATGATTCGAGATCGGACTCGGAGGTGGACTTCTGAGTTTCGATTTCGTGTTGTATCACCTTTAGTGTGCTCTGGACGATAGGGAGGCGCTTATGTACTTCCTCGAAAGCTTCAGGGAGCTCCTTGAGATCCTTAATGGCATCGTAGGCTTTAGTCGAGGCTTCGACGATAGTGAGGATGGCCCCGATCAAACCGAGAATTTCGACTCCCGACATTGCTTAGCACTGAGGAAGTTTCAGGAAAGATAGGATTTTCGTCAGGTAGGAATATGATGAAATATTGAACCGTATAGCAATCACCCCCAGAGGGTGGTAGGCTACTATTATGGGCTTCTACCCCGCAAAGGAGGCAGAGATGTCTGCTTTACCTATCATGTTAGGCGGCAACCCCTCGGGTAAGCAAATCCCTCGATAGGGTCGAAGGTGCAGATGAGGCGGATTGCACCCCCCTTTCCAAGGCTGTTTGATAGAGCCACGTAGAAGAGGATATGTCTTCTTTACCTATCATATTAGACGGCAATCCCCCCTGTAAACAAACCCCTCGATAAGATCGAAGCTGCGGATCAGGTCGGTTGCGCTTTTCTTTTTTCAAGGCTGTTTGATACATGTAGAGCCACGTAAATGTCCACGTAGTCTCTTGCTACTTTTGATTTCGAGTTGAGGAGATGTCTAGTCTGTCGCCCCCATGTGCCCCTGGACACGCGTGTTTGATCAAATCTACACATACTTAAGCTAACATATGTTACGGAGTACTTTGAACTGAGAGATCACTGTTATCTAGATCGTATTTCTGCGCATGTCCCGTCTTTCAGATCTTCCTACCAACGCTAAAGACTCGATGTATTTCAACAAAGGTCGGGGTGGTCTCAGCGTTCAAAATGGCCACGGTGATACGAACAATTTTCATGCAAAATTTCTATCTGTTGGAACTGTTGGTAAGGAATCTAAGGATAAAAGAATTACCTAACGCCGTCGTCTCGCTGACCGCTAACACCCTCTTCTGGAATCAGGACCTGATATTCCCGTTGAAGACTCCCAAAATGGTGTGTGGAACCACTTTATAATGCGAAAACCTGACGTTGCACGCTTTTGTCTTACGCACTCTAGAGGAGGACTATGCGGCGCAATTCTTGAGAGCCCTTTCTGTACGCAATCCGCGGTTTGACGGCGATGACATCGAGAGCCAGAAAGGAGATGTGATCCCGCACACATACGAATGGCTGCTCGACGACGCCATTTTTCAAAAGTGGAAAGCTGCCCAGGCTTCTCAAATACTTTTGATCAAAGGTCTAGCAGGCGTAGGGAAAACGATGATGATGTTAGGGCTAATACGGGAACTGCCCCAGCAGTTAAGCCGGTCTGCTGCTCCGGACATTATGGCCTACTTCTTCTGTCAGGCCACAAATGCAGATCGCAATTCGACTGTCTCTATACTGAAGGGGCTGATTTTCATGTTGGTCGAACAACAAAATTCCCTCATTCATGGGATAATGAAAAAATATGGAAAGGATCTCAGTGAGATACTCAATGGGCCGGACATACTAGATGAGCTCGGAGGAATTATAGCAGATTTGACACAAGACTCTTCCGTTGGAACGGTCTATCTGATCATTGATGCGCTTGACGAATGTTCTGACTCGGAATTGTTGTTCAAAGTCATGAAGTCGGTCCATCGGGGGCAAAGTAGCAAGGCAAAATGGCTTGTTACGAGTCGACCAGTCTTGTCCCTTGACAGTTTGAAGATAGACTTCAAAATCGATTTCAAAGATCGGTCGAATGAGATATTCAACTCCATTGGTGTCTATGTTGATTCGAAGGTCAGCGAGCTTGCAAGAATCAAGATTCTCACGGAGGAGGAGAGTCAACAGATAAAGGACTTTCTGAAAGATAATTCCAACGGAACATTTCTGTGGATTGCAATTGTTCTCCGCGAGATCGGTCTTTCCGAACCGTTGAAAATCAAATGCGAACTTCAACAGTTACTGCACAGTTTCCCCGCGGATCTGGAAAAACTATACAAACGCATGGCAAAGCAAATTGAGGGCAGCTATAAGAATCGACTTCTCTCAGCAATGATATATGCCCAACGCCCTTTGAACTTGACCGAGTTGGCCATATTTACCGATTTGGACGAAAAGATTAAGACCAAGGAGGATTTCAAGCTTTTGCGCTCTCAGGTCGACCACTGCGGCTCGTTACTCATTGAGCGTGGAGAAACAGTTCATTTGATCCACCAAACGGTTAAAGACTACTTCACCCGAAGTAAATCCCCCAGCCTATGGCTGGGAGACAGTCGAAACGCACAGGCATACTTTGCGACGCAATGCCTCAGTCTGATGTCTCGGCACTTGAGCGCAAATTTGTTTTGCTCACCGAACAGAGACATTGATCCCTCTGACGAGATTGTTAACACCTCCAGTCCTTTATTCCAGTGCATTAAATATGCCTGCGTGTATTGGGTGGACCATCTGGAGTTGGCGGGTCCCGAGTCTTATTCATGTGTAGGACTCTGCCATGGGGGGAGAGTTCACCAGTTCATGCGGCAGAATTTTCTTCACTGGCTGGAAGCGATGGCGTATCTAGGCGAGATTCCTAAAGCGAAGCAAATGATATCAAAACTACTCCTTTTGGTGGAGGTCTGTCTCTTATCCCCCTCCCACGATATACCCACTAAGTTGTCATCATTTAGCAGAAAGGTGCAAGTTGGCGCCCGCCGAGCCGATTGTGTGGTATACTATTGTTACGATGGTTGCTACAGGCCACCAACTGGCCATTCCGCATATTATTAACTTCGTTGAAAGGCTTTTGGAGACGGTGTTGTCGTTTTCTCACCGCTTTATTCAAAACCTCTACTGTAAAGCACCTTTGCCGCGGACTAGAGCCCGGGCTTATAGACTTCTGTGTATCTAGGTTCACTCGATCCGGGATAGCCTTCCAAACATGCTTCATGATGCAGAAGCTTTCATCCAGCGCTTTCAGTCGACTATTTCAACTGCTCCGCTACAAGTGTATTTCACCGCGCTGATTTTCAGCCCCCAGTCCAGCTCAATCCGGCGCCATTATTGGAATTCTCGGACTCCATGGATAAATTTCAGGATCTCTCCCCCAAGTCAGGAGGGCGGACTAAATTCGTTAGAAGGGCATACAAACAACATCAATGCTGTCGTCTTCTCGCCCGATGGTCAACTCATTGCCTCAGTATCAGACGACTCTACTGTACGGCTGTGGGATCTAAATTCCGGAACCGTCCGTCACACATTGCTCGGAGGAGGCATGTACATTTCTGCCGTCGCGTTCACATCCGACGGTGAAAAGCTGGCTACTGGGTCAACGCATGGCATCATCACCATTTGGAGTACAGACAAAGGCAAGAGACTACATAAAATAGCAGACTACGGCTCGAACGAGGTCGAATCACTGGCGATTTCTCCGGATTCAAAACATATCCCGTGCGGCTACGAGAATGGTTTTGTCAAGCTATGGTCAATGAAAGATGATACAGAGAGTCTGCTTGCACTGGAGCACGGAGAAAACCCCATCACAGCCGTTGCCTATGCCCCTGATTTGAAAATATTTGCGTCCGGCTCCTTAGAGGGATCTATTCAGGTCTATGACTCCAAAAAGGAATGTGTCCTTCATCATCTGAAAAAGCATGAGGATGAGGTATCCAGCCTTGCCTTCTCGCATCGAGGACTGCTGGCATCTGGCTCCTTCGATCATACTATCCGGTTGTGGGACCCCCATACAGGCACAGAGTTAGCGTCTCTTACCAGGCATAATCATGATGTTCATCTGGTTACCTGGCTAAAGAATGGTCAGCTTGCCTCTGCGTCCACTGATGGGACTATCCGAATGTGGAACTGCTCTCTCATCAAGACCAGGGTAGAAGTGGAAGAGGTCCAAACAATTCAGCTCTGGGAAAAGGACGTAACCGACGCCTTGGAGCAATTAGCCATGAACTGGGCCTCATATGGATCTAGAAGGCGCATTGGATGCTTTGCCATTTCCTCTGATGGCGGTCGACTCGTTGCAAGCTGCCCCGACAGACTGATACGGCAATGGGATCTGAGCAAACCCGAGCCCTTGAAAGGATATGGCCAATGGGTTGAACGTTTGCAGTTCTCTCCAGATGGCCAACAAGTGGCAGCTGGGTCGCATAATGGACTTGTGAAGCTCTGGGATATCAAAAGTGAAGAGAAGAGCATCAACTCTCCCCCGCTTGGCGGATGCGTTAGCCGCATCCGCTTCTCCAATGACGGCGCTTCCCTACACGTCACCACCCAGTCAGCAAATTCAATTGAGGAGTGGGTATGGACACCCATCACTGGGAAGGTTGAAAGGTCGCACAGCCAACCCTTGATTCTACACCCATCATCAGTATTAAGGGTCCCCCGCAGGTACAGGCTTGAGACTCAATGGATCATGCATGGGGATAAAAGGCTGTTTCTTCTCCCGCCCGGGATGTCTGGAATCAGTTATGATTGCTTTGGCAATACAGTAGCAATTGGGTACGCTTCGGGATATATCTCTGTGTTTGAGTTTGTGCTAGAGAACCTCTCATTCCCTGGGCAGGAAAGTGGAGAATGGTATAATGAAAGCTCGACAGAGAGCTCAGGGGCGGATTCGGACAAATGCGCAAGTGTTTCTGACCAAGGTAGCGAAAAGGATTCTCGGTGGGATACTCAGGAGGATAATCAGGAGCATTCTGCGGAGGGCTCAGGAGAGGGTTCTACTAGTGAGTGTGGCTCGGAGACTGGGGAGAATTAGGGCACTGCTAAAAACAAACCCCCAATATATTTCCACTAATTATTATACCCCCACCAGAATATTTTTCCTTGAAATAATTCGATCTGGTCGTGTGCTCCATCATACCCAACTGACTGTCCCATTGTCGCCATTTGCCCGATTTGTCCGAAGCTCCTCGGGTTTGAGGTTATGACGCAAGGCATTTAAATAAAAGTTCCACACCCCCCGAGTCGATTATCAAGATCTGATCATGAAGCATTCAGGCTTGATGAGTTGTTCTTTGAGAAACCTCAAAAATGAGTGCGGCCTTGGCATGGGCTGTTACGATTATGACTTTGACGGAATATATTGAAGATACAAAGATGGAATTTTCGATTTACAGAGGAAAAAATCTGGGATGGAATCTAGGTTAAGAATCCCCAACGCCGGTATTACTCCACAGAGATACAGAATAGGGTGCTAAATAGAATAATTACAGTAATGAATCCTTAACGACCAGAGTGGCTCACCACACTAGCTCCTTAGCCCCTACGGCCCAATAGGAAGATAATCTTCACCTTCACAGAGGTCAGGTTCCGCACATGGACCTTTCTCCCACAGTCCGGCAGTATTTAAGCCAACGTTCCAGAGATAGGCGACATTACCGTTTGCATACGTCTCTCCCTCCACAACAGGCACGTTGTAGAAGCATCCGGGGATACTACCATCCTTTGGCAGCAAGGAAGCATCGGAGCTGAGCTTGGCACCACCTTCGGGGTTGGCGGCAGCACAGTCGTAGGCGTTTGTGTAGAACTCATCGAAGTCAAGGCCGTAATCGTTGATTCCCACGCTCATGGGGCCGTCATCGATACCTAGGGGCCAGTCTGGGCTATGTTCCGGGGCGGCCTTCATGACTGTGTAGCAGCGGCCTGTGACTTCTTGGAAGTACGTGCTCCACATTGGCATGAGATCCTGGCATTCGTCGATGCTGTGCTTGTTGGTGTGCACCACTACAACGTAGCCCATGTAGCGGATGAATTGCCCGGCGAGTGCTTTTTGCTTTTGAGCACGGTGTTAGTAAAGTTGTGTATTAACCTCATTACAGACAAATCCACTGAGAGTAGGATATTTATGTACGTACCTGTACGCTGATGAACTCGTCGAAGACATGCTGCATGCCCGACTGGATATCTTGGACGAGGAATTTCCCTCCGTCGAAAAACCGCGCCATAGCGTCTTGGTAGTCACCCGTTTGCATGGGGAGATCTTCCGTACTCATATCATTTTCACCACCAAAGATATTCGCAACTGTCTCATCGAGCTGCACCTTTGCGTTGTAGAAAGCATCAGAAAACTGCTCCCCGATGGTTGCTGTGATATCCGGGGGCGCCGGCGTAAGCTCGGCGCCGAGACCGAATGCACCGATAGCGATCGTCATGGGGCCTAAAAGGGGTCCTGCGAAAGCAGAAGCTATGGTGAAAGAGGCGGACGCGATGGCCAAAGGATTCACGTCGTCGTCGGGGGTGGCGCCAAATTTGTCCTCCATGTCGCTCATCCTGATCGAGTTGTAAAGCGTGGACGCCTCCAGCTGGTCGCTCAGGTACACATATCCCTCATGCAGTTTAGAAGCAGCTACAAGAACCCAGTATGCCTCGCCCATTCCTTGTTTATAATGCCACTCTGATTCGGGGTATGTTAGCTAAATCGATGCTACATGAAGTGGGGATCGAAAATCACTTACCGCAGTCCGACGGGTAACCACATTCCGATTGGACAGAGGCACATCCGAATTCAGATTCTCCATTATTGCTTTGATCGGTCAAGTGTCAGCCCTCTCAATTTATTATATGGAGTGGCAACGGTAGATATTGCGCCGGTTGTCTTACCCTTGAACTTCTTCATCCATAGTATACGTCCATAGATGTTTATCAGGATGGCTGACGAGCCAATTGTCAAACCAGGGGCCGATACGCAGCTCATTCCAAAGAGTCTCGGCGCGACTCGGGTCACGGTCATCGATTTCATACCCATGGCACATCTCCTCCATAGAGATTAGACTGTCTTCTAAATCACCCAACGCGTCGTCGGCAGCGTCGTTATCCTTTTGCCGACGGACGAATCTCTCTTCGAATCTTCGGAGGCCTTCAGGTTTGAATAGGGGCGTGGCAAGCCCGAAGGCTGCCATCTGCCATAGAAGAAGAAATGAAGCTTGCCGCATCTTGTTTAATTGGAAAAATTGTATGTAACTTGGAGTTCAGTGGCCGAGTCGGATATGATGAACTCTCGTGGTGTGAATGAAGAAAAGGAAGCAGAAACATGAGGATACTCGCCCTCTTTATAGGTACATAATACCTGAAGCTGGTGACATGCCTGCGGCTGTAGTATTCCCATTCTGCACTCGTCTGATCTATTCGTGGTGTTCAGGGGTTTGATATCCAACATTGTTGTCAGCGCTTGTGGATCGCCTAGCGCAGGGGCGGAGCAATTGTCCAACCATGAGCCAGAGACCAGTCTTTGAGGTAATAGTCGAAAGGGGCCCTTTGGTGACCGAAAGGACATCGCTGAGGATGCCAATCTGCAATCGTTGCTCAAAGGATTGAGCTCAAACCTCAGCCCTTCTTAGCGCCTACGGGTCCCGAGCGGAAAATAGAAACATGTGCAGCCACCATCCAAGGGTCTCAAGAAACATGTTGCGCTTAGTTTAAGCAGATCACCAGCTCCACACGGTCCAGACCTATCATGACTCTCCATGTTGGTTTCTCGGAGTATGGAGTTACTTCGGACTTAGGGCTCAGCCTCAGGATTGAAGACTCTCCAACCACGATATGTACGTACATGAACGATTTTACGTCAAAACGCGAAGAAAAGGGAGCTTGGCGTGTCATCATTAAAATAACTCCCATAGAAGATCCCAATGAAATGCGAAGAAATGTGCCTGGTTGACATCAAGCGAATCGAACATGAAGTGAAGAAAGAGCAATTGTTTCTCTCCCAACGGAATCCCCCGACTAGGAAAGCCTTCTCGTCAAAACGTCACATGGCGACTGTTTTATTTTTAGAACGGCGCTTATCTCATTACATGGATGGATTTGACGAGTTATGAGTTATGCATATATATTGTCCTCTATATTAACGAATACAAAACGAAAATGGTAGAACTAAACTCCTAGTATCGGCAAAAAGACGGCAATGAAGAAGAGACTAGCCCAAGAAAACACTCCATTGTATGCATGTAGAAATAAACCAGGTTGGTCCTGGCGGCAAAATGACAGCACAACACCCACAACGAAGTAACTCCGAGCCCTTAAACCAAAAGCACGAGGATATTCGAATAACCAAAACGAGAAAACTAGATGTGTTCAATCGGTTCCTCCGGTAGGAGACTCCCCCGTCTTCTTGCCAGGAGACTTTCCTCGGACTCAGCTCTGAGACTAGATGGAATACAAGCCTTGAGGGGAGGTCTGACGATATCGTTGAATAGGAAGGTGCCGTATACAAGCATTGCGAATCCGATGACTTGGAGCCATTTGAATGTCTCCCAACCAAGTCCAAGGGAGACGAGCCAGATGAATAGGGTACGGGAGGTGTCGATTGTGCTACGGGATGTAGCGGAGACGCTACGCGTGACGCTTAGACCAAAGTAGTTGAATCCACTACAGAAAGGAGAGGTTAGGTCTGAAGGGATTGATGATACGCGGAGAGGAAGAACCTACCCAATACTAATCATGATCAAAAAGCTGGTGACGAGAACAGTCTTGTTGCCCACCATCTGCTTCCACCCTTCCTTTGCATCGAAATATCCGTATTTTCCATGTTCTGTCTGACCAATGGCTAGATGGAGGATACCCATCCCAATAAGCGTCACGACGAAGCCAAAGATTCCTTCCCAGCCAACCACCTTCAGAGGTTCCATGGCATAATGTTCAAGAATCCACTCCTCCAACACGAACTGCGAGGCGGTAAAGACTTGTGCCCCAGCAATCAGAAGCACACCAATAATGGCACGTACCGCCTCAGGCGTACGAGCTGTCGTATGAACATCCCTTACAATGCGTTCAATAATCGCGGGACCATCCTGCGGCAGCTCATCGAGATGATCATTACTATCGGGGAATATCGCGCCTGCCAAGCCTACCAGACCGACACCAATGACGACGATGAACAGGGACAGCCACTGGTAGAAGTAGAGCTTGCGACGTAGGAATAGAACACTGAAGAGACCGACGAATAGCACGAGCGCGCCTCGAGTCATTTGGTAGATACTCGCCGCGACGAATAGTAATCCAACATTCATGAGCGTTGTGCCCGTAATATCACAGCATGCCGGCGCAGCAAGCAGGAGAGTCTTCCATCCCTGTAGCTTTGTCCGTGTATCATCGTTGGGGAGAAGTGGTTTCGCGACGGGGTTGGCTTCATCGTTGAGGCGGGAATGTTCGTTCACTTCGTCATCCGAGACGTAGGAATCGTCATTATCGTTATTGACGGGTTGGTATCCACCTGCGAGAAGGGGTGTAGTTGAGAAGCGAGACGTAATATAGCGCTTCCATAGGTGGAAGCCGAGGACTACGAGCCAGCAGCCCATTTCACCGACGAACATTTGGGCCCTATTAACTATTTGTTAGCCGAGAAGTATATAAAGGCTGGGCTTCCGCCCACTTCGCCCTGCGGGGAAGGTTGGAAGGTAATATACGTACGTCTGGAAGACGGGCTGCTCGAAGACCTTCCGTTGAGCAGGATCCGGTGAATCGCAGTCGCGTACACATTGCATATCCTGCCAAAGGAATTCACCGTTATTGAGAGCCCTTCTCAACCACTTAGCGAGCCTAAAGCTCGGGATTAACTCACCTGATACTTTGTGAGGAGAGTATTGCAGACGCCCGTCACCAGCATCATAAGCACCAGGAAGGGGATGGCGGCCTTTGAGGCCATCTTGTCGGAGACTGGGGGGCAACGTTATTGACCGATAATATCAAAAACTCCTAATAATCTAGACTCAGAGCAGGTGGAAGTTATCTCTTTGAGCTCAGTTCAGCCCAAGAGGTTGAGTTGGAGAAGGAGAGGAAGAGAGAGCGACTGCGGACTTAACGGGGCAAAGTGGATCAGATCTGGTGAGTTGATGACTAAAAATGATGCACATGACCAGTTTGATATCACTTGGCCTCGATTGGTGATCTTCCTCGGGCCAACCGCCATGGGATCGAGCTCCGCCAAAGAAACCTTGGAAGCGCGCGCCATTTATAACATCACATGACCAAACGCTATCCCAAGGTGATCTCTCGTCTGCATCTGCAGCCTTAGAAGGCCCTTCAACCTCCATCAACTCACAATATTAATGATTACCTATCTTGTACCAAGTACTTGCGATGGCACTCTCAGGGACTACAAGTTTCTGCCTAGATTACAGTCATCCGGGGAGTCCTGAAATGTGGGATCCGTGTGAGAATGTGCATGTCTTATGCGCCGCATTTCCCAGCCTCGATGAATAGAAACCAATTCTTTGATGCAACGGTGTGTTACTTTAAAGTTATGGAAGTGTGCTGACATTTGTATCTGCAGAAGGGAGTACTCCCGGTACCGACGAAAGGGAACCCCATGACTGGGACCCCAACAGAGAGCAGGGTGTTCGGAGAACAAGGCTTCCTTGTCTTATGCCAACAATCAATCCATGATCCCATCTGCACTTTATAAGCGCTGCGCCGCATGCTCCCCTCCATAAGTTAATCTGCCCCACGGCAAGTTCGTGGCATGGCGAAATTCTCTCCAAGTAGAGAGCTGATAGGGAGGGAGTGGACCAGATATTCTTCGATCTCGGGATCGCAGCCAAGGCCCAATTTGTGGTCAGAAAATCATCTAGACTGGCGTGGCTAAGGTCAGGAGGTTGTACCTCTTTGCCGACCTCCAGGCTCCCGGCGAAAGGGGAGGACTGGGTTGGGTTCTCGGTCCGGGAGCCCGGGTCGAGTAGGAGGTGGGCCTTGGAGTTGGAGGATGCCCAACAGTGGCGGGCTTTGGCGCTCCCGTAAGCTGGGGTCTGCTGAGCAGGTGCTGGGGGTTGGAGGAGGTTTGATATTGGTTAATGCCGTGCATAGGGCCGCAGAATGCAAGAGATTCTCTATAATGCATGAACTGATGCAAAGCAAGGTGACTTCGACTCGGGGCTGATCTAACCTCTTAGGAATCCTCTAGTAAAGGCATCTCCTCAACCGCCTCCTGCGACGCAGCCTAAGGCTACGGTCTAGTGGGCAGGTGATAGCATTGGAGGTTTGATATGGCTAATGCTATGCCGCGGGATACAGAAGATTCTTTTATGTATGAATGATGACACAAAGTGAGGTCGAGGCAGATTCGGCCTCACAGGAAACTTATAATAAGTGAATCTTCCCATTCACTTCTTACTCAAACCTCACCATTGTCTCACGGTTATATCTTGTGAACCAATCCTCACTTCTTCCAAGCTACTACTCTCCCGTGAACCAATATCCTCATTTCTTCCAAGCTACCACTCATCACTCCTCAACATGCCTCCACATAATAGACAAATGATGTTGATGGATGAGGCCAGAGCAGCGGCCTCTTTCGACTCCTATGGTCTCGGCTGCATTATTTACCAAAGGTATGTGTTGGACATGGTTGATAGACATCGCAAGTGCTAACCATTCCCCATAGTGAGGACACGCTGCAGCGACGCAGAGAAGCTCTACGAAGAGTGGAACATGTGACAGGAACAGCAGACACATCCAAGCTTCCTCAAGTTTATGCGAACACGAACCGCGAGGATACCTATCTCCATGGATTGGCACAGGGGAAGGCAGCGGTCGAGGACGGGATTAAGCATGGACATAACTTCTTCTCCCATATGACCCATCGCTACACTTTAAGTAACGCCAGTCCCTTTGGAATGCATTTCCTGATGTTCAAGCCCACCGTCGAGCTTCAGGGCACTGCCGAGCAAATCGCTTACTGGGTTCCCCTCATAAACTCTTGCAAAATAATCGGAAGCTACTGTCAGACGGAGATCGGACATGGATCATTTGTTCGGGGTCTCGAAACTACGGCAACTTTTGACCGACGCACAGATGAGTTTGTCATTAATTCCCCAACGCCTTCATCAGCAAAATTCTGGCCGGGGGCAATGGCAATGTCCTGCACGCACGGCATTGTCGTGGCTCGCCTGATAATTGGAGACAAAGATCATGGCCCCCACCTCTTCATCGTCCAGTTCCGTTCTCTGAAAGACTTTTCACTGACACCGGGTCTTGAAACCGGTGACCTGGGTCAGAAAATGGCCTACAACGGCACCTGCAATGGCTATGCAACGTTCAAGAACGTTCGAATTCCCCGCAGCCATATGTTGATGGGAAGTTCCCGTGTCTTAAGGGACGGCACATACATCAAACCGCCACACGACAAACTTACGTATTCTACGATGCTTTACGTTCGGACCCTCATAGTTGGCGTCAGTGCCTTCAAGTTAGCCCAAGCGGCTACAATCGCGACCCGGTATTCGATTGTACGCGAGCAGGGTTTTCTTGATCCAAACAGTGAGATATCCGATTTGGGTTCTGCTGAGGTCGCAATCATGTCCTACAAGTCTCAGCATTACCGCATTCTGAGTACTATAGCGAAATCATATGCTATACTCTTCGCGTCCTT
Organism: Arachnomyces sp. PD_36; assembly: GCA_032988195.1. NCBI lineage: Eukaryota > Fungi > Ascomycota > Eurotiomycetes > Onygenales > Arachnomycetaceae > Arachnomyces > Arachnomyces sp. PD_36. Next base: position 753,083 of record JANTQE010000005.1, on the reverse strand, counting down.
CTCTTTGGACTCCGAATATCGCGAATGCCTGTCTCTCCAGCGCCAGAATGACTACAGCACTTTACGTTACTGCCACGTTCTCTCCTCAGGATTGAAGGCTTGGAGTACGCAGGTAGCCGCTGATGGAGCGGAAGACGTGAGGAAATGCTGTGGCGGTCATGGCTACCTTGCGACAAGCGGCCTGCCCGAGATCGTTACCGAAGCAGTTGCCACAGCCACGCTCGAGGGTGACATTTATGTCATGTATCAGCAGGTCGGCCGATACCTGTTAACATGCATACGATTCCTAATGGCTGGGAAGCCAATCGACGAAAAAAAGCATTACTTGTCCGAACAATTTCAACGATGGCGTCAAGGCCCGGTCGACCGCTGCCATGCGTCCGGAAATCAATTCCTCGACGCCGGTGTTCAGTGCTCTTTATTCAAACACCGCGCCTTCCGCCTTGCCTATGACTGTGCTAATCGACTGGAAGAGACTCAACGTTCCGAAAAGCTAACAGCCGCACAAGCGTGGAATCGTCACATGATGAGTATCATCTCAGCCGCCCGGGCACATATCGAGGTGATTGTTCTAGAGTCGGTCATCCAACACGTTTCTACCGTTACGGATCCTTCAATTCATCGAGTACTCGACCGTTTGCGTTCCCTCTTTGCCTTGACAACCATCACGAACCCGCAGTCCATCGATGCCGTATCCTTTGTGGAAGATCAGCATCTCAGTGCTCATCAGATGACAGATATCCGTAGCTGTGTTGATGATCTCCTGGAACAGCTTCTACCTGAGGCTGTTGGTCTTACAGATGCTTGGGATTTTACAGATTCCAGTCTATGCAGCGCGATTGGCCAACGTGATGGGAATGCTTATGAGACACTTATGGCTTGGACCAAGCAGATCCCCCTTAACGCCTCCGCGAAGAGGCATGGCGGTATCTATCTGGAGGGATGGGAGAAATGGATTAAGCCGGTCTTGAATCAAGAGCCGAGAGCAAAGCTCTGAACAGGTGAACCGAATGTACGTAGAGCAACCCGAGAACGTTTCATTACATTTTATATAGCCTCTAGCGATAGCTGCGGACACCACCTACCAATTCTATTTCGGTGATAAAAATTTTTACTGCTAGTTTAGTCAAGTAATTTTGTGCCATATTCGTACTATGAAGTATTTTCTCCTTCTCTCGCTATCGTCAGTGTCACACGATCAACGGTTAATACAAGATCAATCATCTCAGTAGCAAGAAGTGATGAGTGGCCTGTTGTTTAAAACGGCGTCCAAAGCTGTTGTTTTAATTGTCGCTTCCCCCTACTTACGGACACTATAGAGGTACTGGGTCTACAGTGAGGCACAGCGGATGATGAAGATAGGCGTCTCATCGTAATTGAGAAGATAACTATATGTTATTATTGCCGGTTACATAGTATAAATTGCCATTCACTAAACTGAAAAATAAAATAGAAACATTCATTGGGGCCATTGATCCCCCCCGCCTTATAACACCACCAGCCCTAAACAAGTAAAATTGAAGTACCTATTGCCGACGCCTGCCACCACAAATAGCCCCGTACCATCCAACACCGAGCTACCCAGATTACAAGAGCAGGTTTTTAAATCGACCGCAGAAAGAAAGAGATACTTAGGTATAAAAAGAAAGAAATAAGAAATATTCATAACCCCATATCCGCTTACCAACCCCTCTCTCATAGAACTCATCTAGATAGAATAGACAGGCATATTCACATCGTTTGAATCACCCTCCACTTCCTTGAGATCGATGGTATCCCAATCCATCTCGTCGAACGGATCCTGCATAAGCAGCCCACCCTCAAGATCTCCAGTAAGATCGACCCAATCCATCGGGATCCACTTGTCGTCATTACCCCCGATGTTGATATCAAGGTCATCATCCTTAGATATGTCGCTATCCTTGGGTGTCTGGGTGTTGACGCCTGTATCGGTCGACTCTGGCGTGTCTTTGGCTTGCATCTGAAGGAAGGGATCGCTCGGTTGCGGGAGCTCATCGGCTGGGTCAGCGAACAGGCCAGGAAGCCCTGGCTCTCCAAGACACGAAAAGGCATCTCGAATGGCATCGAAAGTGATCGGGCAGTCCGCCCAAAGGTCTGGCGCGGCAACGCCTTCGGGGGAACCAACTCCTCCTGTAGATTTTGCGGCGTCTTTCTTGCCATCCTTGGTCGGGGTGGGTTTGGCACTTACTGACCCAGGACCTTTGAAAGTGGATGGTTGTGGAGTGCGTAGCAAATTCGAAGCAGGAGAGGATGTCTTGCCACCAAGCTGGCTCGCTCTTCGCCCCATCACAGACCCAGCAGTAACAGGTGTAGTTCCTTCAGCCTTCACCTTCGGCGTTGCACTCGCCTTGCTCACAACCCTCTGCATCTCAGGAGCAGTGGGGACTTGCTTCTTCGATTCCTGAACACCAGATTTATCACCACTGCCAGATTTATCGAAGCCAAGACCGATACGGTAGCTCTCGATTGCGTACTCGAGTGCATTTGTCGGCTCTTCTTCCACCTTGTGGCTGTCTTCGATGTGCTTGTCCAAAGCAACTTGAGAATAAAAGCCTTCGGTGCGATGGAGACATTCGGCATTCTCGCATCGGAAGGGGCCACCCGAGCTTGAAGGAGTTTTCTTTGGGTCGGGGACAGCTTGTTTTGCAGGTTGGGGTGTCGGGGTGGGCTTGGGAGGAGCCTGCTCCTTTTGAGCGGAAATAGGCGTGGAATTGTTCTGCTTTCGCTTCTTGGTTGGTGGGATCTTCAGTTTAGCTTGAGTCAAATCAGTAGGCCCATATGCTTGCGGAACTCCTTGCGGCGAGGCTGCTCCTATTGGGAACGGTGGTTGCAACGATGTCGGGGCAGCTGGAACACCCTGGTCCTGGATTCGTTTGGCTCTCTGTTTGGCTTCCTCTTGTTGCTGTAGCTGTTGTAGGTTGCTGGCGTTTAGAGGGATGCTGGTCTGAGTAGTCTCCGGTTTCGCTCCTGGTTGGTTTCCCTGGGGTTTAGGAGCTGCTGCGGCGGTTTGATTTTGTCGCGAACCCTGTACCCTGCTTATCATTGTCGAGAAGTACTTTTTCAAATAATTGACGATCGAATTTAGTGCGTCTGGAGTGACGGTAAACTGGTCGACCAAGGTCCATTCAGGACCCTTGAACTGATTCATTAATTGCATCCTCTGGAAGAGAGTTAGTAACCTGAAACCCTGAAAGAAGGTGGATCGGAGAAACGAATTCGACTTACCATACTCAACAACGCATGCACCGATTTTTCATGCCCCGGAACCCTAGCCCAGAACTGAACCAACGCATCCATCCTACTCAGCATGTCTGTTGACTCGCGAAGCTGCTGCGCCATCGACGTTCTCTGCTCGGGTGTCATGGACACCGGTTCAAGCTTTGTGGAATTTTGAACCATTCCCGCATATATCTTCTTGATGTTATCGGGAAGGCGACTCCACGCCTCCTCAGCATTGGCTTTGGTGACTTGCTGCTTTGTTTGGGCTTGTTGTCGTCGAATATGAGCCTCGATCTGGGCACGTTGTTGTGATGTCATCGCAGCGAGCTGTTCCCTCGTATACTGTGGTATTCCAGGCTTAGCAGCAGCTGGAGCAGTTGTGGGTTGAGTAGCCTGGGAATTGGTGGCAGTAGCTGGATGCTGGGTGGCCTGCTGACGATCTGGATTTTGAACTTCAACAACATCGTCACTATTAGGACGTTTGAGATTGTTCTTCTGCGGCGGTTTGGCGTTTTGTGCACGGGCGTTCTTGCCTGTTGCAGGCGGTTGGGGTTTGGCAGCTGCAGTTTTGGGCGTCTGGTTTTGCAAGTTCGCCTGGGCTGCGTTTTGCTGCGTTGCAGGGATAGTAGGTTGTTGAGGGGCGGTTTGAGGTGGCTGCACTTGATTTCCGGGTTTGGGAACGAACCCTTGAGCGGCAGCTGCGTTCCGTGCGTCCCAATATTGCTTCTGGCGGTTCTTTTGTACAATAAACTTGATATGATCATCGGTAAAGTTCTGTGCTTGAGGTCCAAGCCTTTGCCGAGCGATCTGAACCTCATTTGCGGTGACAGGCCGCATGGGAGGCATATTCATGGGCGGCCGTTGGGCAGGATTTTGTCCTGGCTGGAAGTTTTGCTGCTGGAAAGGTGGTCGTGCTTGCTGGCCCTGCATAGATGCGAAAGCTTCGGCTTGGCTTTGTCCAGCTTGACTGGCATTGCGAGCAGCTTCCCTTTTCTGTGCATTAAGGGACTGCGCAAAGTGAATTCGCTGCAGTGAGAGTAGTTTTGGAAGGTCGACCCCGCCAAATACATGAGGGTTCTGGCTGGCCCATTGCTTGAGTTGACCCCAGGTCTTAACGTGCTGGGGAGGAGGTGTCATGTTTGCATTTGCATTGAGCATCGCATGAGGAAATGGCACCCGATCCATCTCTTGGATTTGCTCTTCACTCATTTCCATCCCCCCATTTTGCTGACGCAGAAATTGCAACCGAAGAGCGTCATTCTGCGGCTGATTCATTTGTTGACGTTGCTGGGGAGGCCGTTGTTGCATATGCATTGGCGAGTTCTGGAATGACTGGCCCTGAGGTAGACCTCCCATATCAGAGAGCTGTTGCTGCATTGGGACTGGGGTTCTCTGAGCGGCTTGTCCAGGCTGTGGAGGGGTCTGCTGTACACCGAGTGATGCTTGACTTGGGGTCCTCGCCATCGACTGGTTATTCGTGAAATTGTGCCGCTGGAGGCTCGCGAGGAGCGCATTCGCACGCTCAGGTGGCATTTGGGCCAGTTGTTCATGAAGGTTCGCAGGCAGGTTCGGGGGGATCTGGGGGCGAGAGTTGGGCGGCGCTGTCTGTCCAGGCATGCCCTGCTGCCCAGGGTGTTGGTGACCCATCGGCGGAGCTGTCGAAGGAGGTCTACCTTGAGCATTAAGTTGTTGCTGGGGAGTCTGGTTACCCATCATCGAAACTGCGGGGCTGCGCTGTGGCTGCTGGGGTATCTGAGGATTGGCTTGGCCTGCTTGAGAAGATAAGGACATCTGAGCGTTTGCGGCAACCTGCGCGCGAGCTTGCGCTGGAGTCTGGGATTGCATTTGGCCAGCATGTTGGGAATTTTGGGCATTCTGTAATTGGTGCTGAGAGACATTTTTCGGGTTCGAAGCTGCCCTGCTCACGTTCGGGTCGTTGTTTTGGCCCGGTTGTTGCGATAGATTCGTTTGTTGTGCGCCAAATTGCTGTTGACTCACCCCCTGCGGTGGGTTCGCAGGCACAACCAGCTGTCCGGCCTCCTGAGAGCGCAGACCGTCTGCTTGTTGACCCTGTATATGGTCAACGGCCACGCCAGCCATGAAGTTAGGATCGTAACCCTGCTGCCCATTGCCTGCGAATTGCCCATTGCCTTGGTGTCCCATCATATTCTGCCCCATCCGCCGTTGAGTATTCGCCATTGGGTCCCCCATTCCCGCACCGGAATCGGGCGCGGCGCCTTGAGCTCGGGCAGCCATTTCCATCTTGGCGCGTTTCTGCCTCCTAAATTCTGCAAGAGCCTGAGTACGGAAGAAGTAGGTGAGAGGTTCGACGCCCTTGCTGGCAAGCGACTGCCTCTGTTCCGGCGACATGTTTTGCAGGTTCATTTTGATTTTCTCCAAATCCTCCGGTGGTGTATTCATGGCCATTTTTTCCGCAATCAAGCGGATTTGTTCAAATTCGGGAGCAGGAAGCATATTTATATCCTCTCGCAGGCCGCCACGACGCTGCTGCTGCTGGTTTTGGAGAAGCGCTTGTTGTTGCATCGTGGCCTGCTGGTTTGGTGTGTTCATTCTCATCGCGTGCTGCTGCATCGGTATCGGAGATGCCTGCATCTGTGCTTGTAGTTGGGGAGGATAAGGTGGTCGGATATGATTTTGGGCACCAGCGTGAGCACCAGCTTGTTGGGCTAATTCCCCCTGCATTTGATTCGCGTGTCGCTCTCTTGAATCTCGGATACTCGTGAGTTTCTCGGTACATTCCCTTTCATAATCGGCCTTCAAAGCAGTTAGTAAATGCAAGAGCACGAGGTGTTGTATTAAAGCCCTACCTTTTCCCTGGCCCCTTTGAAGGTTTTCTCTTCAAAAGCGACCGCAGCCTGGAATATACTCTGCACTTTAACATGAGGCTGAATCAAACGGAGAGAAGAGATCCTTTGAAGCAACAGTGTTAGTCAGTACGCACAAGGCTATCCAATACTAAAAAAAGACCCCACTGGTGATGCCATATAGGGTCGAAGTGCATCTTGGGAAACAGTCGAATAGAGCATAGAGTACTTACATTTGATAAATCTTCATGCCTCGCTCTTGGATTGTCACCCCAGCTCTCCATCCTGTAAACGGTCCCTGACTTTGCAACGCCTGCGTGACATGTCTCAAGAGGGCTTGGGTGTTTTCGTTTCCCCTCGCTCCTGCCATCTGTCGCTTATCCCCAGGCGGCATCCCTCTCCCGTTCGAAAAGGCTGCCGGGTTCATTCGTGAATATAGATGACCTGTGGCAGTCTAACAATGACTAGTATTTCAAAGAGAACCACATGTGTGGGCTAAAGACCAGACGATATACACTCCAGATTCTTTCAGGTCGTCATCGATAGAAAGCAGTATTTTTCCCAGTTCAAAGAGATGGGGAGAGAAAGAAGTATGATAGAGAGAGAGCAGGTTAAGGGAAGAGGCAGGCCGAGGAAGGGTGCGGCGGGTAGGCACCGGCGGTAGGATGAGGCTTCGGGCGTCTGCACTTCGGGAGAGCAAGGCTATTCACAGTTGCGCAGTCGGATAGGTGGTACGAGAGTCGAGGGAATAATCGAGTAGTGGAAAAGGTGAAATCGCAATGGAAAGGTCGATGACGAAGAAAGGAGGTGAGTAAGGCTCCCGAAGGCGGGCAGGTTGTAGCTTTGGCCTTTCCACGGTAGGGAAGAGGGCGTGTCGAGCAGTGAGCAAACTGACTTTCCTGTTGTTGGGGGAGGGGAAAATCGGTCAAAGCGAGAACAGGAGTCAAAGACGAAGATGATCTCTGGAAGAGTGAAGGACAGAGGACTGGTAAAGTCAACGTCTGTTTGATCCCTTCTTCCTCCTTCACCCTTTTTTTGTTTGAAGCGCTGGTTCAACTTGTTCACGCCTTTCGTCGCTTTCGACTTTGATGATGCACGACACCTCAAACGGGGCCAAAAGGGGTTTAGCGTGAGCTTGCTGTCATTCGGGTTAAACAGGCCTAATAGTCTAACCACATCCGGTTAGTTGATCGGCCACAGGCATCATGTGACTCCCGATTGTTTGATGAACTGAAATTAAGCATCACGTGATGTTGTACGTCACTTTCTGCGCTCTTTTAATTTCAAGCCGGAAGGAAGAAAGAAGGCACTTTCACTCTCTCATTAAGAAGAAGAAGAAGAAGAAGAGAAGGACTTCCTGTCTAACATCAACCCTGAGCACTGCATAACAGTCTCTCTCTAGATTATCATGATACCTCCTAAGCCTCCTTCTTAAATGACTTTGTATGAGTCTCTGCTTCACTATTCACTTTCAACCGTTTCATAGCAATCTATGCGGGCGAGATGGGTTCATTCCACTCTAAGCCTGCTCCGGCCCCGATCGGCTCGGGCATCTTCTCAGTCCTGGCCCTTCTTACTATATCCATTGCGGTTCTCCTCTTGCTGAGGCGCTTTCTTCCACTGCGTTCCACTCCCGCCTACCTCTCCGTGCCTGTATTTCTAGCCCTTGCGCTCCCAGCCAGTATCGTACTCCTCGTTCCAATCGACCTTGTTTCGAGTTCAGATACGGAAGATTCACATCGGGGAATATGGCTACCCGATCGCGTTATTCTTGTTTCCTGGAGGATCGCATACTGGTTGACCTTTGTTCTTACCTGGTTGGTGCCCTTTTCGCCCCGCTCTCACTTTACAGTCCAGCGCTTATACGATAATCTAGGGTTATCTTACCATTGATGGGAGAATATATTGACTCCGGCTATCGCACCCCGAAAGATCGAATCATGTACTCGTTGCGATCCAATGCTCGGTATCAACTCATCGTCCTTGGCTGCGGGCTTATCGGGCTTATCTATATCTCCGTCCACAACGGTTTCGATTTCACAACGATAAAGGCTCTGATAATGGCGCTCGCGTACGTGTGGGGTCTTGTACTGGCCATCTATCTCATGGGACATGGGCTCGTGTCGATACCAAGGAGCCTTTTGCGCGACGCAGACATCAACCAAAAAATGAGACGGTTACAGATCCATGCTGTCGGTACACACGATCGCTTAACCGACGCAGTCACCGAGCTTGAAACCTTGGAAATGCAGGTACATAGCCTGCAACGTCGCAAAACCGGGACTGCCCGAGTCTACCATGAATGGATAGAGGAATTGGCGGATATGAGTACTATGCCCGAACAACGAGCCGCCACCCTTGAAGCGACTGGCGAATTGCGGTCTAATACACCGACAGTTATTACAGAACGGTACTTGGCGGATTTAACGAGGCGTCTAAATAGAGCACGCCATCAGCGTGCTCGGTTTGTCGAAGCTTGGGATCGTCTCATCCAAGATGCATCCGACACTCAAGCCATCATCAACTCTTCAGCCTCGAAACGTCTGGAGTTTACTAAGCCAGCGGCGCATACGTCATATACCAATCAGTTCTCCATACTAACTCCATATGCGCGCTACATTGTCTACGTCCATCTCATACCGCTGATCCGTCGGGTGCATGCGGTCATCTTCTCTCTTGCATCTGTCTGCATTATTTGGTCTGAGTTGATCAAGTCCTTCGCGCCTCAGCTGTCCGTTGTCAGTCTTACGGTTGTTCATAATCCGAGCAAGTCCAGACCCATCGGATTTGGAGGCCAACTAATTGCTTCAGCATGGATCCTCTACATGTGTTCCGCGGCATTAATTAGCTTGGGTGACGTGAAAGTCTGGGGAAACCGTGCCTTAGTTCTTCGAAATACTTATGGCGAGAGCGCTTGTTGGTATGCAGGCCAGATTGCTAGGCTTACTATTCCGCTGTCTTACAATTTTCTCACATTCCTTGATCGAGACATCCACCAGGCAACTACGTTTTACCAGTTCCTCGGACAACTCATTAACCTAACACCTTTGGGTGAAGGGTTTGACTATTTCTTCCCTATCCTGATCTTACTCCCGGTCTTTGCGACTCTCTTCAACCTTTATGGCCGGGTAAAGAATATATTCGGGTTCGGCCTAGTCGAAGATGAGGATGTCGAGGACGGTCCTGGTGGGTTTGGGATCGGCGGTTGGAGAGAGGGACGTGAGCTCATCGAAAGAGAGTTAAATGGGCCTCTGGCTCTCGGCCTTTCCTCTCGATATCAGGGGAACTTGGATCCACAAGACAGTTCCACTCGTAGTAGGGCTTTCCCACGTTCCGGCCCTTCTCAGCCGGGCCGATCCTTCGACGGCCAAACTGCGTCTGGCCAGCGAACACTTCCAACCTCATCGCGCAGGACGCTACCCGAGGAGGAAGAGGACAGTGGGGTCTTTCAGTCCTTTGCTCACCGAATAAAAAACACATTCGAGACGTCAGATTGGTTGCCTGGCGACTCCTCAAACTTCAAACGACCGAAATGGATGTCTGGGAGTAGTGGAGAGCAGGATGAAACAGAGGGATCAGGGAGTGGAAGCTCTCTTGGGAGGTGGTTCGGAGGACGGCCTGCTGAAGGGAAGCTTAGGGTATAAGCATTTATTTTGTTTTGGGAGAATTTTGTATGCATGGATGGTGGAAACGGCGTTTTCTGGCGTATAATTCTGGCGGTAGACCGTCCGACGCAGTCCATTACCTTGGGTTCCGCGTTGGATACTCCTTTTGATGCCTGTTCGTGGGTTTGTGGACTGATAAGTAGATACACACTGCCTGTAAAATAGATCATCGATTGAATTGCAACCCCCTTAACCTTTCAAACATTGATCTTCCACCGTTACAAGCTCTAAAGCAAGATCCCCAGCCAAACCTTGGTTAAGCGCAGTCTCGACCAAGCCTATCGATAAACTCTCTATCAGACCTTCCCCGTTGACGGAGATAAGCGTACGGCAATAAAAAATAGTGGATAAATAAGGCGCTTCTTTTTAGGCGGTGGGCGCCAATTAATCATCGACATTTCTATTTTCTGCCATCTTCGCCTCTTCCCGCCCAAAAAAACCAAAAAGGAAAAGCAACGAGGCCAGATCTTGTTTTCCTTTTGAAAAAAAGGGAAGATGATGTGACAAAGATGCAGCAAACGCTCTCCTTGTCAGATCTCTCCGTCGAAAGATTCATGACCCTCGCCTCATCATCCCTTTCATCACTCTCATCCTTGAGCGCTGCATCCTCCTCTTACTTGGAGACAGTCGTGGTCCCAAGCCTCCCAGGCCCACTCCAGGCCGCCGCACAGCGTTTCGCGACAGCTGTTGCCTACAATAATAATAACCCCTCCTCCATCCTCGCCTCTCCAACCACCGCCGTTGTCGTATCGTTTCTTACCATCCTTCTCACCATCGCCGTCGCAATGAGCAGCTGGCGCAACCCCCTCGGCCTGTGGAGACGGACTTCACCCTACGGAAAACCCAGCTCTTCCCAGCCGCAGGTCAGTGATAGCGATTATAGTTATCTCACAGCGAACGATATCGATGAACGACAACAACAACAACCGCAACATGCGTATGACCCAGTCTACGTTCCCCGTCAGTCCCCCCGGATGAACGACAGCGATGATCTCGCGCCTGATATAATCACCCTGAAACACCGTGGTGTGACTTACCCGCTTCACTTTCCGGCCTACGCGATTGGCGATGGGCTTGTTACTATTGGGGATATACGGTTAAAAACTGCGAGGGCGACTGATGCGGATGATCTGAGACGGGTGAAGTTACTTTATAAAGGGAGGCTGTTGAAAGATGACTCGAAACGTGCGAAGGATGTTGGGATTAAGCAGGAGTCGGAACTTATGTGTGTGGTGTCTGAGGTCGCCGAGTCGGATAGTGAGAGTGAAGTTAGCGATTTGAATCAACCGATTGCACCGGATAAGTCACCCAAACCCAAGAAGCCGAGAGGGAAGAAGGGGAAGAATAAAGGGAAGGGCAAGAAGAAGAATCGAACCGATAGTTCTGCGGAATCGTCACCAAATCTCGCCCCCCCTCCGACTACCGCTTCTCCCAACCTCGCCCCTCCCGTCAGCGCCACCCGCCCTTCAGCATCCGCCCCGCCATCTCCAACCCCAAGCATCCCGCCCTCCCCAAGCCTCCAACCCTTTAAAACCGCACGCGAGAAGATCGATGCGTTAAAGAATTACTGGCGCACCATGTTAGTCCCTCCAATAGAGAACTACATCGCCAGCCCACCTGCCGACCCGAAGATTCGAGATTTCGAACATAAGATGTTCAGTGAGACTACGATGGCGCAGGTGATTCTCAAGGCGGATGGGATCGAACCTGATGGGGATGAGACGGCGCGATCGAATCGGAAGGCGCTTATTGTGGAGATCCAGCAGTTGACGAAGAGGTTGGATGAGGCGTCTAAGACTTGACGAAAGAAGTTTGTTGAGTTTGGATGATACGTCCTGAACCGATATACATAATACTAGTCCACATACACATCCTGAAGGATACCACTCTTCTCTCCATTCTTTTCTCTCAGTTGGTTACTTTACTCTTCTTTTTACTTTGCGATATACGGTTTATTCCCCCGTTTAGACGGAAACGGCTACAACGAGCGGCTACATACCGACCGTTTCTTGATATTATCTCGTTTATTAATATTTTGTGTTCCGTCGGCGCATATTTGTGACTCCCACCGCTCACGCATTCCATGGCGTCTCGTGGTGTTTCCCCTTGAAGGTTTATTTGCCAGGTTATACTGGAACATATTTCTTGAATTATCGTCCACTTTTATCCAGCTTTAGAAGGATCTTGAATACCTGCAGTCCAGTTTATAACTAGGATAGGGCATGCAACTCAATCGCAGAAGCAAGGGATGAATAGAGCAAAAGACATCGGAGATTAAACTTGACATGCAATAATAGTAATACCATGCATTCCTCTTCCTCTATCCATCGACAGATATCAACCATCGTACTCTCCTCCTTTTCATAGAATCTCATCTCATCGTCGTCGTTGGAAGAAAGAGAAACTCAGCTGATGATGATGGATTGACCAATCACAGCCTGTAGATCCCCCCCAGTCACTTCCCTCCCCTTAAGGGCAACTCGTGACTGGCTGAAGAGCCTCATCCCCAGTCTTTCTTTCTTCTTTCTTCGACTTCATCTTCAACTTTCTTACTGTTGGACTGTCTTCTCTCTGTCTTCTCCCTCTCCCTCTCTCTCGTTGTCTCTTCTGTCTTGGGGGTCCCTCTCTTACTCTCTCGCTGTGCCTCTTCTTGGTCAACTCCCTATTCCACCCTCTTTTCCGCCACCTGAAAATCAAGCCCCCCTAGCGTGTCTCTGCCTCCCCCATATTCTCTTCTTTGTCACTTCTCCTCCTTCACTTCTCCCAAAAAGCCGTGCGCACCTGTGCTACCAATAGATCGTGCATTCGGATTCGCTCGTTTTCAACTAATTTACCACTACCACTTCTCCGTTACAAGCTCCTCCCACCACCAACCCCGAGCCCCCGAATCCCAAAACCATCATCCCATTCCATCCCATCCCCTTACCACACGACCTCCTGGACCAAAACAAGTCCACCACGACCATCGCCTGTGTCGCTTCGCGCCGATTGCTTCATCGATATTTCCTCCAGGACCACGACCTTGTCTTTACCTAAATAAACTCAACCGTACAAGCCATATTCAACGAAAAGCCCAACCCCATCGCAACCCATCCCTCAGCCTCCCTCTCGTTCTCAGCTCTGTTGAACAGAACCAACCCCAAACGTCCTTCCCCACTCCATCCGACAACCCTTTGTCCTACAGACAAAGAGACAGAGACCAGACCATTCCTCCCAACCCCAAACCCCGGCTCATGCCAGCCACCGTACAATTGACCAAACATTCCTTCATACCGTAGCAAGGATTACAGAGGCTGTTGCTGAGAGGGAGTCAAACCGCTGAGAGCGAGAGAGCTGTGGAGGATTTTCTGGGATGTCGGGAGCTGCAGCAACGCCATCTGCAGATCCTCTGCCATCCCCCCCAACCAGCTTAAATGGCAGTCGACAACAATGGGATTTCTCCGTCCCAGCTGGTCCTGAGGTATGCACCCTGCCGTTCCTTTCATTCTTGTGGTTGTCTCTTTGTTCTGCTTATCCTTTCATGATGTTTCCTGGCGGGAAAATAATCGACTGACCTGGTTGAAAAGCAGAATAATGTAAATTCGTTCAGTACTAAGTCACGACACTCGAACGATTCTACTTCTACGTATCCTAAGAATTCCCATCGGCATAATACGAACGGTGTATCGGTCTCGCGAAACTCCTCACGATCTGGATCCAGGACTGGTGGTGCACCCGAACCAGGCTACCTTCTTCCCAACCGTGTGGACACATTGGGCCGAAAGGACACCGGGTTGAGTCGGACGGGAAGCGAGGCAGACAGTTTACTAGATTTGTATGGCCGCGACTCAGCGAACAGGAGTGCTGTAAGCGTTACAGACTCTGGCGAGAGAACGGGGGGTAAAAAGATGAGCCAAAAAGACAATGCAGAGACGGAGCATACCAATTGGATTCACCGGGATAAGTTAGCACGGATTGAGAGTGAAGAGCTTCAATTGGCAGGTATACATTTTCCGCGTCAGGTGAGGACTGGAAGCAAGTCGAGTAGCAGGAGAGGGCGTAGCCATGATTCCCATAGTAATGGGATAAATGGTGTCGTTGAGGGGCCTGAACAGTTCCCTCCCGCGCGCGAAGACAAATGGCAGAGGATCTCGTCACCGACTCCCGTTGAGGATGTGGATGAGGATATGGATGATACTGGTGAACCGATGAGCTTCGATCTCCGCTTACCGGAAGAGATAGCCGCGGACCCATACGAAGCCAATGATTCATCGACGTTCTACAGGAATCCAGGTCTCCGAAAGAGCTCGTCGCGGATACCAGTGCTAGCTACCAGTCCTGCACCCATTCCATTGGAGCACCTAGAACGAGAGTTTCCTTTACCACGGACGCGAGGCAATACCATTGGGAACGGGGATACCAGTGCTTCATATGGAAATTCGGCCCTACATGACGAAGCTGCAGTGGAGAGCGCAGGTTCTGCAAACAGCACACCAACCCCACCTCTGGAGAGTCGGCCGAGTAGTCGTCCTGGAAGCCGACCTGGGAGCAGTAACCAAGCACCAAGTTCCCCTGCCAAACAGAGATCTCAGGCCAGGAACTCACCAGCAACGGGAACTCGCAAAAGCTCAGTCCCTCCTAATACTCGGAAAACGTCTGGGCAACAGAAACCAAGAGCTGCGTCTAGCAGCAGCAGTACACCCAACCGCCCATCCACCCGATCTGGTGAGAGTCGGCCAATCAACCGACCGGAGGGAGATCCTCCATGGTTGGCAACGATGTACAAGCCCGACCCACGGTTACCTCCTGATCAACAGATTCTACCAACTCATGCGCGGAAGATGCAACAGGAACAGTGGGATAAAGAGGGGAAGTTGCCGTCTACATATGACCGCGACTTTGCTCCCTTGGCCATCCAAACCCCCCCACCCAATCCGGTCGTCGACCCAGCCAGTGAACAACCACAGGAACCGACAACTCCTAGTTCGTGGCCTCTAACGTCAGAAGGTCTGAAGAGTCCCGATGTGAACAACCGTCCAGGAACCAGTGGTACCGATCATGGCGGTTACAAGACGATGCCGAAGGTACAAAGTCCAGCTCCCACACCGGCACCAGCTAGTCCCAAACGTACACCCAAAGAAGAACGTGCTGCCGAAAAGGTGAGGCAGAAGGAAGAAAAGGAGAAGAGCTGCGGCTGTTGCGTCGTTATGTGATGGAAGCAATATGTGCGACTCGGATTTGATCTAGTCGGCTTCTAAAAGTTTGGTCGCCTTTCTAGAATAAAGCATCCCAATAGTAAACGGCGGTAAATTATGTTTGTTTTATTTTTTCTTGTTTTTTGGTTTCTGTCTGAGGGCCAGGTACTACATCGATTTCCGGCTCTGTTTTTCTACCCTATGTTCCCTCTTTTCTTCGCTTTGTTTTTATATCAATTGGTGTTAACAGTGTTGCTGCATTCAATGAGCAAGGTGGTTGGTTGGGGGGGTCCGTTCCTTCTGCTTTTCCTTTTCCTTTTCTTTCCTATCTTCTACCCGAGAACAGCCATTGCCCGTCGGCGTTACTCTTATTATCTTGTCCATTTATCCCCCTTTGGTCAGATCGGGTGTCAGCGCTTTCCCTTTTCTTTTCTCTATTTCCTTGGGTCTTTTGTCTCTCCAATATCTCTTCTTCTAAGATTCCCTCCTCGCCAGTTTGTGTGTGTTCAGCAATTCAATTTTCTTTTCTACTATCGAGATTTCAAGACTTGTTCTCTTATCTTTGCCAGGTCTTGCCTCGTGCAGGTTCAGTGCTCGAGGATAAGTGCAAAACTTGTGACGTCAAGTCACTTACTCGCCCTATTTACCTTCTCTCTCCTTCTATCTTGTCGTCAGTATTCACTTACCCCTTTAACGGCCTTTATGATACCTCGCCCAAACCCACCCCTATCTTCGACACCCTTAGTTTCTTACTATACCTTCTTTCCTTCTTCCCAACCGCTACTCCAAGCTCGCGAGGCTTCACCCTTTACTTGAACCTACAACGTCATTATCCTGCCGGTGTGACTGTCTTGGTGGCTCTCTCAGCCAGTGTCTTTCTTCCTTTTCTTGTCCTTTCTTGATGGTGTTTTAAATGCCTTTGTTTATTAATTGAATTGAAATCATCTTGTTCGCTAAAAGCGCTTCTATCCTATTCGATAAGCTCGTCGAGAATGGTCCATCCATAATATCGGGCATGCATCTTTAGAAACCTCAAGCATTGCGTCTTTATTTGTCATATCGGCCCAGATCTCACCATCCTGCTTATCCATTTGACATTATTAAACATCACCTCGAAGCCCATCGACGCGATGCCCCATGTACATAAATAAACTTATGCTTAAAACCTTTAACTCTAAATCCCACGTGACAATCACGTAATCACCCGCTTCTAGAATCGAAAAAATGCGTCATCATCGCTTCTTTCTTCTTTCAACCCAACTCGCTCGTTATTTCCAAGCAGTCACTTTCTCTCTCTCTCTCTCTCTCTCTCTCTCTCTCTCTCTCTCTCTCTCCCTGTCTGCCCCGCATATGTCACTACCACCACTCACCCTTCGCTCAGCACTGCGGCCTTTAACTAAACCCAAACAGCATAAATATCTCCTTCCATCCACCTCCCTTACCACCCTCACCACCACCACCCACCATCTTCACTCCTACACAACAACAACAAAACGACCAACGACGATATCCACATCGTCGCGAGCCCAGTTGCCCACCATCTCTTCCATATTCCAACGACTTTTTGGCTCGTTTGCCGGCCCTTCACCCGAAACAATGGCTGATGCTAAGAGTAAGGCGCAGAAGATTGTTGATGAGAACGCTGTTGGTATGTATATATAAATTTTTTCCTACTTCTATCCCATCCCTTCCCTATTTGAATAAATTCATCCTGATGGAAGCTAACATCTTGGCCGCCGTTTAATAATAGTCGTATTCTCCAAATCCTACTGCCCATTCTGCAGGGCCACAAAGTCCCTTTTGCAAGAGAACAATGCTCCTTTCTACCTAATGGAGTTGGATGAAGTTGGTACGTTACTCCCCCCCTCAGCACCACACCACTCCTCCAAGCTCGTGCTAATCTCTCTTCTTTTTCCTACGATAGATGACGGCGCCGCCATCCAAGACGCTCTCCAAGAGATCACCGGCCAACGATCCGTCCCCAACATCTTCATCAAGCAGAAGCATATCGGTGGGAACTCTGAGCTTCAGGCTCGCAAGGCGGAGTTG
Source organism: Arachnomyces sp. PD_36 (assembly GCA_032988195.1). Taxonomy (NCBI): domain Eukaryota; kingdom Fungi; phylum Ascomycota; class Eurotiomycetes; order Onygenales; family Arachnomycetaceae; genus Arachnomyces; species Arachnomyces sp. PD_36. Next base: position 736,130 of record JANTQE010000005.1, on the reverse strand, counting down.
CCATCTTTGTTGAAGGATGCTGGTGCTATCTAAACGTGATTGATTTCATGGCTGCCACGGTCTCTCGATTGCTCAAGTTTAGAGCTTGAAGAAGGAATAAGCCGTGGCATTGTTATACATTATATATCATACCTCTATAGATGGATATATCTGTAGATAGAAAGAAGAGACGAACGTTTGAATTGTACACACATACTTTGATACACATACAGGATTAACTTGAATATCAAACGGATATCGACTGCCTGCCAAGATAACATGATATGATACAAGTAAAATAGAAGAGAAAGCTCCAAGAGATCAAAAGCTTCGAAGCCAGCGAGGAGTAAATGAACGAACAAACTAAGACAAAGTGCCAACCGGTCTGCGAACGATCTCCATCATCCCATTCACAACGCTCTGCCTCGCTCCCTCACTAGCGACAGTCTTTCCAGAAAGGTAAACCATCCAAAGAAGACGACTAATCCGCTCATCAGACACCCGTCCAAGCCATTGCAATCCCTCCTTCTTCCCAGGCTGAATCAGAGAATCAAGCACCCCATTCCTATCCCGTAGAAGCAGTAGAGTCTGACCCTTCGGAACATTCTTCCTCACCCCACCACCAAACAAAGTCTTAAATTCACCCATCGAGTTTCCGAAGGACTCGTTATTAAACTCCGATTCTGCTGCCCCCGTCTCACCCGCTTCCTTCACCCTCGCACTCGCCTTCTGAGCCTTCGCAGTAACGCTCCGTACCCACCCGTCACGCAGGTGCAAGAAATCCGTATTCCTCGTCGGGACGATCCGGATCGCACTCCTGATCCCTCCTTCCTTGAGTATCAAATCCCACGTCTTTTCACTGAGTTCTGGGTCGAGAAGCATCTTTTGCAGATCTTCCCGTTCGGCGGGGACGAGGGATGTTGCTGCGATGGTACCCTCTTGCCCGACGCTGCTGTTGCTCGTGGGCGGGACGACGGCTTGTCGGATAAGGCGCTGCTGGAGGACAGGAATGTCTGCTTGTGCGATGTACAATCCCACAACGTAGACTTGGATACTTAGGAAGGAGACGGTGCGGATTCCCAGGCCGAGGAGTTGGTATTCCTCCGTGGGTCCCGCCTCGGGGATCGTGTCGCCTGCTTTGGAGACGGGGGGTGTTGGGGAGATGGAAGTGTCGAGGGTGGAGGGGAGGTGGATCTTTTCCGGGAAGCTAGGGACTGCGCTGTTTCCTGTTGGGACGGAGGAGGTGCCGTCTTCTTCGCCATCGAGGAGGTGTGGTTTTTCGATTTTGACTTTCATGGGGTTTGTTTCGATGCCTTTTGGTCCGTCGAGTTTGATTCCTCCTCCTCCTGTTGCTCCATCCTGTTTACTCTTCTTGGAGTTGTCTTCCGGTATGGCGAACATGTCCATGTGAATGACTCCGTACATTGCTACGGCGCATGCGACGATTCCGACGGCTGAGATAGCTATGGAGCGTCGCTGGGCAGCCTGCTGCTGCTGTCGAGCAGCAGCACGGGAATTGCTGGTTCCTGCGGAGCGGAGGGTTCGGCAGCTAGATAGAAGGCGCCGCTGCTGCTGTTGATGTTGCCTCAACAGCAATAGGGGAGAGGAGTTCGAGCGGTTGCCCAGCTGCAGACATTGCGAGAGCTGCTGGCGAAGCGGGATGTGGAGCGACGACGGTGCTATGTTCATTTTGAAGGCTGGTGAGATGGTAAAGCTGAGGTTAGGGAAGAAGGTCGGTCAGTTCTTGATGAAGCAATTGATGATGAGCTCCAACAGCTATTGACTCCCTTCCTGAGGATTGTTCTTGACCTTTGCTGCCACGATCCTTCAGTTGTTGACGATCTTGGAGGTGAAGTCACATGACCCATACAGCCCTAAGATATGACGATATCATACATATCTTCGTTGGGGCCGAGATCTCACGACTGGGGACAATAATATGAGATAAGAGAAAAGGCACTGATCAAGCTTAAAAGTATTATATATAAGGAAAGTCCAAAATCTTACAAAGACTGAATCGATGGCTAAAAAGACAAAATCAAGAAATAGAATCCACGTAGAGCGAGAGATGCAAAGGAAAGGAGAAATGAAATGAAAACGCCTGTTTTGTCGAAACCCATGCCAAATTTAAATAACAATCCCAAGCTCATGCCGGGCAATCCCTTCCTCCTCTAGATTCGGGTAGTAAGGAACCATCGCATCGGCCCCTTGAACATATGCATCATTATAGAGCCTCCAGTATGGCTGTCTCACCTTCCTTGCGGGATGGAAGAGGCCGGCCCATACGTAGTTTAGAACAATTCCAGTTCCCACGGCCATGCGGATTGCGTCAATAGCTTCGATGATACGGTCGATGACGTGGGGGCTGGTTTCGAATAGATTCGGGTATAGAAGGTTGAGGAGATGGAGCATAGCGTCCTCGCATCCAAGACCAACAACACCGAGGGCAATGTGCTTAACCACACTGGCGGCGGTTTGGCGATGGACTTGGTCGCGATCGATCAGTGCATCTTCTAAGAGAGGTGTAACAGCGTAGACATAATCTTTCGCCATTTCACCGATGTACTCGAATAGGAAGGACATTGCCTTCAAGACACCGTTTTGAACGTTGAGCTCAGGTACCCGATACTCGTTCATTAGAGCTGGAAGAACAGTAAAGGGTGCACAAGTCTCCGCAACGATACCGATAGCCACGGCCGTACAGACACGGGATTGACGTTCTTGAACACGGAGATTGTTAAGCAAGGTGGCAAGGACGTCCTGTGGACCAATCGCCTTGGCGATGAAACCGAATGTGTTGTTGGCAGCACGACGGATACCCTTCTTATGCGCCTTCAACATGTCCAGGAGCTCGAAACAGATTCGCATCCACTCTCGAGCATTGACTGATTCTGGTCCTCGGTCTGCAATACGTCCGACGAGATCGATCGTATTCTCCTGCACCTTTTCGTGTCGATTACGTAGAATGGGAGTGAGTCGTGGGAGTAGGTCTCGGATAGGTGGTTGCATCTGGTTGATACCAACAACGGTAACGATGGACCGCAGTGCGCCGAGAATAGAACCAAGCACTTCTGGGTACTCCTCACCGAGGAACTCGAAGAGGACGACACCGAGCTTGCCCATAAGAGCATCCTCACCACACTGCTTCATAACCATCGCGATCCGGGAGATGAGATCCGCTGCCTGTTGTCGAACTGTAGCCGATTTGTTGTTGAGTCGCCACAGAATCGTGCTAACAATTTGAGGGAGGTAAGGCTTGCAACGGGTGCCGAGCGCGTTAACAACCGTTCCGAAACCATTTAGAATAACGATGTCTTCCACACTTTGCTCTTGGAAAGCGTATAGGACGCCATCAATGAGTCGCTCCTCCAACCGTTCAGCGATGTCAGCCGCGCCGAGAGACGCGATAACCTTTTCCACCGTTTCAACAGTCATCTTCCTGTAAGCCTCGCTTTCGTCCTTCAAATTAGTCACAATCCTCTCCACGATTTCGCCAACCCCAACCTTCTGGCCCAGATCAACGGTAGTCTCTACGACCTGTCGGTAATTCCTCTTGTCAAGAGCCATCCGTCGGACCCAGAAGCTTTTAAAGAAATCTTGAAGAACATGCTCCTTGAGATAGCCAGCAGTAACTCCGTCGGTACCAGCGCACTGAGACACAACTTTCAAAACAACCTTCTTCATCTCTTCATCGGGCGAGGAAAACTCCCGAAGAAGAATTTCCATGATCTGGCTTGTGTAGTAATTGGCATACTCCTCGTCCATCAGAGGGATAATATACCCGACAGCTTTGAGGAAACCTGCCAGGCCTTTTCCGCGTTGCTTCCTTGCGCCTGTCCAGAGAGGGTTTAAAATATCATCAAAACTTTCGATACCGTAAGGATTGGCTGCTTCAGCTAGAGCTGCAATAGCCAAACTAGTCACCGTTCGTACCTTGGCCTGTTCGTCGCTAAGGTTATCTCCGATACAATCCACCAGTCCCTTCAGATGGGGGAGAATTGCACATCCCATTAAGATAGGAATCTGTTGGACGATCTTTACTCCTGTATGTCGAGCCTGCCATGACTTTTTACTGCGGCAGACAGCACGCAAGAAGGGGAGAAGCGCGGGAATACCGAGAGCGGATGCCACAACAGCGAATGCACGGGCTGTCGTGTTTCGCACGTACTCGTCGACGTGATCAATATCGGGGCGCATCGTACTAATCATATGAGCAAGACCGGCAGCTTTACTGAGGTTAGAGATGATCTCACGACCCTCAACTCGAGCGTAATAATCCTGGTCAATGAGCAGAGGCTCAATAACGACGAGAATCTTATGAACGTAGGGCCTAACTAGGTCATCCAGCTTGTAGAGAACACGGTCAATAACCTTAACAAGCAAATGACGTTCCTGATCCTCCAAAGTTTTCTCCATAAGCAAAGGAAGGATCTGATTGAAGAGGGCGCCGGCGCCAAATTGCCGAGCGTTGTCGGTGAGCTGACGCAGAGCAGTTTTCCTCATCGGTGGTGTTCCGTTCTTCACTTTCAAGAGTAACCTCATGATCTTCCTTTCCTTTAGCTCTTCCACAGTCATCACGTTCTCATCGGCACCGTCGACAAGTTTACCGAAGTATGCCATATCCTCTGCCTTGAAAAACTGCAGGTCTCCAACTCCTGGGATATCAGTCGGCAGTTGCTTGCCCATTGAGCGCGCATTTTCAGGCTCTTGCATCATGAAACCGCCGAACCCATTTGCGCTGGCGATAGGCGCGGGGGTGCTCATGAGCTTTCTTGCGGGAGTCCTGATAGGGGCGTATCCTGGTGGGGGTTCAAGAATCTGGTAACCTTCCGATGGAAGTAAAAAGTCTAGTTCTTCATCAGACAGCGGAGCGTTGCGAACCGAGATGTCCGTCCCGAAGGCAGGTTGTGCTGCCTGAGGTCCACTGGCCGAGGGATGCATTGGGGTAGCAAGACCTTGATTCCCTACTGGGGTTGCTGCCCCAAGGGAAGGTGCTTGATCCCATCTAGAACGGCGTGGAGCTCCGTCTTCAGCTGGCGCACCTGGAACAGGGGTTTGATCCCACCTAGATCGTTTGGTTTTCGTCACAGCAGTTTGCGCCTCCTCCGGTGCTGGAGTGGGCTCAGAAGATACATCCCACCTCTGCTTTCGCTTCCTCCCAGCCGTAACTGACGCGGTCGATCCAGCTTCGTTATTCTCCTTATCACTCTCGAGTTTCAGTGTCGCCTTATGCTCAGCAACCTCGTCCTGCCCAACATCCTGCGACTGCTTATCGCCGATGAGCTTCTTAACTCGTTCTTCCTCTTTCTCGAGTTCTCGAAGTGCCATAACCTCACGATATGTTTGGCCTTCGGCTTCGTTGGCTTGGCTATTGGCGGCAAAAGGGTCGGCGCGAGTGGGAGTGAGCGGTCCGCGATTGTGTCGACGCTTCTGATAATCAGTCTCACGGTCTGCAATTCTGGCAGATTTCTCACGCCCCATGAGTATATCCTCCTCCTCAACCCCGTTGCCAGATGCAAACTCATTCACTTGGTCTTTGGTAGCTGTATATTGCCCAACCAACCGACGCGTCCCCTCGCCGTCTGCATCGGCCATGTCTTCATCGTCGCCATCGACGGCGATGGAGGTGTTGTACCCAGCATACTTATCTCCGCCATTGCGATCGTAGAGCGAGGTGTCAAAGGATTCAGTGAGGGAAGCCTTGGTCGAAACGTCAGTTCGTTGGCTCGACGGATCAAAAGTCTTTGAACCTTTTTTGCCCGCGGCTGCGGCGTTCCTCTCCGCCTGGAGATTCCTGATCCGATCGAAATCAGCTATAGAAGTAGAAACTGTCAGTGAACGAAGATTGTGTCTTGGGTGGTTGATCTTACCGTCAGACATGATCGCGGTGGCTAGTGATTCGGCTTAGTCGAATTAGACAGCGCAGACTGGCAGTAATGCAGCCCACATTGAGGTCCAACACCGTATATTGATGATAAGCAAGCTAGTTTCTGGTTGTCTGGTCGCGACGTCAATATGGTCGATGGAGGAGAGTCGTTAACAATCTTCAAGAATCGCAGAGGCGGCTAAGCCAAGAAAAGATAATCCCTTCTGTAAACGGCAAGGCGCAGATTATATAATATATCACGTGTTTTTAGTTCAAATATCTTCGGATAAACATTATTGCGTTGTATCACTACACTTTCCTTTTTCCATCACGCTGTCTTCTCTCACTCTCACTTCAAAGGAAAGCCCCCTTACAGTTCTACGATAACGGGTGTTCGAGTCTTTACTCACGGGAATACGGGGTTAGTAGTCCCCCGCGGGTTGATTGGAAAGAGGATCGCATGATTCAGCCTGTCCCGCCCATCTTATGCGCTATGGCTGTGTCTTTCTTCCCCCAATTACCCTATTCTCGGTGAGAGCGGCAAGATTGGGGTCCCAAGTCTAAGCCAGCACATTTTCGAGAACCTCTCATCATTGGGTACGGGTGGAATTACCTCCCATAATATATCAGCGAACTACGTGGCAGACCTTGACTGATACTCGGGCTCAATAAAGCCAGTTATTCACGCTCAATAGCACGGCCCACGGATATAAGGGAGCGCAGGCGGCGTTGGCTTTGACTTTTTGATAGAGGCAGAGGGTACTTCCACCGTGCGGTATGAATCCTGGTCTCGAGGACGGCATTAATGCAGCGCGTCAGGGATCTGGATGGGCAGATTTGAAGACGACAGCCCTGTGATCTTTTCGGGCATGCTGGGCCGACGACTTATCATGTTCTTCTTCCCGAAACGTCCCAGCTACCAACCGGATGTGGGACGAGTTGTAAACCCGGATAAGCTTTCTCTGTGGTCTTCAATGGTACCTCGTGGGTGGAGCACATTTATCGGGACCGCTGTCCCTGGGAACGCCTCAGCTATTGTACCTTTTCGACATGCGCTCTTGCTACACGGCAGTGACGGCACTTCACATTTCTTATACTACCAATTAATTCTCCGATGCTTCAATAGCCCTTGGGTCTGGGAATAGCCTAAGTGCGCACCCTTGTCCTACAGAATTATCTAGAAGGCCGCAGCAAAGGTCTGCTTATAAGCGCCGCAAATCTGGACCAAAGATTTGGGACGATACCTTGCAACTGCGGTTACAGATGCGGCCTCTGGGCCACCTTCATGGTTAAAGTCTCTTGGAACTGGGGCTTCCAATTTTGAATTCTTATTCGGTGCGTTGTCACATTCCTTGCCCACTATTCTTGGAAGGTGTCCACTTGTCCTGGGCTTCTTATTTTGCGGCGCATTCTCTGGGACTGAGAAACACTTGGTCAGCCGAGGACGCTTTCGGAAGGCTGTGACATCTGGAGCCTTCCCAACCCCAGCCCCGCTTATCCATGCTTCCTGTTACCATCTGCCATCTACGATGGCCCCTTCTTCTTGGTGTAATGCGCAGTCCTTGAGCGAAGTCCGCGGAAAGGCTGCTTTTTTCCCCTGCCTTTTGTCCCCCTGGAGACCTGACAGGGCCCTTTTTTTACTCTGCAAATCATGTCTCTCGTTGCTTCACCTGATCATGCAGTGGCTTTTTCGTTTGGATCTGATCCTCCCATGATCTCGATTTCACCCAGACTAAGCGTTTTCGCCCCATCAACATTGAGCGGTTAATCAACAAATCAGCCCTTTTACATAGCGCCAAGACGAACTAAATCAACACTAGCCCGATCTGCGCCGCACCAGGGCACCAGCTGCACCACCGATTTCCTCTCCAGCAAAAAATTGCATCTCATCATCGCTGTTGGACTTGACAGCTTCAAGCTCCCCCGTTTACGGAAAAAGTAAACGCATGCGTGCAACATGCTTATCATATTTGGTCCCGGAGTCGGTTGGCTCTAAGCTAAGCCGCTTAATGTGCAGATTCCAACCCGTTCACAGTCAGACTAAATCTCTGGCTTTTTTTGCTTCTTTGTTCGAATCATGATTTGGTCAAGGCCTGATCGACTCCCCTGTGACACACATGGCAAGTGGCCGTCAGTAACTGCAGTAACGGATCCTCTGGAATACGCCGCTTCCTTCGTTGTTATTTCGCATGAATATGACAAGCATGCCGCAGGTTCAATGCCACAGACCCATGGCTGAGTGACATAAACTTGGACCACTTGCTCTGGCAGACACTTTAATCTCTCCATCTTTTACCTGGCTGACCTGTGTTGGCTCTGTGGACAGGGCCGTTTTAAATGGGGTTAATGAATGCTATCTACGACATAACGGCACGTTAATGATTATATATATCTTCCATGCCATATCACCGCTCCCTCGAAACATTCCATCCCTCCCTTGACTTTGCCCTCTCTCATTCTTGTCTTTGGCTACGGTTTCACATATACCCACCCGTCTGGAGAAGCTTGAACCCTAGCAAGGCAGCTCTGCCTCATTGCAACAAGCTTTCTTCCCTATCTGAAGTCAAAACACGTTTTTCTACTTCACCACGTTGTCGCCGATCACCATGCCTTCATTTAGTCAAGCTCTAGTCCTTGGGGTAACTTTGCTCAGCACCGTCGTCACAGCAGCTCCCGTCGACATTCCGATCCAGAGCGACCTGATACTCAAATGGGCGCTCGACGGGACCGCAATCACGAATTGTGATATCAGCAATGCGGAGGTCCCACTACACAAAACATACCCGCAGTTACCCCATCCTCCTCGGGGCGATCAACTCAAACATGTGGTTATCGGGCGTGGTACCCAGAACTATACCTGTGCCGCCGCCAACGACGCATCTGCAGTTCCCGAATCTGCTGGCGCAGTAGCAACGCTGTACGATGTCTCATGCCTCGCCGCTAATTCCCCAGATCTTTTGCACCAAATATCTGAGCAGGCCGAGAAAATCGATAGTAACGCCCTCTCCAGTCTAGCTAAACTCGTCAAAGATGTTGCTGGCATCAATCTGATAGAGGGGTATCACTACTTCGACAAAACGAGCACTCCGTTCTTTGACCTCAAGCAAGATGGCTCCAAAGACTGGATCTCAACTTCTGGGATCGAGAAGGTGCCGTCTCCTATCGGTTCTGTGGATTGGTTACGGCTCAGTCGAAAGGACTCAGTCGGTATCAAGGTATGTTCTGATCCTGCAATCCCATACTAGAAGCAAGGAAGTAGCTAACCGACCCCCCCTAAAATAATAGGAAGTCTACCGAGTCGAAACCCACGGTGGGCAACCCCCATCAACATGTGCCAAATCTCCAACTTCATTTGAAGTCGAGTATTCAGCAGAGTACTGGTTCTTCGGGTAAAAGGCATGTTCGCCACCCTTGTTGAATCCTTCTCCTACCCTTACTTGTCTTCGGTTGCCCAGAATTCCTTCTCCCCTTGTCTTTTATGAAGTTCTCGCGCGCATTTATGAATTTTCTTTTTTTGTTCCGGAATGTTCTTTGGATGATTATGACATGTATTCTGTGCCGCTACGTTGGTTTTTGTGTGCGTGGTTTTTGGTTTTAGAGCCCTTGTTTTGCATGTACTCCCTTCACCCCTTGCGTCCATGTTCATAGATACCCACCAATTTAGGGTTTGAAGAAGAAAACGGTTGCATACTCTCTAAAAAATCCTTTTCCTCCTTGTTTCTATTTCATTCCTTACTATTTAACCGAGATATGAGCACTATGGCCTCCGGATGGTTATTTTCTATGGCCTCTCCCAAGCGAGCGAGGGGACGTACCAAATCCGGACTGTAGATAGATATCAACCCAACACATAACACAGCCTGCACCCAAAAATAGCCTCTTAACAATAGTTAAACACGAAAGGAGCCCAGAGTAAGAATTCTTATTAGAAATGCTCTTTTTTAATATTTTCCGACCTCATTATTATCATCCAACATCCAATCAATCATTATCCAAAAGGGCCAGGCGACCTGCCATAGCCACTCGACCCCAAACAGCAGCGAGCTGAACATGAAAAGAAATCTCCAACATCGCTAGAAAACAGACATTGACTTGATTCGTTGAAGAATAGAAAAAAAGAAGAAACATTGGTATCTTAAAGCAAAAAGAGTAGGGAAAAGACATGAGACATAAAAAAGGAAAAATAAGGAAGAAAAAGGAAGAAAAAAGGTCATCAATACAGGCCAGCCGATAAATGTATCAGAATAAGAATATGTTATAAGTAATAATGGCTCTCAAAGACCGCGAGGTCTTGAACGGAGGCCGTAAAAACAAGATCTTTGGTCTTTTCTTTCGCTTTTTGAAAAGCTGCTTGCTTGCTTGCTTGAATACACAAAACAAACCAAAATTCCAAGAAAATAAAGGCAGGTCGTGATAAATTCGTTTGTCGTTATACATAAATATGTCAGATGATCAAGGTCGTAATCGTGGGGGAAATAGTCGTAATAAAGGGGTAGGATAGAGTGGGATATGTGGCATGTAGTCGTGGTTGTAGTTCGTGATCATTAGAAAAATGGTAGCCAAAAAGAGGTGAAGGTAAAGGTGATAGGTTCCCTAAACAGGATGGATACTTGGATACTTGGGGTTCCGAAAAATTTGCGATGATGGGCGTCGCCGTAATCACACGCTGGCAGTCCTTCGGTTCACTTCACTGGGGTTTTGAGCGTAGGCGATTAGAAGCCTAAACCCAGTTCCACGTCTTCGACATTCTCTGAGAACCTTCCCATCTGCCCAGATACTCTGGTCCAAGTCGCCGTCTGGAAGAACGGACATCTCGTAGCAACGGGTATACCACCAGCGCCCAACTTTGGCAACCATTTTAGCAATGGATTCGTCGTTGGCGGGGGATGGAGACGGGTCGGAAAGTAGGTCGCCGAGAGACACCTTCACGCTGTCGCAGGATTCTCGGCACCACTTTTGGGTAGTTCCATTCGTCGAAGTGGTTGAGATGGAAGGGCCTCCTCGCGTGGCTGAGTTGGACGAGTAAGACCCAGTCGAATCCGATGAGTTTACAACGGTACCGGCAACTGGCACTCCAACCATGCAGCGGTTGAGGTTCTGAAAACCTTTCTTTCCAAGTAGCTTCTGAAGATTATCGCTTGCTGGTTTCAAGCTGACCTCTGGGTGTTCGAGCCAGGTTCGTTCCTTCAGCATTCGCACAGCCTTTCGTGTCCGGTTTCCCATGTTCAACATGTCCAAATCCAAAACACTCATTTCTATATAGCCACCGGGTCGTAGTACTCGCTTGCACTCGGAAATCGCATTGCGTTGTCCTGCCTCAGGGCAAGACGAAGGAAACCGGAATACAGTGACGGCAAAGAATCCCTTCGGGAATGGGAACGGGCTCTCGAGACTGGAGTGATGGACGGTATGATGATTTGAAGGCGGTTGCCAGGCAGCGGGGTTAGCAGAAGCTGGAGCAGCGTGGGCGATGCTGAGATTGTACACTGTGGCTGTGGGGTAAGAGAGAGCGCAGTAGAAGGACCAGTCATCGTTTCCTAGCCCATCAATAACAAGGATACGCTCCTGATCAGCATCTTTGATATGGTTGTGTGCGGGACTGAAAAGAACGCGCCCGAACGAGAGCCAGCGGCTGGTCATGAGTGAGCCTGACCGAAGATTTGCCGGGGATACGGCGCCATGGCGATCGCGCTCAGCACTATCCATAAGCAGCGTGTTTCTGTGGCGAGCAACCTCTGTACTCGTAGATGGAGTGACAGACTGCGCTCCCGTTACAGTTGATTGGTAGCTTGAACGACCATATGATGATGAGCTGTCGAGACTGGTATCCATGGTGCCACTCTTATTCCTTTCCTCAAAGTCGGCAAAACGATCGCTGACAGAGCCAGGGGTGGAAGGACCTATCGATGAGTGTAGAGCAGACACAATCCTGGACCTGCGGAGATGCACAGACTCCGCACTATATCGATCGAGTGAGTCTGGTGGCAGAAATTCAGGTAAGCCGGTTGGGCTATCGTGTATTCCAGTCTCGTCACTGCACGCGCTTAGCTCAGCCTGTAAAGTTCTACTGGCCCGAGTTGCCATTTGGAACGGCTCCCCGTTAGGTAGCACTATCTCCAGTTGGGGTGGCTTGGGCTTTTTCGGGGATAGAACGTGGTCGATGAGGTCGTCAAATTCGCCCCAAACCTCGTCTTCAGTGGGATTGGACCCTGGCTCGGGGAGAACAGCAGTCACAGCCGCCAGACTCAGCTTCCCTTCCGAGCTGCTCGAGCCCGAAACCTCCGATCCTTTTCGGGGAGAGAAGGCAAGGAATTCGGGGCCGGTGCACGGATACGTAGGGTCACCTTGGGCAGCTGCAACGGGCGCGCTATATGGTTTAGTATCGCCGAAATAGTCGTGGAAAGGTCTACTTGGGAGGACATCCGTTTGTACTTCAAGAGCGGGGCGTGATGGCTCAGCCTGATAATTTGGCTGGGCTCCAGCAGTGACCGTAATTGGTGGCGACTCAACCACACTGAAAGGCCTGGAGAACGACTGGAGTGCTGGCCGATGCTCCCGATCCCTTCTCGACACGACCCTAGGGATTCGACCGACAGGTGCTAGCCGACTTGGACGCTCTTCTTGTACCTTGGGCTGCTGGGTCTCCTTAGAGACCGAAACCTCGGGGATATCCTTGTTAAAGAATACCTTCGGTGATGATGGGCGTCCTCCGGAAGGATAGTCTCCAAAAACGGGAGGGGCAGGGAGTAGAACTGATTCCTCGCGAGGCTTCTTGATTTCAAGTCCCCCAGGAACATCATCTAAATCGCCAATATCATCATCCTCCGTAGACGGGGAAACTTCTGTCTGGTGGAGAATATCCTCAAGCGTATCTTCACCGCTTTGTTCCGCATCAACAAGCGCATAGTGAGCAACGGGCTTCGCAGAAGGGACCTGGGAGATAGTGGCCTGGAGTTCGGTGAACTCCGAAGTGTTTGGTACCGCCACTTGCTCCTTGCGATCCGCTCCATTACTCCGCTGGAAGAAATTCCACTTCTTGCTTTTCCCCCATCGGTCCGACTTCTTTGGCTTAACTTCTTTCTTCTCCTGAGTTTCATTGTCCACAGAAAAATTGGTTGTGCTGCTTTGAGCGATAGAAGAAAGCGTTGTATCGTAACTGTTGATGGGGGGACTGAAAGTGGGAGTATTAGTATCGATGGACGCTAGAGGTTTCGCTTCCCCTTTGTTCTTGAAAATCTGCGAGCGACGTAGAGAACGGCGTTTTTGAAGTCCCGGTACTGGGATGTGACTTTGGTTCTCATTCGTCATCTTGGAAGTGTTCTGGCCTTGGGACGTATTCTGGGCTTGCTCAAAACGTGAGGCTGACGAAACAAGAGATTCTGAAGAGTACCCATTTTGCTGAGGTGATTGAACGTAACTCCTGGAATAAGCCGTTGAAGCAACACTGGTAGTGCTGATGCTCTGCTCGCTTTGTGTCCGGCTGAGCTCTCCACCGTCGGCACCTCCACCACTAATTATGACAGGCTCGAGACGCTGGAGTAGAAAGTCATCGATATCTGACTCCCCTCGACTATTGAGGCTGGTCTTGCTACCATTGTTTATAGTAGGAACGCTCCCTGTAGTGCTTGTCGACCGGCCCCGAGACGTACTACCTCCAACACTCGATTTTCTTCCTCGGTGGGCGTATCTTCCATATCCTTCGTGTCCCGTACCCGCTGCAGGCCCACGCCGAGCTGGTCTCTCGGGGTTTGTAACGTCGGGTACCGTCTTCGATCTTTTCGAAAAAAGACCAAAGCGCTTGTCTGAGTTCGCAGCGGCAGGCTCCTTCCGTTCTTTTGTCAACGTTCGTTGGCGTGATTCGGATCTTACCGAGCGGTGAGTCGGTCGAGGAGCAGTTGGTTTGTCTACAGGCTCCTGGGGGCTGGGGGAATTGTATCTTGAAGGCAAGCGAGAAGTGGTACTCGACTTCGAAAAGCTCGGCACAGGTATTGACGTCTGGACTGGAGTCGGTTGGGGCCGAACAGTTGAAGTGGAGGAGCTATTCTCTGAAGATTCTCGTCGCTTGTGTCCGGAAACCTTGATTGGGCTGACTATATTGCTTTGGATAACGGGTGAGGGCTTAAACTGCAACTCTTCAATCCCATCTCGGCTAGGTCTAGATGGAACTGGGCTGGGGCGGGATATAGATGTCTGTGCCACATGTTCAGATCTATTACGTTTTCCAGGGGACGAGTCGAGAGCAGAACCATGCTCGGTCGATCGGCCCCTTTCTTCCGACGGCCGGCCCGAATCTCCAGATTGCTGTCTTCGCGAAGGGGATTTAAATTTCACAGAAGATTTTCGAGGTGGCGGCGTTGGAGCAGGTGGCGTTCGAGTTACCTTTGAACTCTCATATTCCACTTGAGGCCATTCTGGGTTCGTACTTGAGTTTGAATGTGACGAGAGGGGTGTGCTGCTGTTAGGGACGCGGAGCCTCGTACTTTCATCATGGAAATATTCCGTGGACGGACCCAATTCCGGAGTTTGGCGAGATAATTGAGTCCGACTTCGCGTAGGGCTAGGCTGCCTTGCTCGCCCTATTTTGGTTGGATATACAATACCCGGGGAGTAGGATGATAAAGATGTTGGGGTCGAATTCCTGCTGCTCCAGGGCCCTGGAGAGTCCGAATATCGGGTAGACGGGCTGCTTGCGGTGTTAAAATTAGGTGTAGGTGGAGGGAGATTGTGTGTGTTAACCCTGGATAATCCAGCCAGCTCGGGAATCTGGGTAACCGGAGGATCTTCCTTCCTGGTCCGTTGCTTCATAGTAGGAATGTTCGAGATAGGTGTTTGGGACGGTTGGGGCTTTTGCTTCTGTGGTTGTTGCTGTGGCGGGAGTTGCGGTTGGCTCGGTAGTCGAGGATATGGCGTCTGACCCTCAAAGAAGGATTCCGAACTCGGGTTCTTATGGGAGCTGGGCAATGGATTTTGCGCAGTTGGGCGGACTCGGTATTGATGGTCAGATTCTGACGCATTGGACTTAGACCGCGTACGCTCAGCGTATTGTTCAATTGAGGGTGCTTTTCGGCGCAAGACATTCCTCTGCCTAGGTGCACTCGATTTTGTCGCTGTAATAGTTGTCGTCACCTGTGGAGATGGCATTATGGTCCTTTTGTTTGTCGATTGAACAGGGAGAGAGGAAGCGGACGCATTCCCAGAAGGCCGCGGAAGACCGGATGGCCTTGATCCCGTCGCCACCTGGGGCGCCATCATCTGGGAAACAGGTGCCATCACAGAAGTGGTACTTCCGCTCTCAGAAACAGAAGAGCCCCGTCGGCGTCCTGTCATATAAGGTCCTTGTCCTGGGTTCTGCAATCTTGACGGTCTTGGGACCGTAGCACCACCAGTGGCCATAGTAACAGAAGTCATAGGTAATTGGGTGTCCCGTAAGTATGAATCGGCCTCCGCGAACCTCTGTCGCCGGTTGCGATCAGACTTGTGTGACGACATAGTGCGACCCAACCCGAAATTTCCAGTTTCAGGCCCAGAAACCATCTTTCCAACCCTTTGATAGAATCAAGTCAAAAATCATCCCGGATGATTCATGCGATCGAGGACATTGATAAGAAACGGCCTTGCCGAGATACTATAGCCTCAATGAGTCTCCAGCTCCGGGCAATGTCAGAGCCAAGAAGGGAAAACTCACCTTCGGAGAATTTGGCTTATTTGGCTGAGAGGCGGGTGGGAGGTATTATTAAAGTAGAGGAGGGGGAAGCGGCTAAAAATGGCTCCTTGGGTTGGGGAGAGCAAAGCTGAAAAGAGGCGACAAGAACATAGAAAAAGGATGACTCAAACGCAACAACGGGTATATCAGTTTATTTAATGATTTAAAGCCGCACACCGCAATGAGATCATACACCGGGATCCTAATTTTTTGAGAGAGAATGCGCGAATCTGTGTGCGCTGTTGGGCGCAAAAGCTCACGATAGTTCCGCTGATAAGTATCTGCAGGCTACTTCGCCACACACGGAGGGACCGTTGGAAGTTGTCGGGAAAATCAGGTGGGCTGTGGCTGAACGGTGGATCTGACAGGCAAGGCAGGAAAACCACGTCAATCGAACCATTCCCAAAACATGCAAGATGATCTAATGTCGGTGAAGGGGTCAGAAAAGATCGGAAGGAGAGGAAAATCTAAGAGACCGAAAAGGAACGGAGGGAAAGAAGTAAAATAATAGAAATAAAATGGGAGCACAAGATGGCTGTCCCGATATTTTTAAAGTCGAAGCGCCCGTCTGCCCGCTTGGGTCCGAGAGTAAACGGCACGGTGTGAATGGACGCCGCTCTAAAACCCCCCTGGTCCGATGGAAAATTCGCAAGCAAGACTTTTCACCAGCAACACTCAGTGCGTGCGCTGATGAAGGATGGCGCATTGAAAAAGGATCGACTTTCGCTCTCCATCAGGGACTATATTTTTACATGGTTACTGGATAGCTCAGAGAGCAAAACGAGAGCATGACCGGGATAGGAGGGTAGTTTATGGCCGGTCGTGATTACTCCTCGTTCACGGACGAGTTTTGAGGATATCGTAAGGTTCGGGGAAGGGACGGTTGCGGGTACGGGAGAGAAGAAGTTAAACTGGGGGGCTTCCATGGTTTCAAAGGAAGAGGTCGTTGGCGGGTGGGTGGTTACCGAGCAAAGCGACCCCACCAACGTCCATCCAGTCAGTTGTGAGGAGAGGGCAATCCCGAGTTGGAGAAACGTTCGAGAGAAGTCTTTTCCGGGAGCACGTCCGACATCCATAGGCATTTGCTCTTTGGAGGCAGTCGTGTTTCTTCGCTTACGCTGGTTGATTGGCGGACGACCTCGCTGGGAGGCAAAATCCATGTCCGACAGTCGAGCGAAGCTGACAGGCTGCAGCAAAGATTTTGGCGCCAACATTTGTGGGTTTCCTACAATCGATGGGCACCGTACCCTGGGATTCTCTCAAGGATCAAGGATAAGTTCGAGGCGAATGCCCAGGGTTTCAGTCGACTCAGAGTGTTTGGATCGGAGTGAAGTGGAGTTTTTGGTATCTCAGATCACACAGAGTGCATGAAGTGGCCGAAAACCTTGTCGTCGTCGATCAACAAACGAGTTATTATTATCCATCTGCCATCTGGCCTGAATCATGGCTCGAGGCCAGTACTTCTTGCTCAGAGAAGACATTGAGTCGGAAGGCCTGATGCTCGACGAACGATCGTAAACAGAAGAAAATGCAAAGGAATGTCCGTCTAAACGAAACGAGAAAGTTCTCCGAGATCAGGTGAAAAGTCACTGGACTCGCTATCACGAGATTGAAGATCATGTGTTTTGGGTGAAGGCGAAAACATCGACATCAACATCAACAATTGGTGAAAGAAGATCAGAAGATGAAATTCGATGCATAAAGATTGACACTCTGTTGGTCTCTGATACCAACGGCTTTGACTAGCACGGTGTCCCCTTTACTTGACAGAGACATCTCTTTGGGTAGAGCAAATGGTACAGCCACAATTCCTCGGGACGTACGGGGTACATGAGACCTGCGACTTGTGCCGTCTTCTGGTCCAAGTTTGCCTTCTACCGGTCCTCATTGGAATAGACAAGAAATTTCGTGATCTCCCGAAAGAAAGGCTCCCAAACTTGCATCTGCATCAAACACCAACAGGAGAGCTTCAACCCGCATGGCATCGGTAACCCCGTCTGCACGCAACTGGATATGCAGGGCTTCCTATAAGAACAGCGCGTTCCCAGTGTCCTTATTTGAAGAGGCCATCTTCTGACATATCATTGATTCCCCAAGATCCACCGATTATCGAGAGACCCTTTTTCTTCGGGGGTTCTCTTGCTGCGGCTTCTTAACCATCGCAGCTGAATTGAATTCTCTCCTCTTTCTCATCAAATGGCCAGCCTGGACGGTTCTTCCCCGCAAAGTCTTTCGTCCAACGGGTATGATCCTTCTCACACAGACCCAAAATATTCTCCGTCTCCGTCGTATCAATGGACCAAGCATTATTTGAGAGAGAAGCATTTGGGAAAGATATTTTCCGAATTCAAGTCGCCTTCTTGCCTCTCGCTAAACCTTGTCCAAGGAACCGGCTCTCAAGATGTCCCATTCGTTGTCACATTTTCAAGATCGGCCAAAGAGAAAACCCAACTTGAATACGACCCGCATCTCATGCGCAAGGCAAGACGTGAAAAAAAGAACGGCGAAGACTTCACGCGAAAAGTGCTCACTGACCGGACAGATCGCATCATATCACCCCCGATACTCGGAGTGTGTTGATTCAGTCAGGCCCGCCCCCTCAGATCCAAGAAACCCCCGACGTCGATCTTCTCACCCGCGTAAATATCTGACTCCTCCTTACGTGAGAAACCAGGGCATACACAAAAAATCATCGTAGAACTCGTAGTCAAAAATAAACACACCTGGGCCTTGCATCGAGGTCGACAACGACGACGATCATCACGATCCTTCCCCCGGGCCCCCAGAACAAGGCAGATTTCCACCAACCGCTCACGACACCTAACCGCCTGCAGGTTCCAGCCCTGCAAGGTTTCCCAACATCAACTCCTAAGCAAAGTACCGAAAAAAACTACTGCACAGAGAACAAGGAAAATATATGTAGCCTCACTCATACCCACACACAGAGAGAGACAACTCGCATCGCAAGCGCAGACTGAGTAAAAAAAATCTGCACTGGGCGACCAGACCAGACCAGACCAGACCTGATCACCCCGAACGAGGCGCACGCACAGAAAAAAAGAGTCTAGACTTCATGTAAAAATCCCCGACCGCCTTATCTGTTGACACGCTTATCGTGGTCTGCTTGTAGTTTAAAAATCGTACATTAGGGCTGCTCCACGATTCAGCTGTGCTGGGAAGTTGTGAGGGAGCAGAGAGGAGGAAGAGACGTCATGGTGCTTCGAGTTAGCGCTTGCTTGTTGGCATCTCGCATTCTGTTGCAGCTTGCAAGACCGATTTCCAACACTGTTCACGACTATCCCATAGAAGAATTTTCATTCACGGGTGTTCGCATGTCCTACACGTTTAATGAATTAATTCTAAATGAAATATGTGTTGCTTGTTGTCAGTGAGAAAAGCATCAAGTTTCTTAGACATCATGATGGATATAAAATATATTTATTCACCGACTTCGCAGAACTACCAAGCGCCAAACTATTCCCACCAAAGAGCCTTGGGTTATTATTACAGACCTGTGTGAAAGAAAGGAAAAAAATATAGACCCTTTGGATTTTCCCGCCGTGATGAACCACACCAGCCCCGTTCCGTAAATAAAGAAAAAAGGACAAAGACAAAGGGAAAACCCTCTCCGCTCCCCAATAACCTAGATACGCCTATCGTATTTTACTCACCTCTGCTCCTTCCAACCCGCAAACAGCGGCATTCGCACCTCCATCCATCTTCGTTCGGGGAGTACATCGTAGCTCGAAGATCGTCGCGCAGATAGGAAAAGTATGTAGGAAGGATAGGATAGGAATCGCTCAGTAAGGAGTCGGAATTCTGAAGATAAAGGTGAGAAAGAGGTAAAGAAACCAGATTAAAAGACAAGATGCTATTCCGCCAGAAACTCCCAGGCCACGTAGAGGGTAAAGAGAAACAAGTAAAGTAATGCAAAGGTAGAAACAAAAGTAGAAAGAAAGGAGAGGGGGCCTCTAAGCTGCAGTAGCGAAGCGCGCCTTGCGCTTCTCCATCGCCGCAATGTCCTTCTCACTCCAAGCGGGCTTCGCACCGCCGCTGCCCTTGGCGCCCCCATTCCCATTTCCGCCTCCGTTCCTGTTGTCGTTGTGGCTGTTGGAGCCACGCCTGCCACCGTTGCCACGGTGGTTGCGGCCACGACGTCCCCCACGACCCCGACCTCTGCCCCCGAAATCGGTCCTCTTCCCACCACGCCCACCATCCTCATCGTCGTTGGCGCGGCCCCTCTTCCTGGGGCGCTCGGAGGGCAAGGCCTCATCCAGACCCTTCACACCAACCTTCCCACCCTCAGTCGCAGTACCGAAACGCTTGGCGCGTTCCGCGGCCTTCTTAGCTTCCTCGGCGGCAGTCTCCGCATCCTCGACGATTCCGAATTTGGCTGCGCGGGCCTTGCGCTTGGCGAGTTCGACTTCGTAGTCAGTGGCGGCGAGGCCCAGGCTGTACTCGACGACGGGCTTGGCTTCCGTTTTGGGGGTGGCCTCGGCTTCTGCCTCCTTGGTGGCTGCGGTGTCGTCGGCTTTCTTCTCGGTCTCGGTCTCCTTGGCGGGAGCTTCAGCTGTGGCGGGCTCGACGGGAGCGGAGGTGGCTGCCTCGACTGGGGCTTCGGTCGCAACGGCGGTGCCGGTAGTAGCGGTGCTGCTGGTGTCGGTAGTAGTGACTTTGGTGATATCAGCGGGCGCGGTCTTTGCGGTCACAGGCTCGACAGTAGGGGTATCATCGTCGTCCCAGTCAATGACGTCTTCAGCGTCGACTTTGGTGGTAGTTGCGGTAGTCGCGGGTTCGGTGGTAGTTGCAGGCGCAGTCTCGGTCGCAGTCTCAGTCGCAGGAGCAGCAGCGGCTTTCTCAGCGTCGGCTTTGTCGGCTTCTTGGAGACGGCCAACAAGATCGGCTTTCTTGCCGGTGTGAGGAAGGGAGCGCGACTTCAGGATCTCGACGAGCTCCGCGTTCGTCTTCTTGCTGTATTCGGTAGACATGTTGTCGGAAGTTGGTTGAACGAAGGTAGGGAAGTAAATAGAGAAGTGAGGAGAGTGTTAACTGGAAAGTGTATCGTAAGGATCGAACCGGTCGATGAAAGCTTTTGCGCGTAGAGATAGTTAAGATAGGTAAGTTGGATAGTAACGAGAATAGATTGGAAGAAAAGGATGCTTTGAGAGAGTGTTAAGAAGGGCGAGGAGGTTGGTATATATAAGGAAGATGAGAGAGGAAAGAAAGATAGAGAGAGAGTAAGAGGAGGGGGAGTTGAGTATCGGAGGGTTCTTTGGGATGATTGTCGCGTCGTGAATGAGCAAAAATTGAAGCTGAATACGCTTTTTTCCGTCCAAAAATGGAAAGACAATGAGATCAATCGAAGGGGCTGGGCGTCATGTGACCTGGATCCTTGGCATTCTCTATTCACTTTCTATATAAAAGGGGGGTAACAATAAGTGAAAAATTTTCCGCTCCACCCCCTCATCTAGATCTCAATATGAAATGGAAGGGAAAAGAAGAAAGAAAAGAGAGGGGTAACAGGGTTCCAGAGAAAAATTTTCACTTCTATAGAATTCTTCCCCGCCCCACTCCGCTCCGCCCCCCCTTTCCCGTGTAACACTTTTTTGAAGGGATGGAACAGGTCACGGAGGAAGCGGAACGGAAAGTCTACAAGCGCCGGTAAACCCCACTAATGTCCCAATTGACAAATTCTACGGAATCTTAAAAAGGCACTAACAACATCTACACTTGTAGAAAGGAGGTTTATTTATTACTGATGTCGTGGGAATCTTACTGTGGTTGTCAAGATTTATGAACGGCCCAGCTCGAGATGTATTACCGTGGAATAAATGGTCTAGGCGATATGCATTCTAGCAGCAACTCATTGTTCGAGATTAAACCCAAGAGATCAATGGAATAGATGTGTTTTATGATTGAGGCAGACTCGATGGATTGTGTTATTACTATACAAGAGCCTAATCGCACATATCCAAATGAGGTGCCACTGCATAAACGGTAAGATAGGAGCGCATAAGGCCAAAAGTAGTGGAAATGAAATCACTCCATGCCCCTTTTTTCAGATGAAGTAAGGAAAATATGTGACAATTGAAAAATAACTCTGAACACCGATAGCCATCCCTAAAAGCCGGACCGACCCAACCAAGAAAACCGTGATTTAATTGAAGACATTTACCGGAACCCTGTCATTCACCCGGTCTTGCTCTTCTTCTTTGGTCTCTCTTCTTCATCGGCATCCCCAGCATCTTCCATCTCGGCGTCACTGCCGCTACTCTCGTGTTCGGAGTCATATTCTTCTGCGACGTCTGATTCCGAGTCCGCCTGGAAGTCTTCATCCACAGATTCTGAGTCCTCATCGGCAGACCCACGGTCAGCACGGGCGGCACCGCCTTCATCCTCACTAGAGGCCATATCCTCGTTGTCGAGGGCGGCAGCGATGAGCGCGGAAGACTGGTTAAGGGAGTGTTAGCTGTGGCCCATCATACGCCATGAAGCCAAATAGACAGCTTTAACTTACGTCGTCAGCCATCTCATTCTTGAATCGAATATTCTTGGATTTGAAAAACGCTTCCAATGACTGTTGCTCCTCACTATTATAGATCGGTCAGTAAAGGGGCTCGTAGGTCTGAGGGTGTCTGGACATACCGGTTAATGTTGCTGAATTGGTGTTCTCCAGCCCCATTCTTTAACGTCATGGTGATATCAAAGGTGCGACTGGCCGAGACAGCTCCGCCAACACGAGACATCTTAATGACGGAAATATTCTCAATCTGGACATACGTCGCCGGCTTGGGGACGAACATGAAGCTCTTATCTAGGCAAAATAAGAGACCCTCGTTTGCCTTGATCGAACACTTCACACCACTGTGGCCATGATGACTGTTTTTATATCAACAAATGGTTTCCAGAGGAGGGAGCAGACGGTCTGGCTTACCTGACAAAGTCTCTCGAGGGCATTATAATCTTCTTCCCCGAAAGACCTCGGAATACCTTCGTGACAACCTGGTGAATCGGCTCCTCGTAATGAGCCTCTAACTTATCTTTATATCGGGATTCCAGGAGTTCCCTATTCAAAACGGGTCAGTACGATGGGCCGAGACACGAACAGGGGTAAAACCACATACTCTGTCATATTAAGATCAATACTAATCTCTTCATCGAGTTTCAGCTGCATGACAAGGAATGGGTATCTGGTTTGGCCCTGCCTCAGGGGAGGGTCGAGGCCCAACGTAATAAGAGTATGGGTGTCATCGTTCTTCGGGAGGAGGAAGAATTTCTTAATCGATTGATACTGAATCTTGTAGTCGTATGTTTTACCACGGAGTCGGAATGAGCTCTCGTACATATCGATATCGAATCGTCCACTGTATATAGGTTAGCTATAGTCACTGTAGTACGCACGGGCCGAAGGTATCCTTACCGAGGAGTAAGATGGAGCACATCCAAGAAAGTAGCGAAGGTATCCCCAGCTACATCTCCAATCTCAGCCTTGTCCATGAGTGTCTCATAGAACAGATTGGCAGCATTCTGTTCCTCCACGTCTTCCGCATCGCTCTTCTCCTCATCTTCGCCCTTCTCCGTCTTGGCCACAGTTCCGGGAATATAAAATCTCATCTCCACAAGCTCGTCACGGCCCGCGCCAGCCTTTCGCCCACGATTCTTTGTGCTTCCAGTCGCCCCATTGGTACCATTCGTAGCCGCATCGGTCGGAAGTGAGAATTCTACCGCCACCTCGTTTCTACCCGCAAGATTCGTGTTGGAAACTTCTGAGTAAGGGATTTCGAACGCGGGACGGTTCTGAACGTTGAATGCCAGTTCGCCTTTTCCAAAATCTGCTTTACCCCAGTTCCATCCACGTAGGGCATGTTCTCGCTGGTCGACATTGATCCCGTACCAAATCTTAAAAGCTTTGCTTGTCCGATCAAAATCCTATCGCGCGAGGAGTGGGGAGTTAGTTACATTCAAATTCACCTGCTGGTTATCGGGCACTCACCTCTTGTTCAAACCCATCGAGTTGGATGACACCAGAGGTACGAGATAGAATCTTGAGCTCATATCCCTTAGCTGCCCTGCTCCACTGAGCCCCAGCTATGTTACTACTGTCCAAGGTGAATGTGTCACCTCCTCCCGACGGGCGCCATCCCATCCCGCTTTCCGCTAGCTTGCATTTTCCGGACTGTTTCGAAAGGTCAAGGTATATGTTTTCGAAGCTCTCCCTACAGATATGTTAGCAATCTCAAGCTCTAGGCGATGTGAGGTTTTGCAAACGCTTACATGATGGATCGCAACTGTTGAAATGGCGCAAAAGACCGGTGATAGGACGGATGATGGAGTAAATGTGAGTGGGAGTGACTTGAGATCGTAAGAAGAAGGTGAATGAAGAATTTGTCAGTTGTAGGCAATTATCCAATTCGAAAATGAAGCTCTCACCACCGAAGCTGTCCCTCAAATTTAGCGCGATTGATATTGAATTTCCGAGCCGCGTCTGATCGCGTCTGGTCACGTGGGTACAATTTGGTGCCAACTTCAACTAAGACGATATAAAACCGTTCCACCAACAGAAAATCTTCATTGCCGCCGTATCTACTCAGGTTTACTATCGCCAGCTTATATAGATTGGCTCACATGTCATATTTTGGTGACCGATACTCCCTTTCAGGTGGAACGTCCGCATGCCAGCACAATATGGCAATTTGGTTTATCCCCTTCTCGGAGGCCAACACAACCCGAGAACCACTACGTCGCAATTATCAACCCCAAACGAGATAGGTAACTCTGGACGTATTGATGCCTGTGATTAGGTCTCTCCGCGGAGGTGTTAACTGATACCCATTATCTTCCAATCGTATTTTGTTGGATATTTTAAGTACCACTGGACCGCGTTCGTTTCCATTCACTATGGGATTTAGAGGTACTATATGCTGCAGCTCATGTTACCTGCATCGACCCTACCTCTTCGTCAGATCCTCACGATCGACGCCCCTGAACTCGAAAAACCTATTCCACTCTGGATCTTGCAGCAAGTTCTTTGCAATTTCCTTTTCAAACCCAATCAATATTTCATTTCCCTCGTCAGCGCCTGCTGGGCCACCGTTTGTCCGCGTGGGATAAATTAGAATGTAGCCGTTGGTGACTCTGTCGAACGGGTGACGGAAAACATACGGTTTAGCAAAACCGAAGTCGGCTTCATACGGTTTGGATTCGCGCCAGTCCCCCGCAATGTTACTCAAAGGCGGGAAGCTATCCAAACGCATAGCTAGCGCAGTCTTATCCCGGACAGCAACTATCTGGTTAATTGTGGCATCTAGGTTCTCCGGTGTCGCG
Source organism: Arachnomyces sp. PD_36 (assembly GCA_032988195.1). NCBI lineage: Eukaryota > Fungi > Ascomycota > Eurotiomycetes > Onygenales > Arachnomycetaceae > Arachnomyces > Arachnomyces sp. PD_36. Next base: position 711,258 of record JANTQE010000005.1, on the reverse strand, counting down.
CTGTTTGTGAGCTGGCGGTTATACCTAGACGAGGTGATAAGCAACTATCAACACAACCAATAAGCTCGAAGCAAGCTTCGGTTGAATAAAATGGAGTACTTGACGTTTACTCACCAGGCGAGTTTAGGAAAAGGGGCTTCTGAAATAACCTCGGCGGCCGTGAATTGCGGAACGGAACTCGTCATACTCAATGAAGCCTGAACAATGTTCCCCTGGATTCGTTTCGGCAATGGCGGATCACCGAGGCGTGTCCTCATATTGACGGCTTCACCCCACAGAATGTTCTTCGTAAGATCTGTTTTGAATAGCTTGGCCCTATGTTTTGAGAGCATTCGCCAGATATACGTCGTATATGCATCATAACTCGAAATCCAATAACTTCCGTCCTCGGGGCTTGCCATTTTTTTCAGCTCTGCTGCTTTACTTTTTGGCAGATGAAACAGAAGCCACTGCCCTTCCACATGGTCAGGGTGCTCATCTGGACATGGTGGCCCTTCGACGAGTTGTTCTGGGTCTGGCTTACTGACCCTCGAATAGTCTAAACAAGCTGGGTCCCACGGCGGGTACTGTGGACTTTCAGGGGATTTCCACAGGGCAGCACAGTTATCAGCCAGTTGGTACAATTCACCAGCCCATCCGTTGATGTCGTTGCAGTAATGGTGGTGGTGCATCATGAATACCATGCCGCCGGGGATGAAGCTCGCTTTAAATGCGGAAGCCTTCGGTCTGTTCTTTGGGCGCGCCTCTGGCTTCTCCCCGTATGTCATGGTAGAAACGCACCAGGTGTTTATATCGCCCAGTGACTGGGTTAAAAAGTGGTTTTTCTCAAGGTCTTCGAAAGAGGGATACTGGCCCTCGTCCTCAGGACCATCCAGCCATTGTACATGAAACTCGACGGTGCTCTCTCTCTTTTTGTGGAAGCAGAGCCCTCCGTCAGGATGCTCTTCGATATGACCGCATAACTGGCGGCATTGACTCAAAGTAACCTCCAACCCGCGTTGGAGAGTATCGGCAATCCTCTGCCGATCTTCGGAATCCGAGAGTTTGAAGAACAGAGCCCAGTTGGTGTAAACCTGTGCCACGCAGTAGTCAAGAGGGGCTAGTTTAAGGAACTCGTCCGCTGGGTCATTCTCCCACCCCTTGGGGTGTAGTTCAATAATTTGGCGCTTAGGCATTTGGAGTTTAGGAGCCCAAGTAAGTTAAAAGACCTTTAAGAATAGATAGAGGGGTACGCTTTGTTACCAGCGGGGCAAGTAACCCTTTAAAATAAACTAAAAGACCCGTGCGCTCTGGTCCGGGCTGGCAGTTGCTGGATGCATGGATTAAGGTAATTAGACTCAACAGGGTGAAGTAGACATCAAAGACCTTTTCTTAAAGCCTTCTGATCCGCTCGTTCCTCGACGTGAGAATCTAGTGAAAAGACAGTCTCGAAGAGCCCCGCGCTTGATCGAAGAAATGCAACAAGAATAGATTCAATCATACGTCGAACGACTTCTTACTCGTTGAAAATCAGCGATTGCATCGCAAATATATCTTTATTCTTATTGATATCATATACTCTCTCATTTGCTGACGAGAGATTTTTATCTCAACTAGCATCTTCGCGAGCGAGAGTTGCAGATGTAGTGACATACGATCGTGAGTTCTTATGATTGTCACTATTATACAGGATTTCTTGTCATCTTTCAACGACAGCTATCAATTTGAAACTTCCCGATGTGATTGACGTTGACGTGGCATCAAATACACTGCGTATAGCGATGTCAAACGAATAGGCGCCAGTTACCCCACACCCTTTCCTGCAAGGCTCTTCTTTAAGGGAGATTCTAGGGACGCATGAAAGCGTTCTAAGGGCCCGACGCCACCCACGATCGAAGGCCGGGCGCCAGCGGTTCTATATTCTGCAAATGAGCCGCGTGAGCTAGATTATCCGAGAAAGATTGACATGGTTCTTCAGATAAGTCCAGAGTCTCTCACTTAACCCCAAATTGCATGTTAGAATGCGATTTGACCTTTTTGGTAACTCGAGGGTGCCCAAGGTTGCCCAGGTTGACAATTTAGCGAGTAACAGACTTGTTCTTCGAAAGGGATCTTGAGCCTTGACGAGGCTGTCCTATCGCATCTACAGCAGTTGTCCCTCATTCACAGAGCCTCGACAAAAGAAAAAGCCTCGTGAAGGATTTTTATACGTCGACAATCGATTTCAATGCAATTTCGAAACCCCCCATTGCGAAGTCTACGTACAAGTTCAGTCTTGTGAGGTTGGGCCCAAAATAAGATCCCAATATGGCCAATATCCCAGGGTAGCCCTCCCTATCATGGTGAGGCAAGATCAATGAACATGATCTGCCTGTATGTGGCAAGACAATATTGGATATGAGGTTAATACCGCCGGTAGCCTCAAAACAAACAGAGGTGTGGGCACCAACTGCAGACGTTGGATATAAATCAGTTGGACACTACTTCGTTGAAGAGTTTAAATGTTCAGCTATTGCAAAGAACTCTCGCACTCCACCTCGATATCCCTATTCATTTTGATTTTCCTCTTTGTCATTGAATAGATACCATTCTGATACTTGGAGTGGTTTTGAGAAGAATGGCCACTGAAAAATTGATTGGTTCAGATCTGCTTGGTTCCAATGTGAATCTCATAAAGAGTAAGCTTCAATCCAAGGAGTTGCATATGCCAGCTAACACAACTATTCAGACAGCCATGTCTTTGACCTTAATCAGGTTGTGTGGCTCGGCAGCGAGCGGTCCATCGTGGTATTGAATGGGCAACGAACAGAAACTATTCCAGGGCTTCGAACCAAGGTCAATATTGCGGAAGGTGTTGGGATCAGGAGTTTCGGTCTCCGCACCACATCTGATGACACCGTTGTCAAAACGGGGAGTGAATTGATCGATACTCTCAAGGTTAATGCCAGTGCTCGCGTGGGATATTTTGGGGTGTCAGTTGATGCTGGCGCATCTTACAGCTACGAGAAATCCGCCAAGAGAGACTCGATGTATGGTTTGCTCGCGATCGATCAGAAACAATTCTACACGTATTTGAAGGCAGACCAAAAAAAAGATTTGTATGGAAACTTGAACCAGGAGTTCGTAAAGGACGGGAAGAATCTCCCAGACTGGGAAGAGTCTCAAGAAGATGTCCAAAACACATACCGGCGTTTCTTCGAGGACTGGGGAACCCATGTTATCAAAAAGTGTCTTTACGGAACAAGATATTCCGTCCTGATCGAAAGCGAGAACTCCTCGACCGAAAACAAGACAAACTTCAAAGCTCATATCAATGCGGAATACACGAACATCTTTTCGGCCAATGTCAGCGCGGACAGTAGCAATGAGTTCAAATCGTACAGGAGCAAGCGTCAGACGCACTGCAGCGTGATCGGAGGAGACAGAGAAAGTGCAAACAATCTTCAAAAGAACCCCAACGACAAGGCCTTGTATGAGGCATGGACTAAAACCCTGAACAATGCCGAAAATTCGTCGATTGTCCACGTCGAAGTGGATGCTCTAGGTGATTTCCTTGAGCACAGCGACGAGCTCGAACATCGACAACTGGGTGCGAAGCTCATCACGGCTTTAAAATTCTTCACCAAGGGACCGACAAGCGAGAGAATTATAATCCCGGGCTACATGTCTGGCTGGGCTAAGGCGAGGTACATCAATCCTCAAGCGTGGGGCAACAACCTTCGAACCTTTCGACTCCGAACACTGAATCATGAAAACGAAGCCGAGAAACACGAAAAACCGAATGTATACACACTCAGATCTCATGGGCCCTCGGATATCATGCCCAACTATGCCTGCGCGGTGGAGCTGGAAACTATGACTGGGGAGGAAGTAACTTTTGGCATTTGGGCACCGCATTGCTTTTATAGCATGGTTATTCGGTTGTTCCCACCGGGTGTTAAAGGGAGTATCACCGTTGGTTTTCACCATTCCGGCGAGAAGTGGAAGACCGTGACAATACCTAATGTGCTGGCAGCGGGATCATACTCCTCAGACGGTTCAAATTTTCTTAATGCGGAAATATGGTAGGGCTACAGAGGTGTCTATTGTGGAAAGCATAGTTTCTTTGACAGCTGAGCGGAACCACTCTTTACATGTGATAGAGTCACGTGATTTTTGAAGAATGACTAATACTGACACTCTCTCTGATCACGAATTCTGGAGCATCAATGGATGTTACTCTCATGTCGCCAGATGAGGGAATACCTCCCCACCTTATCTTAAGATTTATAGTAATGAAATCAGAGGAATCGATACTCGGAAAACGTAACGTGTGATTGTGATAGCATCGTGCAGCGAGTCCGGTATAAGATACCTCGGAACCACGTGTATCTCCTATGCTTTGGAGTGCGTCTGATATGAGTATCAGGAGCTACAATGATAGCCCATAGGTTCATTTCCGTCGTGTGTTTATAAGGCGGATATACGTGCATTGTGACCTAGATGGTACGCCATAATGGGTGCGAGTTAGGGCCTCGTAGTAACCATATACCGTAGCTTCTGCGGCCGTCAACATAAGGTTTCCCCACGCCACTGACCCAGCCTCCGAGAGAATATAGGATTGCTCTTGTCAAGTAAGGGTTAGAGCTTGACGTATATCCGCTTCATGTCCACCTAGATACGTTGGTTCTGTAGAGTGACAGTCCAAACAAGACCGAGAGATATTACTATCTCGCGCGCTCTCCGATATATGCGGATAGAGATGATCAGCTCTATCATTGACCTTGCTGTGTTTGGAATGCGGCTTTGGGCCAAAGAATCGTCTCGTGCGCAAAACGAGCAAAGATTCTGAAAGAGCTGACGCGTAACTCAACTCTTTGCCCTTTTCCCGCCGGCCTGCCACCTTCTCCCTTGGAGACTCGGCATCCTCATCAACTGCGAAGCGTCAACACATGACCCAGCCACACAGTTTACACTCGGATGATTAATCACCACCCAGAGAGCGCCGTCCCAACTCTTCAGACTCCTTGGAACGCTGATATCCATAGAAATTAATTGCCCGCTTCCGTAAAACAAGGATTCCCCAGCTTGCCAGGCACCGCCAAGACCTGTCAGTCGGGAAGCGAGTGTCGATCTCAGCTCCTGTCTTGATCTCATACATATTGATGGAGGTATGGAAGACAGCCCTATTGATTGAGATCCATCCATCTTCACATGTCTCTCCTACATGCACTTTCGTTTGGAGGCCATGAGGGCAAGACCAGACTGTCCGCCGAGGTGATGGGATGGAGGGAAGAGCTCGACGTCGATCCTTCGTTTCGATCCTGGAGATCGCATTCTAAGTCTCATGACGATCTTTTGAAAAAGGACAACTCAGCTCTTTGAAGGTTGATCGCCTCGAACAGATCAAAGCTCCATCTCTCCTCGACGTGTCATCCTGAGAAGCTTAAAAAGCCCTATCCTCTCGTCCATGTGCTGTGACATCATGAATCCAAAGCTCCTCGAGACGAAAAGATAACCCCAGGGATACCCAGGCCACGGGCTGAACCTCACCACATGTCCTGAACCAAACCCAGAGGATAACATATCATCTCAACTCGTTTCCCAGTTCTTCTCAAAATAGAGGGAGCAAGAAATGCCTGCTCTCGTGGGAAAACACCCGCAAAAGAAAGATCAGCCCTGCGATCGAACAGGATGACCCATGAAAGATATAAAGATGGGAGAGATCGGGCAAGAAAAAATATATTGCTGCACGTCATTGACGAGCGATAATCGACGGGAGCGACATCTAGGATATTTCGCACTGGACACAAACTTGCAAAAGCTTTCTGTCTGAGATGACCTTGAATGAGAAATTGAAGGGATGATGCTTGCTTTGGTAGAGAGAATATATCCTTTCTCTCACTGGCAAGTAGGCATGTTGGGACCTGTGCATTGGGATCCCAGAATGCTAATGACGTCGTCTTGTCTATTAATTGTCGTTAATTAGCTCTTGGGTGAGTGAATTATTGTCAACTCCATTTGCCCGGTGCGAAAGGGCTGGTGAAATGGATCTCTCACCCTCTGTCGAGATATTCTCATTCTGTCGTCGGGAGACGGATTCAACGCTCTCCCGAAGAGCAGCCTTGGCAAAGATTCCAAATTGAAAATAAAGTAAGCTAAACCATAAGCGATAAATTTCAATTTACAAACTTGTATCTGTAAATTCGCAAACATTGCTTGGTTTTATTACAGAGTGTATTTTGGTTACTAGTCCATACCAGTTAAAATTAGGACTTGTAATCAAAATAAGCTTAACATCACAACGCGGTCACAGTGCTTCCTTTTTTATGACTCGAAGGGACAGACAAATTTCGTCCTCATGGCCCGTCCAACTGGTCCCCGAATCACACGAAACGCAGGAGAGAAAGCAACTGTTTTTACTTGCTGACAAGAGACTGGAACTCGTGGAATTTTCTGCGACAGATCCCAAATTGATATTTTACCGGCAGGGGTCTCTAGCTCCAAAGCTGTTCTGCATATTTTACGGAAACGTTGCGGGGAGGATTCAGCCACCGGACAGGCATCCTTGCTCAAAGCGATTGATAACTCCGTTTCCTCCGGGGCCCCGTTCCGCGTATGGGCGTGATGGGGAGGACGATATGGTTGTTCTCGGCAGATGTAGAAATCTAGGTAAGTACGGGTGTCGACGGTGAACTCGACGACGGCACTGCTTCTGAAAAGTAAGGCGGAGTCTCTGTATGTAAAATGCCCAAATACATATAATGGTACGAGACTCAGTTGACCGTTGTGTGCCTGAAAAACAGCTTGCAAAGATCGTCGCTCATAAGGCCAGGGTCTAAATGCAAGAGATATTCACTTTGTTTCGACTGCTAGTCAGACATTGTGATCAATGTGCGACGACTTTGGAACCGGTTCTTGCACCTTGGCCCATTGAGAGTTCATGAAGTCCCAGAGACTCAGGTTGAATGCGAACAGACCTATCCGGCAAGATTTGAGATCGGGTTGAGAAACAATATCAAGCTGGATGGTGAACAGTGATCAGCGCACAGTCAGAAAGCTCCCGAGACGCTTGAGGATCGGGGGCGAGAGAAACTTCCGAGTATCGACGATCTGATGTATCTGTCAGCAGTTGCCCAAAGGCGGTGGGTGTGAATGAATCGCATCACGATCGTGGCTTTTTTTCGCAGCAAAAGTCACCAAGTCTATCTGGAGAGGAGGCTCGAGCAATGATCGTCAGTGTCCCGCTCGATTGCTCTTCCTTTCGAGTCAATCATTTGAGGATAGAAGCGAAACAGGCGTTCTAGCGAATGCTTGATTCGGGGTAAAGAACGCAAATCTCTTCTCGAAGGCGAGCTTGAGCTTCCAGTCCCGAGGGATTGAGGGGAAGAGCCGGCCGATGCAGCCACTATCTCTCAACTCCTGATGAATTGAGCTTTTTCCGAATCAAGAGATGCTGGTGGTGAGGAGACACTCGGGAGTAAATGAGTTCTGAACTTGGCAATTGTTGAACGGGTTCTTTCTTTCCGCTCCCCCCATCGACTACTACCTTCGCTAAGCGTCGCTGCCATCTGTTTCTCAAAGGATCACGAGACATTGCTCCCCAGATCCCCACACTTGTCAATTGTCAAGTGTATCATCTGAATCTGTGATCCTTCAAAGTGGACGAATGAGTGTGAGAGATGTTGATATGTCCTCGCGGTCGCAACCTTAAAGAATGGAGACCGTGGAAGGAATTTGACAGTTTCTTGGTTCCTTCTCGGGTAAGGAAAAAATGGGCATGCCCAGATCGGTGTGGAGAAGGGGGAAAGCATCAAAACACGAAAGTCACTTTTGAGTTCTGGCCTCGTTCGCGTGAAAGTCAAAGTGTCATTGGATCCCTCATTGTTTGAGAGGCAACGAGGTGAACTTCAAATTAATTGCTTTGTTTATCGAGGACCCATATCGCCACCATTTTTATGCAGGCACTTTATTTCTGAGAGTGAAAATGGGTGTCACGCGTTCTGCGTACCCTAATAAGAAATCTGAGAGCCGGAACGGGTGTGAAGAAGTGATCCGAGTATATCTTCGCGTGGTGGGTTCGGCCATTCCCCAGATTCCAAACTACTGTGGGAACGTTTGATATCGGGATATAGCCGAAGACGAAGAAGAAGAACGGGCCAAGCTGAGTTGATCCAGAGAAAGCCAAATGGCAAAGGTAACCCTCTCAAATCGAAAGGAAAAGGTAAAATTGGATAAAATATCGAACGCGGGGTAAAAGGCGAAAAGGAAAACAGGGATCAAAAATGGAACCTTCTATTGGCAGGGATAATATTTAAGCTACCGGGACGCTTTAACTTTAAACAGGATTAGCGCCGGCTGTTTCCACAGGGATAAAACCGTCCTAACTAAATATGGGTCCCGCTACATTCCCTTCCACCAATAAGAGAAGCGATCTTTTGGAGGGGGGTTCTTGCCTCGTCTAACAAGAGTTACTTGCACGCTACTTGGTCACTCTGTGAAGATATTGGGGAAATGATCAGACGGGGGCAAATCAGGCGTCGCATCTTCAGTCCCTGAAAGGTATTCCCTTTGTCACCTACCATATCCCGGCTAATATGTGAGAAAAGCTCGTAAAACCTCGACATCATTGGTATTATCCAGAAAATATTTGCCCAAAACTGCAATCGACGGGGACCAATGATTGCATATGAAATTTGAGAATTTAGTCGATGTCAAAGTGCCAAGACGTAGTTATCACGTTTTTATGTGGTGGGATTAAAGCACATGTCTGTGTCATCGCAGTATGGGGTGCTTGATGCAGTCTGCAGGCACGACCCGCATAGACAACTTTCAAATTATGTCAAAAGAAACCAAGGTAGGAGTAAGCTCATTCGGACCCGAGCATACAGCTGGCAAGAGGGTGAGAGACCCAATAATGAGACATATATCAGACGTATTATAGATTTATTTCTTCTCCGCACGTAACCGGAGGGTCGAGCCAAGTTCGCGTGGCGACGCGCAGCTCATCCGTGATTCCCTATAGGATACGTTGTTCTTGATAGATATGTATATTTCCTAACTTATATGTATGGGGACAAATCGAAAGCCCAGAACAAGACCCAAATCGCTATGGTATATATGTACAACAGAAGGCCAAAAAAAGAAAAGGAAAATCCTTGCTCCATCCACAACCCCCCATAAGCCTCCCAACCGGTGGTGAATCGTGAAACTTTTCCCCCGCGCGCGTGAAAAAAAGCAAAATCGTACTCCAGCCGTTAAAAAGATATTTCGCCGTTAGCTAAAGCCCAGACCTGGTATCAATTATTATATTATAATAATAACAGTAAAAATGTAAAACGTATGCGCCGTATAGAGTAGATGGGAGGAAAATCATGTAACTTCGTTTTCGACCACACCGGTGATTTCGCCATGGCGGACCATCACCTCGGTTACCCGTAGGGATGCCTTCACGGGTTTCTTCGACTGGAAGATCTCGGTAAGCTCTTCGAGTGTTCGTCGTTTAGTCTCGACGAAGAAGAAATATATGATGACGATCTCGAACATATCCCAGAAGATGAAGAGGAGGTAGTATCGCCATCCGACTCGGGTGAATGCGATCTCGGTAACGAAGGTGTTGTAGAATAGTGCGATATTCACAAAGAACTAGAACGTAGTGTCAGCAGACGGTCACCTCACACATGCATACATCCCGAGACAAACTCACGTTGTACATGCCCATACCCTTGGCACGACTCTCATACCGAAGAACCTCAACAGGGTACATCGACTGATTGGGCGTCCATCCGCACGAGTAGACAAAGCCGAAAATAAAGATCATCGCCACTTGAGCCTTGGACTGGGCCGGGCTTGCCACGCTAAAATTATCCTGCACCTGCTGGGTGACATCCGGATTCGTTGCGTTCAGGACGGCCACGATGACAAATATAACAACCATCAGAGAGGTCGAGACGAGTAGTTGAGGCCGCCGACCCCACTTATCGGTCAAGAGTGCACCGAAGATAGCACCGAAAAGCTGGACAACGTTTTGAAGGCCTTGTAGCAAGAGGCGAGTATCGTTACTGGCGATTCCAGCTATCCGAAGCATCGTCGGTTGGTAGTAACTCACGGGCCCGCTTCCAGACCATTGACTGTACACACAAATATTTAGGTTAGCCTTATCGTAGATTAAACGGAATAGGGGAATACACAGAAATCAATTGGATGGGGGTTCAAGGCTGTACCTGAAGAATGCTACACAGTAATGTCAGTAAATGTCATGTAACTATATAGGGGATGTATGGAGTAACGTACCAAGGCAAAAGACTAGCATGGATCGATATCGGACCTCTCTTGAATTGACCAGCTCCCGATAGTCCCACCATCTCTTATCGGATCCGGTTTTCGAGATCGCATCGCACATCTCTCGGTATTCCAGTTGAACGATAGGTGAATCACGATCACCTTCGCCGTGGTAGGTTGTCATAACGTCTAGGGCTTCTTCGTGACGATCATTGGCGATCAACCAACGCGGAGACTTAAAAAATTAACGTTAGCTGGAGTTCAGACCGACAGGATCCAGAAATTGTCCTCACCTCTGGTAGGAATAGGCATAAAACCAACACCAGTCCTGAGAATACCATTTGTAACCATACGGGAATTCTCCAAGCGTTGGTCCCTTCGATAACGCGGGTCCCATAAGGTACGAAAGTGCCGGGAATGCCACCGAGGAACCAAAAACTGTTGTATATGGCCGTCATTGCACCACGATAAGCCGGATGAGCCATTTCGGAAATGTAGGCTGGCCCCGCAATTGCTGAAAGTGCAACTCCAAAGCCCAGAATAAATCTCCCCGCCATAAATCCTCCTAGGTTATAGCACGTAGCCTGCACGATGCTGCCGACGATAATAATAGCGCTACCCAAAAACATCCCAATTCGACGACCTAAACCGTGTCAGCAATCGTCGGGCCTTGTGTCTCAAATTCCCAAGCCATACCTTTATAGTCAGAGGCAGGTCCAGCCGCAAAACTACCAACTATATTTCCAATCGTATAAATTGCATATCTGTACAAGAAACTTAGAACTCATTCGCAGCGCATTGACGGATGGAGGTGGTTAGGGACTCGTACACAATTCCCGTTGAAGGAGTTCCCTTATTTAAATCGAAACCAAAGTATTGCCGATATTGTCGATAGCTGTTGATCGATCCCATCACACTCCCATCGTCTAGTACCACCGTCAGTCAGAAATAGATCGCATATGGGAAATTCGGAAGGGCTCGCCATACATCCGTTTATACAAGAGTTTAAAGTCGCAACAAGTAAGCACCCATAAAGCTATCGGTCTGTCAGCACGGGAGGGTCTCCATAAATTTCTCAGTTAGGGCACTCACCATAAACATGCGCTTGCTCAGCGGCTGTGGTTTCTGTTTCCCAAGGACATCGGCCAAGGCGACGTTGTGTACCGCCATGACCGAAGTGCCCCGATTCCCCATATAGGAGTAATTCGAGGCACTGATAATTTTCTCGGGAAACTCCATGTTGCCGGAACGAGTCTCACTGCACGCCAGCCAATTCTGGGTTGGAACCGAACCTGACGATAACGTGAAATGGGATTCATTCAGCACATGAAGCCAATTTTGCACTTTTTTCTCAGTCACTGAAGAGAAATCTTTCAAAATCTGTCGTTGTGTCGATGAGGTGGGGATTGAACTCCAGGGGTGGGTGTCCCAGACGGATATATGGGGACATAAGAAGGAACTCTTTCAGCAATCACCAAGCGACAGGGTACTAAGAATGCCGTAAACGAGAGAAAGGCCTAGCGCACGATTGAGTCGTATGTGCATGTCGGTTGAGGTGAATGATATTCCGCAGGGGGGGGTAGAGAGATGGTGGAGTGTAAACGGGTTATGGAGAAAGGTAAAATCTGGCTCCTGGGCCTGGAGAAGGCCGACTCCTGATGCGTTTCCCCCATCTTTGTCCATAAATCGGACCCCATACACCACCCTTCTCTTTTTCTCGCTGATGATATAATAAGCGATGACATCCCGCCCTCGGTCAAAAGTCATGTACCATGCCCTTCAAGGAAAATGTTGGACGCAATCTCTCCCTCCAAGAGGCGACAGTTCGATGCATGTCAGGAAAAGAGGCGTTGAACCCTTGTCCCAGATGCTTGGGAGCAGTGGGAACTTTCGAGTCAGTGCAGAGTTGGTAAAACATTGGTAATTTCGTCTTGCCTCCATCATTCTTCCTGCCGTCTGTGAAGATGTCCGTCCCTCTGTCCCTCCAGCAAATTTAGCCATCATTGTCCTCTCGCTGGTATTGTTCTCATAAACGAGCTTCATCGCGGCTGGAAATTAGAGTTCTTGGGTCGTTTTATTACCAGACGCAGTGCGGTCACCGGTCCGTCCTTGCCGTTTTAAAACAGTAATGCCCCGGTATTATGCATACATGACTCTGTAATAATCAAAGCAAAACGGCTTGGGTCAATCCACATGGCCAATGGCTCTTCAGTACTCCCAGCCACGCTAGGAATTTGTCCAATAGAATAATTTGCAACTTCAGAAAAATTCAATACGAGATCGAAATTCAAATTTAATCTCCGCTGTTTTTAATACATACATATCACTGGTAATATGGGTACATGTACATGTAATGTATGAATACCCTTTTTGTTGCGTCTCGCAGGTTGGAACAGAAGAATATGATTCTTAAAGAGAAGAGAAATCAGGAGGTAAAATTATTGGATTCCCTCTTTGGCTCTTTCGGGTTGGTTTTCCAGAGTGGCTGCAGGTGCAAAGAAGAGGTGAGGGACACCTTCCGCCGTGGCTGCTTGAAGTAAAAAACCGAGACGGTATTGAAAGACACCATAAATTCGAAACTTCTGACACCTCCTCCGAGAAAAGGTGTGGATACACTCGGATAAATGCTTCACACTTCGACTACGAGAGTTGAACTTCAACAACAGCCATTTAGGCAATGTCTTCGAAATCGGCCTTTGAGCCCTCTGATCGTCGCGGGACGGGACAGATATTCTTTGTGGTCCTCGCTGATGATGAATGCACCGTTGGTGCTATGTTTGGCTCACCTAGCATAGCAGGCAAACCTCGATCGGAGGAATAAAAACAACGTGGCGAGACTATGGGATTGAGCAACCCTCTTCCCTGCCTCATCCTCGCCAACTGCACCTATATAATAACTTAATAAGACGAAAAGCAATACCGCAACCTCGCGTGCACCAGAACGAGCTCACAAGCCATCGTCTGGTAGACGCCACATCTGCGCATCAGAGCACAGGGAGCATGGATTGTCTCGTCTCTCTCTTCTCTTCGTAATCATGGGAGACCACCTCCTGAACCATCCTGTCAACTGGAGGGGAGGCCAAGCCTAAGAATGAGATGAGGGCAAACGAAGGGTCTTATCCTTTCCTTCTCTGTGCACGGTATGGGAGCTCGCCCAAAGCCGTAATATCCGCTTGGGGTACTAGTTCGTTGGGAGCTTTGGCAGTCGCTCTGACTCCTCTATGCACAGCTTTTTCGTTTATTATGTGGCTCTTCTTGACCTTTGACCTTGATGTTGAGGGTGAAATACAGCAATAGATCTTCGTAAGTTGGCTCAACTCCCCTCTTTTATGGACATGTCGTAATGGATATAGGAGGAACTACATACATCTCCCACTTACTCGAAACGAGATAATCTATCTCAGGTTGATCTGAGAGATCCCCGAGCTCAAAACCCGGTTGCTGTTCTGGGCCATGAGAATGTCTCTGGTACCCCTTTCTTTGGGAGAGATCCCAGCATTCTTCTCCGAGAGATTGGTACAAGACACATGCTGCGTCTTACCAAACGCTGCCGCTACGACATCACCGGCCTCAGTCAAGGGAAACGATGACAGCAATCTTATTTTGTGAACGCCCAGAGAAGTAACGTGACCCAATGCTGAGCCTATCAAGCCTCAAGAGGCTTGTCCACCAAAAACTCCGGCTTGCGGACCGCTCTTCCGCATGTATCTCACATATAGGCACGGGTCCCCCATGGGAACTTTATCGTGCCCCTCGAGGCTCGAGTTCAAAGCGTTTAACTAAGATCGAGATATTGAAACAGCGAAAAGCTCCTACCGATAGTTGTCCCGTGTTTTCGCTTCGGCCCGGTACCTGACCTAAGATTTAAGGGGTATGAAAGCTCTCGCAAGGAATTCAAGAACGATTGAATGCATGTTCCGGGTCATGCCCTGGAACCTCAGTGCATACCCGCACTCGATCGATTATCCTTATCGACCTTATATATGACACGCCTATCTGTGTCACTACCACCTCAGGGTCATTTCCATTTCTGTTTCTAGCCTCCTACCTGCTGCCTGCTTAGCAGACTTAAGCCATTGACCTCTTGTCTTCGGATGGGATATTGGCCACACTTACTCCGCGTCGAAGGACTGGGCGAGCCCTTCTCTTGATTGGGATAACTGGATTATGTGCTGACAACACATTTTCACTGGCCTCATTCTCTCTACCTGGCACTCAAGATAATTTGGTTTCTACGCAATCCGCATGTGGTTCTACCTTCGCATTGGTGTTGTACGGGGCGTGTTTCACCTGGTTTTTTGCATATACTTGGCTTTCAATTGCTCTCTTATTCAAATGACTGTTCTATGAGTTCTATACTGAGCATGACGGTGCTTCAGGCTCAGTGTTTCGATATGTTTTTCAGCTTCTCTACCCGGTTAAGTCACCATAGTCTGCAAGAGTCCACGGGATATGGCCACTTTCACGGACATGATTGGGGACTAAACTAAGCTGAGATGATATGGAAGGCTTTGCGGTTTTTAATCAATTGAACCATATGGTTTACTTGTGGAAATATTACTGATATAGCTTCTCTGGTCATTTTTGTTCTCTTCTTGAGGTTGATACTGGCTCTTCTTGAGTTGAGCTGAGGACCAAGATTCATCATGCTCTCAGTAACACACAATAATACCTCCCAGGCCAACCTTAGCTAGCACTTTCACCAGAATCTGCTGGGCCACCGTCTCCAAGAGTTCTACGTTGCAAATGCCATGAACATTTTCAGCGTTATATTAGATCGATTTTGTGTTAAGTATCAATTGGAAAGATTGGGTTGAAGCTTCTCACGATGGATTGATTGCTTGCTTGCTTGATCGATAAATCAGGGGTGTCTACCGCTGAGTATCCTATGTCGACGGGGCATGGACATGGCTCATCTAGCCGTAGTTGACAGGTTTGGTCTGTAGGTTCCAGGTACTAACTAGGATGAAATCATGGATATGGCGATAAATGAGGTCACACTTCGAGATATGAGAACCGTGGATTCTTCCCGCAATTACCCCTTAAACCTTCAAAGTTTAGCTCCTGAGCAATGAAATAAGCGCACCAAAGAAGATCCACGGACTGCGAGATTTGATTGCCCACAGAAATGTGCATCTTGGCATGCTGATTTGTTCGCTTGATTGTTCTTCCGTGCCGGACAGTGAGATAAGTCATCCGCTCGCTTAACTAGCGCCAGCCAAGAAAAGCGACTGACTGTGCCAGCAACGAAGAACGTCAAGGAAAACACTCCACCTCCCAACCTCATCCATCAGACATGCAACCCAACTTCATTCATTCTTTTAGTGCATGCCATTACTAGCGGTGGTCTCTACAGGCTCAGTGACTTCCTGTCCCTGGCTGAAGAGAGGAGGAAGTTCAATATCTGTTTAGGTAACTTGGTGTTCCTGTCCCGGTCGCGTCTCCGACTTTTGCTGACGTTCAAATCTCCCCTGTCACAGTCTCAATTTTCTTGTCTCAGATCTCAGAACACTTGGATTGACCGTCAATTCTGCACTTGCTTGTCGTCGCAACCTAAACAATGGGGAAATCCTCACTGTTTGGGTCGGCGGCGGCTGGTTTCGCGAACCTCGCCCACTTGTCTGTGTTACTTCAGGTGTTATGCGTTCCCGTCACCTTAGCCGCTCTTTTCACACCAGTCACCCCACCCGAACTCGACCTCTCCCAACTCGGGCGTGTTGCCCTCACTGGCAATTTCGATGCCATTTCACTATACTCCTACGTCGAACAGAGCGAAACCCAGACCGCCGCAAATGGATCCCAATCGCTCCTCACCGTTCTCCCGAACGATGCCTTGGCAACACTCGCTTCATCTGACGCCGATATCTTGACAATGTGTGCGTTTACAAGAAAGGATGGGGATTTCTACGGCGTTTTTGTGGGTGGAAATTTCACAAGTCTGCGGGGTATTGAGTCTCAGGGCGTTGCCTTGTTCGATCCAAACTCCAACGAACTCACACCAGTTGATGGCCTCCATGGTCAAGTTCTTTCCCTGCTGTGTGACCAGGATACCGATACTGTTTACGTGGGCGGATACTTCGACGCAGCCAATTCTTCCAACGCGGTTACTTGGGTTGGGGATGACGGTTGGACTAATCTTCCCTTCGCGGGATTCAACGGAGTTGTCAACTCAATCATCAAGAAAGATGATGGTCATATCGTGTTTGGAGGATCCTTCAGTGGATTGGGTAACACTACTGTTGAGGGTGGGAAAGAGAAACAAGTTATCAACCTTAGCAGCGCAGAAGTCACCGGCGGGTCTACCACCGTCACAGAAGGCTTCAATGACCCGGAAAACATCGTTTGCAAGGCTAACGGACAAGATGGTCCTGGAAATACTTGGTTGCTTTCGGATAACCAGCCAGGGTATTGGCGCGCGACTATGAATTTCTGGTACCAACCGAGAAAGCTTCGATTGTGGAACACCCATCAGGATGGCAGAGGCACCAAAACCTTCCGATTTACTGCTATCCCCGATAACGGTATAATGAACCTGACCTACACCGATCCAGACTCTGGAGATACTGTTGCATGTGATGCACTTTGCTCCCTATCCGACGATCCTGCGGAAGAATATCGGGATTTCGAGTTTGTCAACTATGTTGGTATGAACGGTTTTCAATTGGATATTTCAGACTGGTATGGTGCCGGTGGCGGCTTGAATGGGATTGAACTTCTCGAGGATGGTAAGTATACTGCCTAATGATGTACTTTTGTTTGTCAAGCTAACAGGTTCCAAGATATTTTTGCCTATGCTATCAACGATTTCAACGAGCCATCTTGTGCCGACACTACTTTCGGTTCCAAAGCGACGACAACGGGCGAGTGGTCGGTAACACCTTCCGGCCAAAGCTACGGCGACTACCTCAGCGTTCAAGCCTCGGATAGTTCACCTGTATCCATCACTTTCCAACCTGATATCAAAGAGTCTGGGAACTATTCGATCACCCTTTACACACCAGGTTGTATTCAGGATGGTACTTGCGACACCCGTGGAATTGTGAACGTGACGGGAACATACGCTGCCGACACCGATCCCACCTCGGTTCTGCTCTACCAAACCAACAATTTTGACAAGTATGACGAGATATACTTCGGTTATGTTGATGCCAGCAGCGACTCATTCAGACCTTCAGTGGAGTTGTCCCCACAGCCCGGCCAAGGAGATATCGACGTGGTCGCCCTGAGAGTCCGATTCCAATCAACCTCATCAACCGGAGGTTTGAACGGGTTGTTCGAGTTTGACCCGAAGGCAAAGTCTATCGAGACTGAAGACTTCTCGGATTCAGCGATCAACAAGGCTGGCATGGATCTTGATTCCCGTGCCTTGATCAAAACCTTGGCCATTAGTGATGGTGTCGTTTACGGTGGAGGCAACTTTTCCAACTCCTCGGTTCAAAATATCATGGCGTTCTCCGACGATCAAGCCGCTGCCCTTCCAGGCGGTGGACTGAATGCCAATGTGAACTCAATGCTCGTGCTCGATGACTTTCTTTACGTAGGAGGAGCTTTCTCGGATACCTCCGAAGGTGGGAGTGATGATCTGACTAATGTTGCGGCCTATTCTATTTCTTCCAAGTCTTGGGAAGCTCTCGGGGCCGGTGTCAATGGTCCTGTCGACTCGATCGTCAAGTTCCCTCTCAATATTACGGACGAACTTGAGGATACTGTTGCCATTAGCGGAATGTTTGACCAGATTAATGCGTTCGGAAACGATGAGAGCGCTCGGGTGTCTGGGCTTGCGATCTGGGTCCCTTCTCAGAAAAATTGGTTGCAAAATCTTGACATTACCCAGATGGCTTTCTACGGCCGCCTCAGTGCCGCTGTGAGCGTGAACGATACAGTGCTCCTTGCTGGCGCCATCGGTTCCGGAGGCACCGCAGCTAGTGGCGCAGTTTCTCTGGCGGATGATGACGGCCTTACCTTGCAATCATTCCCCCTCAATATTGACCCACAGGAGCCTCAGCAGTCGCTCCGCAAGAGGTTTGTCGGAGGACAGGGTGTTACGGGAATTGTCACCGCCCTTTTCGATAAGAGCAATGACCGAAATCTCACCATATTTGGCGGCCACTTCTCTGCCACATCCACCGACGGTTCTTCCGTTGAGAATCTCCTTTTCCTTGACGGATCTAATGAAGACGCAGTTACAGGATTGGGTGAAGGACTTGATTCCGACTCCATATTTGTCACCATGGTTGTCCAAGACGATACACTTTTCGCTGGTGGCAGTGTTACTGGGAGTATTTCCGACTCAGACGTCAATGGTCTGATTACTTATGACCTCAAGACATCCGATTTTGCTGCCAACCAACCCCCGGCTTTCTCTGGAAGCGATGGTGTTGTTGTCAATTCCATTGCGACACGTCCCGATTCCGACCAGGTTTACGTTGGTGGACAGTTCTCTTCCGCTGGCTCACTTCCCTGTCCGAGTGTGTGCTATTACGAGATGTCAGACAAGCAATGGAATCGACCAGGCACCGGACTACAAGGAGAAGTTGCATCATTGATGTGGGCAACTGACAAGAAGCTTATTGTCGCGGGTAATCTTACCGTTGGCAACAACGACACAATGCTTGCCACCTACGATACGAGTTCTCAAGCCTGGAAGTCCACTGACGGTGCTTCCGCCCCGAATATTCCTGGCCCTATCACCGCGATCTGTGCTGGGACTGAGGATGCCTCTCGCCTTTGGGTCGCGGGCCAATCCTCCAATGGTTCAACTTTCCTAGTCCACTATGATGGGTCCGAATATTTTTCCGTTGGAGACATTTTCGATGATAAGACTGTCATTCGCGGCATTCAGATTCTCGCTTTAAGTGAGGACCATGACGATACCGATTATCTCGAAAACGATCAGCTCCTTCTCATTACAGGACAACTCCAGATTCCAGACTTTGGTACCGCTAGCGCAGCTCTATTCAATGGGTCCGACCTCACTCCGTTTATTTTGTCCACTACAGCTGGTGGCCAACCCGGTAGTCTCGCTGCCCTATTTACCGAAAACAAAAATACCCTTAGTGGTGATGGTAAGTCGCTTTCCCCCCATACTAAATACATCCTGATGCTAACTCAAACTCCCCTTCTAGATGGGTCACACTCCCGAGGAATAGTCATCCTAATCTCATTCTGTCTTGCGCTCGCCTGCGTGTTCCTAATTGTCTTGATCGGAGTTATTCTCAATCGCATTCAACGCCGTCGCCAAGGATACGTTCGCGCCCCTCAGACCTACGGGACAGATCGACAAACTAGCCTAAGGCGTGTTCCTCCTGAGCATCTCTTCGAATCCCTTCGACAGCGTACTTCAGGCGCGCCCGCAGTCTAGTTACATCTCGGCATGACATTTTCTTAAATAATTGTCCCTGCGGCAGTGTTGGAGCTCCTTTTGAGACTTCATAATCCGCTTTGGGTTTGGGAACGGCGTTTTGGGTTGGTAATACCCTTCTACGCGTTAACGGTTGGCGTTCTGAGTACTCCCATTTTGTTTGATTCTTCGTCCCACTCCAAGTCTCTCTGCATGACACCAGCGACCCTGCCCTCTTTCGACAGTGCCTTGTGCCACCTATCTTTCGAACGGGATCTTTTCTTCCGAAAAAAATTTGGGAGGCTTTTGTTGGCATGCACTAATCTCGGAATCATGGTCAACTTCTTTTTTCACCCCCTTCAAATCTTTTTCTTTCCCACCATCTGTACGATATCTCAATTTCCTTTTTCCTTTACAAGCGCTTCTCTCGGTTCAGAACTCCCTGCCTCTCCTTGGCTTTCCATTTTTTCCTTTTGTATCCAAAGCTAGCGAGACTCCACCTGGAATTCTTTAATATGGCGACGAGTATTGAGTGGGGGAGGGTTGGATGTGAATTAGTTCGAGGGCTTCAGAACAATGATAGTTAATGTTTATCAAAATACCAACCTTAAGCAGGATAAGGTCGGACGCCTGCGATCACTGGGATTAAGGTTACAATCAGGTAAATCAACCTTATTTGAACGACCACACCTCAGTAAGTTCTTTGAGAAATGGCTCACAGGTACCGAGTTCATAAACTGAACATCCAGCAAAGAAAATATTACCAAACACCCAGAGTTATTCGGAGTTATGAACTCGGATACTCGGAGCTTCATGCCGCTCAGCCCCCAAAGCAAAGCTGAGGTCTGCATAAGCAGCAACTTCGTCACCTTTGGAAGCTTCCCTGACTCAACCGCCATTGCGCGATTGGTGCAACCTGACACCTCCCCTGAGACCCCAAGAGTCAGCAATAAAGATAAGGCGGAACTCGCAATAATGCGCTCGCTTCCTTGTGGCCTACTGCAGCGTTACTACGCTCAAAGGGACATCCCGTCCCGGGCAAAATGTTCCACCGGGTTTCCAGGCTCCTAGAACGGCTTGTACTTTGATCCAGTACCCGGAGCTTGTGTGGTTCCTGATGGGTTTTCTAATAGAGAATCGTGAGATTCTAGAAGCTTTACGAGATAACGTAAACTCCCCCAGACCCTGTCGACATGGAATGGCCCCTTCAACATCCTGGTTCTTGGGACACCAATTGCGCTGCACCGTCGTCCCAACATGTCTTGTCCGACGTTATTGGGTATTTGCTCGATTAAGGGATTTTGGAATATATATGAAGCAATCACCCACATTAATATTCAGGAACTGGCGTTGAACCTTGAACATTTTGGTTGAAGGAAGGCGCTTGTGGTGTATCGAGGGATAGATAGATCATCATGCTTCAACTCAGTCTTCTGCAAGCCTGTTCTGTCTCTACTTTCTTCTATATAGCCGGTGGCCTTGTAGGTTGTCAGCAATAATGCCCATAATAGACTCACGCTGATTTATTGACATTTATAGTATGCCCTCTACCTCATCGGACATGCTATCTATGACATATACTTCCACCCATTAAGGCATTTTCCGGGCCCGAAACTACAAGCTATCTCCAACATCCCGTTCCTATCAGCATGGCTTGCCGGCACAAATGTGTTCCAAATCCAAAAACTCCACGAGAAATATGGTGACATCGTTCGCACGTCTCCGAACGCATTGAGTTTTCGTGATTCCCAAGCTTGGAAAGACATATACGGACATCGAACGCAGGGCCAAAAGAATATGATAAAAGATACTGTTTTCTACGGGCCACCAGATACGGGGAACGATAACCTTCTAGTCTCCTCGGATGAAGATCACACTCGCCAGAGGCGTCTTCTTGCCCATGCATTTTCCGAAAAGGCTTTGCGGGATCAGGAGCCGCTCATAGGGATATATGTCGATTTGCTGGTGAAGAGATTATATGACCAGGTGGATGGTCCTACCCGCGGGAAGGTTGATATGGTTAAGTGGTACAACTTTACCACCTTCGATGTAATTGGTGATCTCTCCTTCGGGGAGCCTTTCAATTGCCTGGAGAAAGACGAGTATCATTCCTGGGTGTCGATGGTATTCCAGGGGGTAAAGGGAGGCACGTTCTTGGCTGCAGCAAGATATTACCCATGGATAAGTTACCTCGTCTCTACATTTTTCATCCCTAAACGCCTGGTCGAATTACGGGAGGAGAACCTCACACTTAGTGCCGCGAAAGTAACTCGTCGAATCGCGTTGGGGACGAATCGGCCGGACTTCATCTCGTATATTCTAAAACACAACGAGACGGAGAAGGGAATGGCGAGGGCAGAGATCGACTCGAACGCTAATATCCTTATTGTAGCTGGGAGTGAGACCATTGCAACCTTCTTGTCGGGTTGTACATTCTATATTCTGAAACATCGAGAAGTGTACGATAAATTGGTTGAGGTGATCCGCTCGACATTTAGGACTGAGGCCGATATCACATTTTCAAATCTCCAGACGTTACCCTACTTGGACGCCGTCGTTAACGAAACTTTACGACTTTACCCCCCTGTTGCTATTGGTCTCCCCCGCAAAGTTCCCGAGGGTGGTGCAGTGCTTTGCGGTCATTATATTCCCGAGGGGGTAAGGAAACCGATTTACCCCTTGTTTTTGGGAGCTGCGGACTGACAACCTCTTTTCACTTTTACCAGAAAGCAGTGTCGCTTAGCCAATATGCAACATATCGGTCCGAAAACAATTTCTACGACCCCAACTCCTTCCTCCCAGAGCGTTGGCTTGCGGACCCAGATCCGAAATTTAAGAACGATAATCGGAATGCTCTGCAGCCGTTTTCTTTTGGCCCTCGAAACTGTATAGGGAGAAAGTGAGTTCTATCGCACCAGGCTAATAGATGAGAGAACTTTTGGCTGATGGTATATCCTTCCGATTTAGTCTCGCCAATTCCGAACTACGAACAATATTAGCCCGCGTGCTATGGAATTTTGACCTTGAACTGTGCGCAGAGAGCAACAATTGGGCGGCTGATCAGAAGGTTTTCACGGTCTGGGAAAAGCAGCCCTTGATGGTGAAGCTCATTCCCTTGAGGGAAAGACGCTAGGCAACGTTGCTTTGATGACCTCCCCCGCGAGGTCTAAGATAGAAGTATAACAAGCTTAGACGGGAGAGGGATTCATGATCGGAAATGGCGAATGGTTGATGCGAGATATGGCGAAAAGAACAGCATCTTTAAAATAGGCTCAGTAATAAGAGTGCCTCCGAGATTAGGCCTTAGTAATGGGTTTCGTATGAATCGGAGATGCTGTAGAAAGTTGACTTTGCACAGAGAAGCGGGTTGATAATGGGTACATTGATATTGGCGGAAGAGATACTTTTTTTGCTTGATCCGATCAGCGGCAAGTGGGGGTCACGTGGAGAAGAAGTAACCGAAGGATGACCCCAGAGTGCGTCGTCTGTCCAGTTCGCGTTGTGCTTATCCCATTGCAAAGCTGGGGGAATTACGTTGAGATCTCTTTCACGTCTTATAGAACGATGCAATCGCCTCGTTGAGCTCGTCCACAGTCAACCGATTCGTTTGCCGTCACGTCCCCCTGATCCCGAGAGAACCAGCTTACGATTCTGGGGAAAGCGAAGCCATTCGATGAAGGAAGGCTCTTCGGGCAACCTTCTTCGGGATGCGTTCCAGGACGGGATGCCTTACGTGCCGTACGCGGAAGCTGAAGTGTGATGAGCAGAAACCGCAGTGCTCGCAATGCCGAAAAGCTTCACGAGAATGCCGCCCAAGCGAAGGAATAGTTTTCCGTCACCAGCAGAATGCGTCGATGAACAAGAACGGTGAGGAAGGGCAGGATAGTCGTGGAGGTCTAAAGGGGTTTTATTCCTACAAAAATACATTCGATGAAGATAGCGTTTGGCTTGAGATCCCGAAGCAAGGTATGCTTGCCCTCTACCGACGAACCGGCGACGCCATGTATGCGGGGTCGGAACAACTCCCAACTGACTGGAACAGTGACATTCGTCGACAACTCGGATCCATACGCGGAAGAGCTCGAAGCTTCGTTAGCATCTCCGGAGAATCAGCTCCAGAACTCACATCCTCCCGATTGGAACCTCCACGGCGGTTATCGAAACTCCATGGACGCTCAGACCCATGGTCTGGAGGCTCTCTCCGCCGCAGCGACACAGGACCAATACGCCTTCCACCCACCTCCTATACCCGTGGATCCTTCGATGGCACGTAACAATGGCGCGTTTAACCATAACCCAGAGATTCCTACATCTATGCATTCGCCGAGCCAGTCTAGAAGTGCCATGCCTCCGCCCACATCTCCGTCTGCCTCTGTGTCTTCCTCGAACAATAACATAAACTTCCTTTTAAATCCGTCGACATCTATGTCACCTCCGATCGATCCTAATCTCCAATCTCCGGCCGAACAAAGGGCATCATCCTTCACAACCTCATTGGCTTCTCGGGTTCTAGCTACGGACCCAAGACCCGACATCAATGTGGAGACAGATCATGAAGTCGCGTTTTTACTGCGACACTTCTCGGAGGGGCCTGGACAATGGTAGGCTTTCATTTTACGGTTCTCGATAGGTCGACGTTGTAGCTCACTTTTCTCTAGGATGGACCTTTTCGATTTGGGCACCTACTTTTCCTCCTACGTCCCCGTCAAGGCCCTTACGAACCCACTTCTTAAGTATGCCGCGTGCGCATATGCGGCGAAACAACTAGGACGGGTGAAGGGAGCCAAAGCGGTCGTTGGTGGTGTTTGTGCAGCGCAAGCAAGCATGGAGCTTTGGCAAGATTCGGAGAGGGTCGATTGGTATTACTATGGAGCTAAATACTATGAGAAAGCCATCCAGCTTCTTATGGAGGCGCTCCAGCATGATGGAGAAGGACCTCCATTGAGCACTCTCGAAGCTTTTGGCCAGTGGCAGGCTGCTGAGCTGTGCGAGGATGGTGAACATACACGGAAAAGGCGGAGACGGTTTTCAAATGGTCGATTAACTAGTGGGATCCACGGTGACGAGGTTCTGGCCGCGACTGCTATTCTGTCTGTGTACGAGTTTCTTGATGCAACTGGTCCAGCTTGGAACCGACACTTAAGCGGTGTCAAGTCATTGCTAGACATTGCAGAAGTGGGTATGATGCCGCTTGAGCAAAATGTTCCACCTGGGGAAGCACAGTTCCACCCCCCGAAATGGCCAGGCCTTTCCAAGGCAAGGAGAGCGACGTTTTGGAATTTTGCTAGACAAGATTATCTAGCAGCTTGTAAGTTTTTTATCCTCTGCTCCTCCCAGACTAACGGAGTATCCTTCCATTTGTACTGACCGCCTGCCAAAGTTATCAACGAATGTCAAACGAGGCTGAATACAGAAGACCTAATTTTATGGACGGAGGCTGGTCTTCTCCTAGATAATATGGGTTTTGTTAGGCGGAGTAACACCCCTAACAGCGCGTATCCAGAAGGAGATGATATGATGAAGGAGGATCTAATCTCGAACGCGCTGATATGGCTGCTGTCGAAAATCGTAAATTTTATCGCCGTTGGGGATGGTCTTCAAATAGGAGAGAATAACCCAGCAGAGTCATCGCCAATCGGGGTATCGCAAACCGCCCTTCTTGAACGTTGGCATCAACTGCAAACCGAACTAGACGCGTGGTATAACGGGCTTCCGGATACATTTAAGCCATGTGCTAGAGTAGAGCCTCCCCGTCTCCCCACCCAGGGGCGGAACGAAGAGACCTATCCCTTCCCGGAAGCATGGTATAGCATCCCCATGTGCGGATCAACGATGCAGCATTACCACATGGCACGGATAATACTGCTCATCAATAAACCACACGAGTCAACCGCAAGACGGAACACGGTGACGAATCGTCTGCAATCATACCGTTCGATCGAGAGCGAAATAAAATTTCATAGTCATGAAATCTGTGGAATATCGATGTCGAGACCTGATGCTTCTGTTCGCATCCATTCGCTTCAGCCTCTGTTTGTTAGTGGGCAGTGTCTCACTGAGCCTCGCGAACGACGGACCATTCTGCGTCTTCTGAGAGGGATCGAAGAGGATATTGGATGGGCAACTGAATACCGCGTTAAACAGCTGTTGAAAGAATGGGGGTGGGATGAGAGCTTGGATGCTGTTCTAGGATCTTGATTGCCTGTCATGAAGCGAAAATGACAAACACTATTGTGTCTGATGCGCTTTCATTATCTTCAGGAATAGGATAGAATGATCCACACTGTCGACTCTTCCGTGGAAGGCTTTGTTGGAAATTCGCGAACATCCCCGTGTGCTCCTGGGCAGCGGAACAGGATACATGCTGGGCCATATCAGGAGTAATATTCCAAATTACTACTATCATACCTTGGCATTAGTTGAGCAACGACACGGAAACCTCATAAGCCATACATAATGGCGAGACGATACTCTAGAAGACGACGCGCCTGCCGCATGCAACCACAAGTTCATGACCCCTTCTTCTATATGACCAACAAGAACTCACCGGCACGCCAGGGACTCACTATTCTGTATCCCTCCGACCACGCGTCAAGGCCACTGAGCAGACCGCCCAACTGCGATTTTCACATCCATCTATCCCCCTGGCTTTTGGATTGGAGATCATTCCATCGCGACAACGGACGAGGAGACGGCATCGAGAAGCGAAATATACCAGCACCACACGTCATCCAAGTACATCGTCGTATCCTCCAACAAGCCTTTGCCCTCCTAGATGAAGTCAAACGGCTTTACGAAACCATCCAGAATTGCCAGTTCGATGTTGACGAGATGGACTGGGACTACTCCCCAACTACTGCTACTCTTTGCAATGTAGCCCATGCTGCCCAGGAAGCGCTGGTCCAGCAGCCCCGAGGGGAATATTTGAGACCATCGAGAGCATGGAGTGGAAGTGCCAGTATGGGTAAAGGCGCTGGAAGCGAGGCTATGGTCATGGCGATGGAGATTGACGGCTGAGGAGTGTCGTAGGATTGGGGGAGAGGAGTTCTGTGTACGAGACGGGAGGTATCCGGGGAAGGAGGAGACAGAGAGGCTGTGCTGTGTGAATAGAGTGGGATTCTGCTTCTTTTTCTCTCAAGGGTTGTGTCAAGTGAAGGGGCACTTGTTATCTTTCCACGTTGCATCATCCTTCCTGTTTAGTTGGAAGTGGAACCAGCTTGCCGACTAGATTACCGTGTACTATCTCCACATCTTTATCTATTTACATACACTGGCACTTTGTCATCCGGCCCGAATCATGCTCGGAATACCTTCATTTTAAGGTTTTTGAGACCTTTCACCCATATCTTCCACTCGATGAATTAGATAACACGCCCCGCCTGACTTAGTATGTACTCGTAACAGTACAGCGGAATGCTATGATCGCATCCGGCTCATTATGACTACCAACCGGGGAGCATCTTATCACATCCTTCAACTTGGACCACAGCTAAATAGTTTCAAAGTGGAAGTTTGGCCGATCGGAACATTCCCGCAACTAGGCGTGCTGGCATGTGGAGAGAGCTTGCCACAAAGGTCAATACCGAGGCGTTGTGCTTCCCAACTCCGCACTTTAAGATTCAGATGGATTGGAGAAGGAAGATAAACTCATGCCAACTAAGCAACAATCCTCATCCTTCTGAATCATGAAGATGGAGATAGAGAGAGATAGAGAGAGTTGGGGTTATGTACTGTCTACCGGGAAACTCGGTTAGAGTCCCTTTTCCAGGTGGAGAAAGAGAAAGTAAAGCGATCCTCTCGCTTCACCTTCCTGGTTACGTCTTTTGACGTTTTCTCTACCTCATCCCTGTTTTTTAGGGCTAGAAAGGCACCTGAGGGGGAAGAAGAAGAAGAAGGGACGACGACAACGATATGATACGTTCTATTTCTGCTCTCTATCAGGGGATTTAGATCGTATATTCTTCCCCTGCGGTGAAACCGTTTCTACGGGAAAGTCTGACGACGACTTTATTGGCTTGTGTACATTTCGCTGGCTGCGCCAGGTGACCACAAAAAGAAACCATACTTCCTCGTAATTACTTCTACTCCTTGAATTTCTTCTTTCTCTTCTTTCTACTCTTCAACATCTTTCATCTTCATTCTCTTCTTCAGTTTATCCTCCTGAGTAGACTATTCAATCCATTGACCCTTCCGGACTTTCTACAAACAAGAAACGTAGACCAAGACCTTTGGTCATCATGTCTCTAGATACCGATGTCCTCATCATCGGTGCTGGCATGTCAGGGATTGGCTTTGCCGTCCAACTCCAGAAAAAGTTTCCCCAGGCCAGCTACGAGATCATTGAGAAATCCGACGGCCTCGGGGGGACGTGGAGGCAGAACTCTTATCCTGGCTGCGGGTGTGATGTAGGCAATAGATCCCCTTATACCACGCCGACCTATATTCTAATAACATCCCCTTTTAGGTTCCATCACATCTATACTCTTTCTCCTTCGAGTTGAAATCAGACTGGAGCAAGAAATTTGCCCTCCAGCCCGAGATTGCCGACTACTTCCGCACTGTTGCGGAAAAGCATGATGTCCCCCGTCATATTTCGTACTTCTCTACCGTTCAGGGAGCGGAGTTTGATGAGGCCACCGGGACGTGGGTGGTGACGATTCTAGATCAAAAGACCGGGAGGCTTCGGCAGAGGCGTTCCCGCGTCTTGATCTCTGCAGTTGGCGCGTTGTCTGTGCCTAGAGAGTGTGAGATTGAAGGGGCTGCGGATTTCAAGGGGAGATTATTCCATTCCTCTCAGTGGGATCACTCCTTTGATTGGGCGGATAAGGAGGTTGTTGTCGTCGGTATGTTGATGTTTCTGATCTTTCAATATCCTCGATCCAGACCCGTATTGATAATACCCTCAGGAAACGGCTGCAGTGCCACACAATTCGTCCCTGTGATCACCGAGGGCAAGGGGAAAGCTAGACAAGTGACGCAGTTCAGCCGCCAACCACATTGGTTGAATGAACGTCCTAATCCCGACTACTCTTCACTGTTCAAATTCAGCATGGCGTATGTACCCCTGGCCATGCGCCTCTACCGCTTCTGGCAGTATTTCCTCATGGAGTCGGACTTTATCGCGTTCGGGACTGAAAGTGGGCGAAAAATGCGTCAAGCCGCTATGAAGGAGCGAACTGCGTATATGAAGAAAATGGCTCCTGAAAAATACCACGAGGCGTTGACGCCGAAGATTGATTTTGCGTGTAAGCGTAATGTCATGGACACCGAGTATTTTGAGTGTCTGCACAGGGACAACATGGAGCTTGTCCACTCCGATCCAATCAAGGAGATAACTGAATTTGGGGTGCGGACAGAGTCTGGGAGGGAGGTCAACGCTGATGCTATTGTTCTTGCGAATGGATTCCAGACCCAGAGAGTACTATACCCGCTGGAGATCAAGGGTGAAAAGGGTATTAGTCTCACTGATCATGTAAGTCCCAAAGCCCACCCCTCTACTATCTTACCCCTGAAATTCTGACAAATTTCCCAGTGGAATAATTTCTCCTCTGGCTCCGCTCAAGCCTACTACGGCACCTGCATTTCCGAATTCCCGAACTTCTTCGTCATGATGGGGCCAAACACTACAACCGGTCACCTCTCCGTGATATACACCACCGAATGCCAAATAAACTTCTCCCTGCGCGTCCTTCGCCCAATACTTGGCTCCCTAAGCTCATGTTCCCTCTCAGCCCTCAACCCCTTTTCACGAAAATCCCCAGATACAGTCGCCGTAACACCAGCCGCTGAACAGAGAGACAACACATGGATCCAAACCCTAGCAAGCAAGCTGGTCTGGGCTACCGGCTGTTCGAGCTGGTACGTCGATACCCGCACAGGTAAAAATACAATGCTATACCCAGACTGGCAGTTTAAGTACTGGCTCCGAAGTATCTTCATCCCCTTCAAGACGGACTTTGTATACGATTCGAGCCCTGTCAAGGTCGATAGGAAGCGGAACCAGCTCCAAGGAAGGAGGAAGAAGAAGCAGAGTAAGGCTCTGGGGGTTATTACTGTGACGTCCGGGGTGGGCGTTGCTGTTGCGGCTGGGATGCTTGTTGGGTCGAATTATGATGTGCATCTTGTTATACGGGATTTGAGTAAGAAGGGGAATGAGTTTTTGACGACTGGGTTGAGGAGTTTGAGGTCGTGAGGGGGCGTGGAGCTTTGATCACTTTGTGTGCCTGTGTGTTGTGGGGGCGAGTTGATAGACTTTACTTGTCGCGAAGAAGGCCACCATGCTATCTGTTCTTCTTTTGGCTCTGCTGTGAGAGGTAGTGGAGGGTGTGGTCTTTACCAATTCACGTCCAATCTCCTCGTTCCGGTTTTTTCTTTCTTGTTGATCAAAGTTGCGCTCAGGTCATCAGCAATTCATATATATAGCGTTTATTACCATCATTACTTCTTACAGTTCGCTTATGGTACATTGAGGAGATATATCCGCCCAAACCCCCCTGATATAGATAAATAACCGCCCCGTGATCTATAAGAATACATAACCATCGCCGTCGAACCCCAAGTAATGCCAATACAATCAACGACGTCTCTGCCGAAGTCTCTTCGACCGACTAGGCTCATATTCCGGCTGGTCTGAATTGTCGGGTGCTTCCCTCTTGACACCCGCAGATACAATAGTCTTAGTTTCACTGTGTTCCATCTTAATCTTCGCTTCGAACTTAATCGAGACCTTGGATTCTTCTTCCTTGAACTCATGTTTTGTTGGCTTGGCATCTTCCTTGATTTCTTCCTTCGTCAGTTTGGCCTCACTGTCACCGTTGTTGAGCGTTTCCTCGATTGCTTCCGCCTTTATTAAGTTGCTGGGCTTTTCGTCCTTGACCTCTATTGTCGGTATAGGCTGATCCATTTTCAAGTCGCCGTTTATTTCCTCGTCCGTCGGTTCGGCCTTCGGCTCTGTCTTCAGTTCCACCTTCGGTTCAACCTTCATTAGGGTGTCGGGGGCTTCGTCCTTAGCCTCTGTTGTCGGTATAGGCTGATCCATGTTGGAGTCGCCGTTCATGTCCTCATCCATCGGTTCGGCTTTCGGTTCGGTCTTCGTCGGGGTGGAGGGGACTTCGTCCTTAACCTCTGATTTGACCGCGAGATGCTCCTTTTTCACATTGCCGTTGACCTCCTCAACTTTCGATTCGGCCTTCACCAGACTGCTCGACTTCTCCTCTTTAACCTCGGTTTTGGTAGTTGTAAGTCTGTCGGAGAAAGAGCGTAGATCGGCCGTGAAGAGAACGCTATGCGCCCAGCCAGCATGCTTGCCCCACAGATTCCGGAAATGATCGCCAATGGCATCGTAGGTAGGTTTCGTCAGGCTCTTGTGTTTGCCCTTGCTAAATTTGTAGTCTCGCTGGGCAATTTGCCAGACTGTATGAGATATGTTAGGGCTGCTATTGTCTCAAAATTCATCGACGGGAATAAGTTGTGTCTTACCGTGTGTATCAACTGGCACTGCTTCACCCCACCCGAGTCCCATGAGACACACGCAGTCGGCGACTTTGGGCCCAACACCTTGAAGCTCAATGAGACTATCATGAGCTTTTCTATAGCCGGATATTTCTTCCGTCAATTCTTTGCCTTTGCCCTTTTCCTCGTCTTCCTCTTTTTTGACGTAAACGCCGTGCGAAGAAGGCATCGGAGCGCCAAATGCGGGAACTTCGGGGTTTCGAAGGCTATTCAACCAAGCTTCGCCGTCTCGTTCTTTAGAAACCATTACGGCAGTCTGGTATATGTATTTGGCTCGATATCCGAATCCAAGCTCACGGAGACGGGCCTCGACTTTGCGCTCGGCCAATGCTGCGGGGGATGGGAAGGAGTGGTAGGGCACGCCGTCGATGCGGCCAATTAGACGTCCGTAATTAATGCAAAGTTTCTGGACCTGCGATTTTAATTCCCCGTCAGTATAGTTTACTCCGGAACCTGTTTGGGACGAAATCTTGAGACGAAAGTGTAGCCTATAGGAAGCCTCCTTGTAGGCGGGACTTAAGAACATACCATCTGTGAGATACGCGCAATGTTGTTATTGCTACTACATATAAACGCAACAAGTGCCTCCCACGCATCTTGCCGTAATATGCGAACACCCGTAAACCGCGGCGCTTTCTTCTTAAAATTGGGATCTGCCGCGGACCACTGCTCGTACAATTCAGATAGATTGGAGTCGAGGTTGAAGTAGCTTTTTATCAAAGCTTCCGTATCATCATTGAGTTCTTCCTGTTTCATAGCTGGAGGAGTTGAGGATGTGATGGCTGGAAGAGATTGTTTCGAAGACGATGGAGTGTAAGTTCTGTAGTGGAGATGGGTATCATCTTGTCGCAGGGATAGAATTCGACCATGAAGAACGCATCTCCATTCGTCGTTCTCGGAGCGCTGCCATCTAGGAAGCACCAGAAAATGTTAGGGACCGAGTCTCGAGTGGAAGGCGGGCAGGTATGGTTATGCGCTCACCGAAAGGACTGGCCGCAGCGCAAAGTTGTGTTAATGCAAAGCTCGGTTAGGCTTATCGGTAACTTGCGCCATTCCGAGAAGCTTGCAGCAGACATGGTGCCGCGTATATTGAATCCCAATGGAACTTGAAAAACAGCTGTTCCTGAGATATAACTTCGTAACCTGCTGAGTGTTCCGTGTTTACTTTTTGATTGCGGATAACTTTCTGATATCAGGAGATAGTCTTATATAAGCACGGAGATAAAGCTTGCATACTCGCGCTATCCCAATGAGGCTAGCTCAGTTGTGAGGATCAACCTTGTTTTGCGCTAAACCTGTTTCAGCTCAGGCGGCTCTTCCTGCAAAGTGAGATGAACCTTTTCGACATCAAAATAATTCACGGACATCAATCAGTTCAGTTCACGTTGAGCTTCTGATTCTATCATCAATTATTACTTATTTTCGCTTTCACATTTACTTCACTTCTTTCTATTCGTCTCTAGTCTTACGAGGTCCCGAGACTCTGCTTTCTCTCTAACTACAGAATCTTTCCCGCCGTCCGCCACGATGAATGGGGACAATTATTCATCTCGGGGTATGCATGACCCCTCTGAATCATAGCTTTGGTTTACCTGGACTATACTAACGTGTCTTTTGATCCTAGACTCTGGGCGTTCTCGAGATTACTATGTAAGTGTTACTTATCGCCCGATCAATCTTCCCGAGCAACACTGACCTTAGGATTGCGATACCTCCAGGGCTCGAGAGATGATCGACGGGACCGTGACAGACGCGATAGGGGAGACCGTGGAGATCGGGCAGAGAGGGGGGAGAGAGGAGAGAGGAGGCGATCAAGGTCTCCTCACCATGGCTCCCGGTCATCGCGCCGCGAGCAAGAGGTAGACTCTTATTCTACCAGTCGCGACTATCGCGCCCGGGAAAGAGAAGACAGGTACCAAGGTCGACGGGAGGAGCGCGAATGGGATAGAGACCGTGGCGATCGAGGCGACCGATCTGATCGTGGGGAGCGACGAAGGCGGGATGACGACGAGAGGCCATCGCGCCGTGAAAGGGATCGCGATCTCTTTGACGATCGAGGTCGTGGTGGTGGTCGGGGAGGTGGCCGAGACAGGGATCGTGGAAGCGGCCGCGAACGAAAGAAGAGTGCGACGCCTCCACCAAAGAAGAAAGAGCCGACCCCTGACTTGACCGACATTGTTCCCATTCTGGAGAGGAAGCGTCGCTTGACGCAATGGGATATAAAGCCTCCTGGCTATGAGAATGTTACAGCGGAACAAGCGAAGCTTTCTGGTGAGTGCAAGTAACTATCCCACGTTGAAGCATTTTATGAGCGTTAACCGAGTTATAGGCATGTTCCCACTACCTGGAGCACCTCGTCAGCAGCCAGACCCCAGTCGCTTGCAGGCCTTCATGAATCCCCCATCCAATAACACCGATAACGCTGCCCTAAGACCGTCCAATTCTCGCCAGGCAAAACGCCTATTCGTTTACAATATCCCTGCGTCAGCCACGGAGGACAGCATCGTCCAGTTCTTTAACTTGCAACTGAACGGCCTGAACGTCATTAAGGGTATTGATCCTTGCATGTCTGCTCAAATTTCTGATAACCATTCATTCGCCCTGTTGGAGTTCAAGTCGCCCGCAGACGCTACCGTTGCCTTGGCTTTCGATGGTATCGCAATGGAAGACCAAGACAGTATGGATACAACCAACGGAAATTCAAATGGCTCAAAGGACGGCCTGGACATCCGCCGACCAAAAGACTATATCGTTCAGTCTTCAAGCGCAGCTCAGGAGACCCAGGAGGGTGAGGTTTCGAACGAGGTTCCAGACTCTCCCAATAAGATTTGCGTTTCCAACATTCCGCTCTATATTCCTGAGGAGCCTGTGACAATGCTTCTGGTCTCTTTCGGGGAGCTCAAGTCGTTTATCCTGGTCAAAGACCAAGAGACTGAAGAATCGAGGGTAAGAACGTGGAAATCTCCAGTCGATTGAGTTAATTACTAACTATATTTATAGGGAATCGCATTCTGCGAATACGCCGATCCCTCCTCTACCAGCATCGCTGTCGAGGGCCTTAACGGTATGGAACTCGGTGACAAACATCTGAAGGTAGTCCGTGCAAGTATCGGAGTGACACAAGCATCTGGCCTTGATATGGGCGTCAACGCGATGTCCATGTTTGCCAAGACCACCTCCCAAGATCTCGAAGTGGGACGTGTCCTACAACTTCTGAACATGGTCACTGCCGATGAATTGATAGATAATGATGATTATGAAGGTATTTTCCCTCTTTACTCGAATGTTATAGAAACACAGGAGATCTGACAACTGTCACAGAAATCTGCGAAGATGTTCGCGACGAATGCGCAAAATACGGCCAGATTGTCGACCTGAAGGTTCCTCGACCCACTGGAGGCAGCAGACAAGCTGCTGGTGTGGGCAAGATCTACGTCAAATTTGATACTCCAGAATCAGCTACTGCTGCACTGAAGGCTCTTGCTGGCCGAAAATTTGCTGACCGCACTGTTGTCACCACATATTTCTCAGAGGTGAGCAGACACACCCTTTCCTCATTGCTGAGACAGTTGCCTCTAACAGTTCGCTATAGGAAAACTTCGACGTCAACGCGTGGTAAATAATCAAATATATGAGCCCTCCCAGCTTCTTGACGATTTATAAACTATCCACCTACAAAAAAGGAAAGCAACGCGGACAGTGGACGAGCGGAATGGTATAATAGTTTGGCCTAATTATCAGCGAAAGTTCCTCTTTTCGAAGAAATCTTACCCCATACGTCCCTTCGAGTCCCATATTTCTCCCATCCCCCCTTTTTTTCTTGCGCTATGTTTCAACAAATCCAGCAATATTAGTTTTCCTATTTTCTTGTTCGAAACTTTGTTTTCATGCGAGCTGGGAGGGAGGACGTGGTGTTGGCAGCGAAATGCAATGTACCATAGCGGAAACCTAAAAAGGAGCTTTTATTATTTGTGGATGCCGCGGAGGGGAAGGACGTTTAGCTGCTGTGGTAGCCAAGTATTAATAGTTCGTCAACAACAAATGGAGAAAAAAATGAGAAACAGAGCTAGCTGTATATGCAATATGGGCACACCTTATTTACGGATACATGTAGGTCTTTCGTTACAAGATCGCTAGTTTTCCCCGTGAGAGGGAGTCTGGATGGAATGGTATGTGTGTATTTTGTTTGTATATGCATCAAGATAATAAATATGTACAAATCGAAGTAGATGTGAAAACCTTCTGTGCTTGCAGAGGGAGAAGTTAAAAAGGGGGGAAAGGGCCGAAAACCTTCCACTTTTCAAACTTTTTTTTTAAAGATGGACAAGTACTCTCACTTAAGCGGATGCAGGGAAGTAAGGCTTGATGGTCTCCAACATGCCCTCGTGGGCGGCACCAGTGCCAGGCTCCATGGAGTACATGTAGTCAGCCCACCATGGACCGGCAGCCCACCACAAAGCACCAGCCCAGACATCAGTGTTCTCAGACAAGGTATCCAAGAGACCAGTGACGGCAGTCTTGCAGACATCGTTGGTGGCACCGGCGAATTCACCAATGATACCAGTCTTGTTGTTCTCGCGAAGCCACTCGGTAGCTTCAGCGACACGCTCGGCTCCGATGGTGCCGCTGACGCAGGCGGGGTGGGTTCCAGACCCATCCTCATCGAGGTACTGGTGCATCTCGTAGATGATGTTGTCCTCGGGGTCAGTGAGGGCCTTCATGTTGTCGTTGACATCGACCCAGGTCCAGGCTCCGGACCAGGAGTTACCCTCGACGAAGATGGTGTTGGTGGCGCCGGCGGCGCGGATGCCGTCGATGGCGGCCTGGTTGAGGTCGAGGACGTGCTTCTGCTCCATAGTGTGGTATTCGTTGTCTGAAGAAGTGTAGGTGATTAGCATACGAAGATCATGGGAATGGTGCTACTCGGGGAGGGTATCTGACTTGTGTCGAAAATCACGAGATCGTTCCCTTTGAACTCGGTGGCAACGGACTCCCAGAAAGCCTGGAAGTCGTCGGTTGAGGAGATGATCTCGCCATAGCTAATTAAAAGGTCAGTACAGGCTCTAGGTTCGGGTTTGAAGCTCCGGAGGTACTCACTATCGCCCGTAGTTGTGAGGGTCAAGGATAGCGTGGGAACCGCCCTCAGTGATGTGGCTGACAGTCTGGACAAGACAGAGGTTAGCTGGGATATTTACTCCCCCAGAACAATAGAATTATAGGTTCTGGAGCTTGGTACAAGCGAAACTAACCTTTTTGAGATCTCCCAAGTAAGTCTCATCGAACTTTCCGGTCATGTCATCGGGGATCAATCTCTCCATGAGGAAGGCGACACGGAAGATGTTCATTCCAGCCTCTCTGAGGGTATCAATCTTGGCAGTATCAGGCCATGTGTAATCGGTGTCCTATTTCTCCATATGAGATTTTCCAGTCATTCCTATAGACCTTAGAGTGGTTGGTTGCGACTCACCAACACACCAGGTAACTCAGTCTCGCCGAACTCAGCGCATGATTCGTTGACGCCAAAAACTGTTCTCATCCGTTAACAATGCCTGCACCAAGGTCTGACTCCCCTTGAGGGCCTAAGTATAATTTGCGTACATTCGAGGCTAGCAGCCTGTCTAGCCACCTTGGACTTCTTGGTAGTGGGCACCCCCAGGGCGAGAGCGACAGTGCTAGCCGCCAACACGGTGTTGCTGAACTTCATGGTGAAAGTAGTATTCTCCTGGAATAGACTTGGGAATATGAGGAAGGCAAGTGAAGCTTTGGGTTATAAGACGAGAATGACAAGAAATCGGTCCCAAAAACCAAGCCGGGGAACGAGCTCTTTATGTATGAACTCGCGAAGGCATGCTGCTCAACCGAGGGGTGATGATCATAGACAAAACAAGGAATAAAAGAACAATAGAATATTACATAGAATATTACAGGAAAACAAGGGGAAACAAGCTTGTTTGTTTCGATCAGAAGAGAGAGCCGTTTCGAATGGGAGTCGGTACACGGTCCTGGCAACCGCCATGGAAAAGTTTGGTATATCAATTGAAACGGCGCATAATAATGAGCCACCGGTTAGAAGGGTTGTTCATGCAGCCCAGCCCGCCCGAGGCCCCTTGACGAGTCACCCCACAGCGCATTGTCCTGTCAATGGTGGGAGAACATGCAAAATTCCTTCGAGATTATTCTCTTGAAACAAGCATCTCTTCAAAGCTTTCAATCACATTAGCGTGTACATGGATGAGCCATAAGCGTGTTTTACGCTTTGCCAAACCACATGGATTGGAGCATGGCGTCCAAGCTAACTGGTGCAGAAGTCTTTGGGAACGCCGCCAGTGTCCGAGAACATCTTATCCAAAGCGGAAAATCTCGTAGGAGAGAAATTGAAAGATGGGGAACCGATGCTGGACTGGAGAAGCAATATCGGATAAAGCGATCGCTTCTGAGTTGAGCCATGGCCCACACTTGTGGCGCCCTTGGCAGTTGTCAGAGAACAAGCTTGTTTTTCCTGACCTTCCCGTTAAAGAGCTTAACTGGAAAATAGGGAGGATGTTGCCTAGGGTTTAACGAAAATTTAGTTGAACCACCCCCTCATTTGAGCCCCGAAAGCATGCTTCACCGTCACCAATTTGCCAGAGGTTATTCTGTTATTCGGAGACGGGCTTTGGTAACCCCAGTACCATCCGTTCTTCTAGAAGGGTGAGGATCCAAGTTCCTCAGGTACAGAAAAAAACGAAAGAACTAGCTGCGAAGGAACCCTGTCCACACACACAGACACCTCATTAATAACACATTAATTAAAATCAGATGAAAAGAGGGGGACTAGATGAGAAGATAAGCAGGATAGAGGTATAATCGAGAGGAACGTCACGAATACATGGGTTTTCTTCGGCCTGAGCAGAATGCAATACTTGTGAGCTGTATAGAGCAAATATAACAAAAATGGTGCTGAGGCTGGATCTAGATCCTAAGCCATCATAAACCCTCATGCGGTCGCCTTAGATGGCAATTGGTTGAGATCAATAACCCTTTTGTGGCCGTAGTATCGACAGCTGCCAAATAAATTAAGGATGATAGAGGATGAATGTACAATATCAAAAACAATATCTGAAAATAAATGGTCCCCTGACGACATCCT
This sequence comes from Arachnomyces sp. PD_36, assembly GCA_032988195.1. NCBI lineage: Eukaryota > Fungi > Ascomycota > Eurotiomycetes > Onygenales > Arachnomycetaceae > Arachnomyces > Arachnomyces sp. PD_36. The sequence goes on along the minus strand of JANTQE010000005.1, from coordinate 673,039 downwards.
GCCCTACTTGCGTCAAAAAGGAAGGAGATCGAGAACAGACCCCAGAGAATGAGGGATGAACCATGTCGGCGAGATCTCATTGTAATTTTATATAGTGCCCCCCATGCTCGGGATCGTCCGATCACACCATGGTTTATCTCCGTGTTATTTTGGGCAGGTGTTTATGAACATCACCATGCTCCAAAGACGCTCAATTCGGCCTTCATATCTGCGGCCTGCAGGCTGTGATACGCGCTGGTCGGATGGTAAGTATCGGACCAGATACACTTCTCGGAGCCGACACAGGTGGCATCATCGAACCCATTGTCGGCAGGGTTATCGAGAACACTGGTCATGAAGGTCCAGGAATCGTAAAGCACGGCCGTTACCTTGTGCACAGGAGTTAGCTCTCCGGTTCCCCAAAGACGGTTAGTTGACAAAATGCTTACGTCTTTATGGCCAGACTTGAACTCAGCAAAGTGACTCTCCAGAGCAGTGTTGAAAATCTTGACGCAATTCGCATGTTTTGTCACCAGCTCTTCTGTGCCCCCTGAAATTGCTGGCGATCGGGTGACAGCAGGGACGTTGAGGAACAAAAACTGCCTTGCCCCGTCATTGTAGAGTTCCTCTACCAGGGAGAAGTATCTGTCCATTAATTCCGGCACAACCTCCTCGGGTTCGGTCCACTCGTAGAAAAAGCCGATGCTATTTTGAATAGATGTTAGTTCTCATCCCTACCGTGCCTCACTATTTGCGAAATCAGGATTGAGCTACAGATCCACCTACTCATTGATCCCGATCCAAATCGCGAACACGGAATTGTCTCCCGTCCAGGAGACAGCAGTGCCGTTCACGTAGTTGGGTTCGAAGATGTCCTCAACCTGCATGACCAGATCGGTCGGGTCTGCCTGCACAATCTCATTGTCGATCGCAGCACCACTAACCGCATGGTTGTAGTTGAAGATGAGGGATTCGTTCTGGCTGGCGGTCAAGTATCCGACCCAATTGATACCGCCCGCAAAGGTTCCCTCCCCTATTTAAGAGTCAGATATAATAGAGCCATCCCGGAGTTTAAGATATCCAAGTATCTCAGGGAAATATCTTACCGAGAGACGGGTTCCCCATGGGGTTTCCGGCCGATGGTTGCTCGCCATTTGCTTGGAAGTTGGTGGTCGTGTATGAGTTTCCGCTTCAAAAGGAGTTAACACCGTCTCCTCTCTTCAGACATCTCTGCCGAGGAAAACGCAAGAGGATTATCTTACAAGGTAAAGAAATGGGTCGGGCTGGCCTCCTGTCGGGGAGTTCTCGGAAGCCCTGCCGCCACGGCAACCCATCCGAACAATCCAAGCGCGGACACAGTCTTCATCGTTGCACGTCAAGGCGATTGAGATTCTCGAATGGAATGCTTCTCGAAATATGGAAGTCAAGAGTGCGGCGAAAGATCCTAAATCCCTTCTCCCTCTCTCGCCCCGGCTCCTCTTTTTCAGTAAATTTCTCCATGGCTAGGTGCCGTTCCACATCTGATATACCGAAAGGAATCATATCTCGGGCAATTCTGTGAGGAGCCCGGTATAATTTAGATGCTCCCCTTCGTTTGTTTGGGGGAACAACTCCAGGTCTCAACTGGGGCCCCTGGCATGGTAACGGGTAAAGGACAAGCTCTTTTTGGGCCGTTGTGGGGTTCTGTCTACCCACTGAGACGTCCTTTGGGGTAGCTTTGGAGCCACTTTCAACATTGGTAGATCGCCCCCTAGGCCAGACAATAATGATCGTATTTTCCTCTCTCGAGATCGTCACCAGTTGTTTTTTCCCCTCTCGTTTTAGAAAGCCCAACATGAAGAGAACCCAGGGAATGGCAAGAATTTTTCCAGAAAATTCCTGGTTCCCGCGATCTTCTCATCCATCCGAAAACAACCCGGAGCAGCAGAAGACTCCGAGCTCAATCCTCTTCTTCTTGTATGAGAATGTTTCAACGGTCCGTTCCCCGTGCCAAATTCGGCATAGTTCCAGGAACAAACATGGAGAAATCCTTCTCGACGTTTTATCCCTAACCATATTTGATCTTAGTGCCATCCAAACACGAGACCCTTGAAAACAGCTCTTTCACTCTGCATCCAAGTTGGGCACTCCGTGTGTTCTCCGCACACGAGAGAACTCCCCAAAACCTCGACACAATGATATATATTAATGATGGGACGGCTAAGGATGTTGACCCTCTTCCCTGAGAAGCAGTCACTCCCTTTTTAATCAATCTGATTAGTACTAAGTATCTTTTTTTTACTCCAATTGGATCGCTCCCTTTCCCCCGAGAGGAAAGAACAAGGGCACATCGTCGCAGGACGCTTCATACCCCCAAATGAAGCTCTCTCTTCTTTCTACTGGCGTGATCGCCAGCGCGTCGCAAGTCGCCTCTGCCTCGCTGGCAAGCAAGGTCAATTCCGCCCTCACACCATTCGGGTACACCCCACAGGTTCTCCGCACCTTCCTGGAACCTATCGATGTTCTGGTTGGTCGGAATAGCTATATTACACGAGAAGGTGCGGAACTTCAATTGAACGGAGAACGATGGACCGCTGGCGGAGCGAATGTCTATTGGCTCGGACTTGATGAGAATGTGGTTCCTCCGCCCGGAGAACCCTTCTATGAACCGACGAATTCGAGCTATCCAACCAAGGGGAGGATCACGGAGGTGATGAACACGATGCAGGCGCTTGGCGGGAGGACGATTCGAAGTCAGTCGCTGGGTGTTAGCGTGGGTAACCCGTTGAGCCTGATGCCTGCGCTTGGAGAGTGGAATGAGGAGGCGTTTGAGACGATTGATTGGACGATGTATCAGGCGAGACAACATGGAATTAGGATCCAGATGCCTCTAGTTGATAACTATGTTCGTGAAACCGCGATCTTGTTCCCTTGATATCAGCTTCACACATACTTACTTTGGCATACAGGATTACTACCACGGAGGCAAATTCAACTTTTTGCGATTTCGAGGAATCGATATCGACAGCGAGGCTGATGTCCTGTTAGTTGGCACCCTCCTATCCGCACCGCCCTTTTTGTGAATGGGGAACCCAATGGACTGACTTACGGTATCTAATCCCCAAAGAGATCCTCGCGTGCAACAGTTTTACACCAATGAAACCATAATCGGCGACTTCAAGAGTTACATCAAGAAGCTCATCACGCATGTCAACCCCTACACCGGACTGACATACGCCGAGGACCCAACTGTCTTCGCCTTCGAAACAGGTAATGAGCTTTCCGGACCGATATTCGGCGACATGGACGTCCCTATCGAATGGACCTCCGACATCCTAAACTTCGTCAAAGATCTAGCTCCACACAAACTCATGGTGGACGGCACTTACGGCGTGAACCAAACCCATCTAGATATTCCCGTTGTGGATATATTCTCTGACCACTTCTATGGTCCCGACAACGAGAAACTTCAGAAGGGAATCGACCTCGTCGAGTCCGTAGACAAAGTCTACATGGTCGGTGAATTCGACTGGACCGGCAACAACCCAGAAGCTGATACTCTGGACGACTTCTTCGGGTTGATCGAAGATCGACAGGAGCTGCCCAATCCAGTTGTGTCAGGGACTCAGCTCTGGTCTATCTTTACGCACAACGTCCCCGACTGCGAGTCGTACGTTGACCATAGTGATGGGTATACTCTCCAGTATGGCAATCCGGCTAATACCGAGCAAAATAATACCCAGATCGCAACCGTCCGGAAGCATCTGCATCGCTTAAAGGGTGAGACTGTTGGTGATTACCTACCCGCTGTGCCTTGTCCCGGGCCATTGGCAGAGTACACCTATGAATAAGAACATTTTTCTTCTAAGTGTATATAATCGGGGCTGGCGTTTTGGGTGCGCTGGAGGAGGAACGTCATATAGAAACGCTAATATGTATGTAAATTAGAGCTGCCTTCGAGTGTAAAAAACCGTCGGTGGAATTATTCGTGAATCTCGCAGCATCACTTACCCAATCCCTCCGGTGTTTTATCTCTTCGATTTCGTGAAATGGGCGGTTATATATGCTCAACCGTATATGAGGTTCCCCTGCCCAACTGTCAATGCTAGGGTTGCGGATTCGCACCATGCATGCTTAACGACCACTGTCATCTAGCTAATTGACGAACAAACGGCCTATCGATAGAACGAGTAACGGCGAGCACAAGAGTCCTCTTTTATGAGGATTGAGGGTCACCCTGGAAACAGCGATGTATAGATGTAGCCCCTCAGAGGTCAATACACCCCCCTTTGATACATAGTTCGCCGGCTATAGTATAAGTGTTGGGGGTTGGGGGACACTCTCAAGAACAGAAGTAATTATCACACGCCCTCCCTCACCTAATCGGATAAATTGCAACACCATGTGGTTTTCTTATCGGCTTGTCCTGTTTGTTAAGTTCGGGAAATTGGCCCTTGCATACAGTGGTGGTGATATCAGAAACCGACGAACGTTTTTGAGTGTTCATTTTAAACTCGAAAGTCAATCACATTTCCCACTTGTAACTTTACGGGAGAATAAGAAGGAGCTAAGGACGACCGGATTCCGAATATCGTGGGCGCTGAGAGACGTAGAAAACCTAGTGGATGCGATGCATCGGGTCTCACATTATGTTTAGGAGGTAGGTCCACAGTCTCAGGGGCCCTTTGACTCCGCCAGGTATCAGAGTCGCCAGAAGATACCATTCGTGTATTACTGACGGAGTCTAAACAGACTTGATAAGGCAAACGGGAGGATAAGAGCACCTCCCAGTGTGGTATTGCTTCACAACGCACATTGCCCTCAGCATATAGTGATTCCCTTATTGTGGGAAATAAGGTCTCTCGGTCATAATCTGGGGGCTTGGGCGAGTGCCAACGGCCAACGGTTTGCTTTGATAGATCCACTAGCAAATGAGCACGCATAAACTTCGCCCTGCCTTATCTTTCAAATGAATATAATTCCCACGTCTTGGTTGCTGCGTAGCAGCAACAATATATGGATCAGGTGTATGCTAGAAGAGAACTAGAACATAGACCTCTGTTTGAAATGGCTCGAAAGTATGGCAATTAAATGGATTCCATTTAATGTGCATCGAGGGCAATCCTCTGAGATAACGATTCCTCGGTTCGTGATAATGAGACAATCGGGGTGAAAAGATATTCTGTAGACTCGTCTTTATCCGCAAGTAAACAATCGGAGACTGGTATGAACGGACTAGTCTGGCAGCACAGTAACAAATTCCCCAGACCCCGAAAATCTCATTCCACGCGTCAAGAATCTGTATATAGCATGTGCGCTATGGGTACGAGCCCGGGATAGCAGGATCAGTTATGACGGTGCACGGTTTCCCATGCTCGGTACTATCATTTAGTCTCATCCTCTCCGCAGCTTGACCCGTTGCGAAGGGTAGGCAGAGGACAATCAGCCTCACAGTGTTCAAGCGTTCAAAAGCGCTATTCAACACCCAGCCAAACCAGGGAACACCTGAGTGTGTTCAGTAACATCCTCAAGCGTGGGAAGGATGCTCGTAACTCTTGCATTCCAGCTGAGGCGCGAAGCTGCATATATGACACAAGCAGGTAAGCGACCTGGAAGGTAGGCTGCAGCCCATGCCATTAAGACTCAGCCTTATACTCCCGGAGAAAGCTGATCCTCCCTGTTGCAATCAGCCGTCTTTGTCGAGCATAATCGGCCTTCCGGGGGAGTTAGGCGTCCCTCAAAGACTTGTCAGCCTCACAGCTGGTATGCAGCCCTCACTTCAAGGAAAGCAGAGACAATAAACTGATATCAGATAATGTTGCGCAAGCAATATTTTCAGATATCGATATGTTGAGCTGAGCTAAGCGAATGCCAGGGAAGGGTCAGTGTAAATATACACCCTGGACGCTTTGAGACACGAAAGCTCCCGTGGCCAGAGCTTGGATATGCTTTTTCCATGTGTATGGGTACGGAGTCTCAGCCCTCACGCATCAAGGGCCCGGCATTAAGAGCCAAACCTGGGTCATAAGAGGGCCGGTAAGGCCAGCATCAATCACGGAGCTTGCGGCTGATAAGAGCCAGTTGGAAAGGTTCTATGATTCGCTGACTGGGTATATCGAGGAATACTCGGATGGGAGGGAGCCATGCTCGGTTGGAAGGAACTGGGCGTCGTCGAAGGCTGTTTGACAAGGGCTGCCGTCGAACGTGCATGATTATTGCATGTGGATTGAACCCATGGACCTGGTTGTCGCTGCCAACCCCTGAACAGCGAAAGTGATATAATTTCCAGCCTTACTTCCTTTAGCGAGGAAGCGCCGTGCGGTTAAGAGAAAATCCGTCGTTGAAGCTTTGATGCAGCAGCTTCTAGAAGAGGTCAAAAGCAATGACAATCAATGACTTTCTCCATGGAGGTGATCAAATACGGTAACTCCAGAAAGATAGACAACGAACCCTCTTTGACCCCTGTTCGCAATCGGCCTCTGCCTTAACCTTATCTTACCCCCCATCTCCCAATTTGTACATTTCCCAACGATTTCCCTCTCGAGTGTCCACCATGAACCTCTTTGACCGAAACTCTGGCTACCTGGAACCTTTGGAACCGCCTGGGGCAACACCTTGGGGATACTCAAACTTATGTCGAGATATCACATCTCAAGCATCCACTTCTTGCAAATCCCCCTCTCAGAACCACTTCCAAGGTTTGGGAGAAAAAAGAAAACAAAGAACGGTGAACAGGGGATGGGAAAAAGAAGGTTAAAACGGCTCAATAATATATCCGTTCCTTCCCCTTAGAACCCGCAGCAACATCCCTACCTCCACAGAAAGATAGGGCATCGCTGATTGATATCCGGACCTGCATTATAATGGATTTTATAGTTCTCCAGACAACGATCTTCCACGCTTTTAGGTATCAACATTCTCGGTTTCGGGACAGTCACCCGGATAATCAGGCCTTTTGGCGGTTGGAGGCGCGTCTTCCACAGTCGAGAATTGCAAGGTTCCTCAACCCCTTTTATGGAGTATCTACCCGATATCGCAGCCGACCACGCCAAGGTCTTCCAAGAAAGGAAGCCAGAAGCCCGAAGAAAGCAAGGAAGTTCTGTGATGGGCAGGGAAGAAGCTTGTTGGTGATAAACGCACATATACGGAGACTTGAGGCATCGCCCTCGATCGAATCGAGTCTATCAAAGTCTTGTTTTCCCTTCTCTTACTTCGTTTGTCTTAGTTGCCCCTTTCGGTGTCCACATCCCACTAGCGGCCAGCATCACGGACGCCGGACGGACGGATGAATGCTATGGATAATCTTTCACCGATTGATTGAGTAAGGATAGACCTGTGTCGTTCTTGTCACTTCTGTTGTGTGGAAGTTGAATTTAAGATTTCCGTTAAGGTTTGAGGCTCTCATGAAGATAGGCGGCGCTAAGCGGGTGAACAAATTGAGTCCGCACAATAGTGCTGACATAGGAAAGCATAAAATATCATTATTTATCACCTCATCTCGCTTGTCGTGAAGCCGAAGGGGAGGTCCAAGTGATATTCAGGAGATATCTCGATATCCAATTCTCCCGATCGTCGCTTAAGGAAGTCAATTGAATCGGGAGTGACCTTGATATGATGAAATGTCCAAGGTAAAAGACCTTATTTTCTTTATTTATCCCTCTCGCACAGACAAACGGCAACAGACAGAAAGAAAAGAACCGAGAAAACTCCACTCCTGAGTCTCCCATCTCCACACGGCCAGGGGTCGTCGCTCGGTGAGAGGCAGAAGAACCACAGAGGAAAAACCCCAATTCGATTCTTCTAGATTTCACTCTCCTCTCCACTTTTTCCCCTTATTCCCAACCTTCTCTCACTGTCTTTGTCTCTCTCTCTCCAAGGCCCTCTCAAGCCTCTGCTCCCAAACCCATAAAGTTAAAATGCGTCAAATACGAGAGATTTCTTCGCATCATTTCATGCATGTCACTCATGACTTAGCATTTCGGGCCAGGATGTCGCCGGTCGGTCACTGATGGGCCATGGTGGTTAAAAAAAATGGCCGACAGGGAATAACATGAAACGCGAACACGCGGGAATCTATCCCAATTCAGAGGGAAAGCGAACACCAAGTGGGGAGAGGGCTGTTCGGCTTTCTTTCTGGCGTGTTTGACATCACGCGGTTACCCTTTTCGTTTGCCATCTATGTGAATCGTTGATGGTCAGGCAGCATCTTACAGTTACAGTTGTCTATATTCTAGCCCATGACTCTGATCATGTTTCAGGCGAAGACGAGGAGGGTGGAGAGGTGAAATGAAAGAATAATTTCTCAAATTTATCGATTTTTTTGGTTGTATTTTGACATGTTTTTTACCCGAACCCACTCTATGTGGTGGTGGTGGTGGTGGTGGTGGCTCTGTGGTGGCCCTTCTCCAACCCCTCTAGCTATCCATAAAAGAATGAACGAAATGAAAGTGGATATCGAGTGCGCAAACCCTCCCAAACCCACTGTCTTCAACCAACGTACAAATGATATACACTCCTCAAGCTCCTCCACCGGTGCCGCCCAGAATATTTGTCATGGATGCCGTTCAACCATAACTGATGAAAGAAAATATACATGTAGGAAAAAGAAGCTCAACCAGCGGGCTCAACCACTAGGGTGATGGTAGATGATGCTTAAAAAACAGACGGGTGAGGTATGGGAGGACCACTGAACGCCTGGGAAAGATAAGAAGAAAGAAAGGAAAATCAACGGCGATGGCGACGGCACTGAAGGCCACGCGGTATGGTCTCTGTGCCCAGCAAACGCCAACAAGCTAGGCTATGTAAAAACCGCCCACCATAAGCAAGTTAAATATTCGTATCAGTGAAAAGGGGTGGAAGAAATGAAAATATGGTCTTCGAGAACGTAATACATCATATAGTATAGACTAGAATAGGATATTAGATCAAGGGTAATATATGCCATGTTATAGACAGCCGAGACGTTAGACGCCTCGGGGGGCGTAGGTCGATTTTGGATCCCAGTCGCGTCCCCAAGATGAAGTCTGTGGTCGCGATGAGGTTTGCGGTCGGGGTGTTGAAAAGCTCATTGTTGGGCTTGTGTAATTCAAGTATTCGGGCGAAGATTCGGCGCTCTTGCCCCCTGAGAACCGCATTGTCGACGTTGATAGTCCTGTCGGACTTTTAGATAGAAGTGGCTCCGGTGATTTGAGAGCTTGATGTCGGGTGTTGATCATCTCGTATGAACGAGGGGTAGGAGTGTTCGGTAGGGCATCGACTGAAACGAATTCATGTCGGTGGGAAATGTGTCTCTTGAAGATATCGACCCAGCCAAGGACCATCGAGAAGCGGAAAACGAAGAGGAAATTCCATATTGCAGTCATCTGTCGGCAATTAGTATCGGTGCCTCTTTTGAGTAGAGAAAAACCGAAAACTTACGGATAAGAGAACCAGGACAGCTAGCATTGTAGCTTCATTAGGCCCCAGAGATGAGGCCTCGTCGACGCATTTGTCCTGGTCTCCAGCGGTCATCGCAAGACACGCAATCCATTCTTTCGCTCGCTCCAAGTTCTCTGGCGAAGTATAGGCGGCGTCATCCATGGATACGAAGACAACAGCGAAAAATATGACGTTCGCAATAATAGTAATAACGACGGCGATACCCCTCCATTGGAGATAGATAACTCTCTGCACTCGCCTATAAGCTTGTCGCGCTGAGATCGTTCGCACACTCGCGGTGTACGAGGGTAAGGAAGAGCTATGATCGGTCGATGAGCTTTTGTCCATCACCGATTTAACGTAAACGTGGACGCAGTATATCAGCGTCGTAAACTGCAGTATTAGGGCCATTGCAGCGAAAGCCATCAGCGGACCCCAGAAGTCCTCGAGGCCTAGATCATGATTGATATGACAGACATTTCCGAAACGGTAAGATGTCCCAGTCAAGATAAGTGCGACTACCAGTCCGACTGCCGGAATAGCCCAACCGCCGACGAGTGTTGTATAGAAGTAGATGTTCCCAGTAATAATATCCCAACAAATTTGTAAATGAAGAGAGAGAGCCCGGAAAAAGCCTACAGTAAGAAAAGAGCCGTCAATATCGAGTCACAGCAGCTGGGATAAATTGGAGGGCCAGGGGTAACATACTCCATATTATCACTCCCCATCCACCGAATAAAAGAAACGCACCCGTGAAGGCGCAAGTTAGGTCTGAATGCATGTCGTTGGGTGTGATGCCATTGTAGCACTGTTCGGGCTTGGCTCCCAGAGGGATAATGAATCCAACTTGCATGCTCAAGATTGCAAGAGAAAGACAGACACTGAGGAAGTGACGGTGAGTGTATTTCGTCGGTAAGAAGGCGAAAGATACAAGCATAAATGCAGTGAATGGGACTAAGGCGACACTGAGCCAATTCACTATTTCGGTTTTCTCAATGAAGCCTTTTGAGGTAAATGTGAGCATGACTTCAGAGGGAAAGCGACTCGAGAACGTTCGACTAACCTTTGTGGTATCTCCATTGAACTTGAGGACATGGGAGGCAGCATGATATGTTTCCGGTGGGTAAGGGGACGGTATCACATAGTCGTCCGTCGATATCTGCAAAGGCGTTGAGATCAGCCTACTTGCACTCCCAAGAGACAGGAAGACAAGTCACAACTCACATCCACCTTCTGGGGGGAAGAGGTTTTCCTGTAAAAAGGGCACCGGGCACAGTCCATGCTTCGACTTCGACGCCATCTCGTAGGCGGGCGACCTTGTTGGTCCTTCCTCTCCCCCTTGGTCGATTCTCTTTTCTTTTAAAAAATCCTTTCTTTTCCCTAGACCGTTCCCAAGACGCCCGCGGCAGTCATGTCCCTCTTAGACTGTGTAGACTGTTCTCGAAGAGGTGGTCACCGTCGCAGGACTCGCAACTGCGCGAATCTCGATTCCCAAATCCCAAGTCCGAAATCTCAAATCGATAGATTGCAAACCCTGCACGATCCTGTTTGTGGGGAAGAGCGAGGTAGATATAAAAAGGAAAACGATCACAGATGTTCAGTCCTGTTCCGTCTTTCCAGGCCGATGCTAAAAGGGATCCACATGCACTTATTTCTTGCACAGTGGGGTGGCCGAGGTGCTCATATATACGAAGCGGGAAGGTGGGTTGTGAGGAGGTGATATGCAGCAGTAGTCGGAAGTAAGTGCGAAGTTTACTTTTTTGTGATTTTTTTATGCGATAAAGAAGAGGAAGCGGGAAAGCGCCTCAAGATATGTGATAAGTTTTGGAGGGATGTTCAGATAGCGTGTGAGATTTGCCTGCGCATTTTTGTGTTGGGGGAGAATAATATCGACCAGGAGAAGATCGACTGTCCCACCTATCAGCCTGGATGGCTGGGACAGAGTCGTGAACACTGAAGAGTGGAGTATCGAAAGTCAGTCTCTGGGTGGAGAGGAAGCTGTTTATCAGGGAGTGGAAGAAACGACTAGTCGGGATAGACATTCTTTGGAATTCCCCAATGGAAAGCCAGAGACGCCAGTCTCAGAAAGGCAATCTCCCCGGTCGGGAGGACAGGTGAACACAGCAATCAATCATGGTCAACAACAGTCCAGAAGGGCAATGAGTCTTAATGCCACGATCAATGCCTGATCTGTGATTCAATCCCGGACATCACACCAACCGCGGCGTGCGGCGTAGGGCAATTGTTCCATGCCCATGCCCCTCTTCCATTTATCAGAGAAACCCGGTCCGCCAAAAGTGCCACCATGCCAGGGGACGGCACTGGTGGCCGATATGCCAGAGGCCACTGCCGCTGTGCAAGGTACAGCCTGCAAGGCCAACCATGCTTTTGAGCCTTTGCGCCTCAGTCAATACTTTGCCCGTTAGGGAATATGCGACAGACATAGTGCCATCGTAGCGTGTATAAAAAGTTTAAAGAACAGAATACATCCCTCAGTCCGAATTGGCTGTGGCATTACAGGCCAGGTGGAGGCAAGGACGAGTTTTCGTCGACGGAGACACGGTTGAGCAAAGTTAGGTAGGGCAAAGAACAACCATATTCGAGACCGCATTTGACTCTGGAAAAGGAGAAACATTTCCACTCCGGCAACGCGTTCACGAGTCGAACCGTCGAATTGTTGAAGAGTGGATAGCAGTGGAACAGTCGTTGACTCCCCACTGGAGTGAAGCCTCAAAAGATGCTTTTGCTGTCCCTGATTGACCGAAGGTAAAGCCAATAATAAGCTCTCGGTAAAAGAGCGAATCCGTGGGTAAAGGCGAAAAAAGGCCGTTGATGCTATTTCCACACATATATACGAAGCTTTTGTCTCCATCTCTTTGTCGAGACTTGGAGTAGTGAGCAGCTGCGGAGTGGAAGACAGAATGCTACGACAAGGAGGGGCAATTCAACATCCATGGAAAACCGTGGTTGACGAGACAAGGGAAAATGCCGTAAGAAGTGTCAGGTATACGTGATTTGACCAGGGATAAGGGGTCGGTGCATAACAACTTCAGGGAAGCGATAAGCACAGAGAAGATGGTGGTGATGGTGATACCAAGAGATCTCTCAGCCTGGTCCTTGTAGCACAGCAGCAAATTCCTGTTCATTCGATAATATATCTACAAATATATAATGAATCTGACTCCGCTGGGCTGAATTGAGGCCAACCCTGCAGCTTCATAGTATGTCAAAATCACGACAGCGATGCCAGCTTCTTGGGTCACGGAAGGCTGAAGTAAGATGAGAAGACAGAGCAGCGATAAATCCACACCGATCCCCATTCTTTCTCAGCTATTATTATGACACGGCGGAGTCTCTGGTGAATTTGCGGTGTACCGACACACTTTTCTTTTGGCATTACGATGCACGAGGCGATAACTTTCGGTGGCCTTATTAGAGTTATCTGGCAACTCTGGTAACGTTGAGTTGTTTTTTACATACTGCCTTCCACGCGTCGAGTTTTCTGGTTCTCGCGTGCTCTGGGGTGATGGGAGGCCACAGAAAAGTCCAAACGCCCTGGTCCACGCGAGCGGGTTGTCTGGGTCACTCGGCGTGCACAAAATTTTGGATTGAAAGCCCTGGAAAGCGCAGCAACAAAAGGTTTGCTCGGTCCATGGAAACTTATCACCAAAATTCTTCGCCGTTAGGGAAAGTCTCTCTCGGACTTTCTCTCTCGGTGTGCCTCCGACCTAAAGATTTCTCCACACTCCTGCCCTTGTCGAAACCTTGACTGTTGGCATGGGTAATGCATGTTGCCGACTACCACTATCCTCGGTCACCACCTGGACATCCCTGTCCTCAAACTGAGGTGACAGGACGCTTCGGATATACCGAAAGAACTGTTCACACCTCAGATGTCTGTTCGTGTTTGATAAAGATGAACTGGTTTTACGGGGTATTATTAAGTCACTCGATTTGCCTCGAGGTCCACATGGTTTAAGTCCCAAACCGTTGGATAGTCTGGGGAAAAACCATGACGATGTCTAACCTTCACGATTCAAGGTGGCTGGAGAGGGAAAAGAGTGTTCAGACTGCAGAGTCAGAGCTTCCAAGAGAGTTTGCATCATTCCTGAGCCCCTTTTCAATGCACTGAATGCATGATGTCAGCAGATCCCGCCTATGGTTTATTCGAGTGGTCATCCTCAGAATATCCTCACACCCTGTCCCCATTCGAGGGTTTTAGTCGGGATAGAACGGCAGATGCACACGAGCCGTCAGACGAGGCGTTCCAAGTCCCGATCTTCCTGAGAATCAGCACGAAGTCCGAGGATGGGGCAAAGTCTTCGTGCGTCTCGTGTGCGACGGCATTGAAAGCATGTGTTTTTTGTTTTTGTTGGGGACTTCTCTCCAGAGTCCAGATATCGATTGTTTCCTCCGGTAAACTTTTGCTTTCCCCAGAATTGAGGATGGGGGATTCCCCGCAAAAGTTTTAAGCGATGTCTATCATTAGGTTATGGAGAGATCGATGAGGTGGATCGACGAACTATTGAAACCAGTTCCGTCCTTTTTCTTCAAGATGTTTTTGGGTAATAATTATCACGTTCTCTGTCTGCCGACGTTTTTGCTCTTCGTTGAGCCGAGGGATCACGAGGGAATATGGTCCCGTGACGTCACGCGATATCAAAGTATCGGGCATGCGATCGTATAACTGAAGATTAAACTTGCGAACAACAGGAAACGGCAAAAGGTCGTGAGGCTTGTCTGATGAGAAAGAAGGGTTGACTTTGATGTTTTCCATGGGATCTGAGATTCGCGAAAAAAACGTGCAACTCATTTTCCTTTTTTTGAACCAGAGAGGAAGGTGGAAAGTCAACTCTGGGGATCGTTTTGTAAATCTTGTTGCTAAGGTTCTTGTCACCCTCGGAAACATATCATCTCCCTATTATTTATTCTTAGATAAGATTCCGATCGAAACTCTCAATCGAACGATTGCTCTTTTGTGTTTGCCGGATCGCGGATGGAGACTTGACTAACTTGCCGAGTTTGCCCATCCCCCAGGTCCGGGTTTCCTAAGTTGAGCAACGCGGTTAATTCTGACTAGGCTCTTTATTATGGTTAGGGTTCGGCTTTATTGGCCCCTGACTTTAATACAGAGAGCAGCGAACCGGTCAAATATTGGGAAATGGGTTTCTACATACTGCTATCGGCGCATCGCTCAAGGCAATCCGCATTCAATAAACGGCCGGAGAGGAACTTGGACGGAGTATTAATAAATTAACCGTGGCACAGACAAGACATGACTCGACCCAAACGGGGAGATATCCCAGTCTGGTAATATATCTCTTTTCGGAGCTTCGAAGTTCAATTTATTCGACTTCGTGGAGGCGTGGAAAAAGGGGGAAATGCCGTTGATAGAAGAGGGTTAATTGTCATCATTCTCCTTGTTTATTGCGAGAGGCTTTTGTTGAGAGCAAGCTAACCAGAGAAAGAAGCTCTCTCACAGCTTCGCCATGCGATCGAGAACAGCACAGCATGTCTTTCTTTCTGGTCTGTCGCCACCGGTTGACCGCAGCAAAGCTGTCAAAAGTGAGTCCCGATGAATTGTTTGGCTGTTCAAAGAAACACCAAGGATCAAGGGTCTCGTGACTCAGCATGGCCTTCGTGTTGTTGAAACCAATCAACATCAAACCTTCACTCGGACTGTTGATAGCGACAGGAATTGGTCCAAGCTGGAAGCGCTCGCTAAATTGGATCTTCAACGGATTTCACGACGTCCTGGACGCGATCCTTCAGTTTCACGACTCTACGTCTCGTGATACGCTCGTGACTTAAGACTTGGATTTGAAGGATGAATCCTCCGCCCGCTGAAACGCCGGCAACTACGAAAAGAAACAGCAACCCAGCTGAAGGAACTCGTGATGTTGGCATGAGAGGTTATTACACGACGTTCGGTGCAACTCCAACGTTTGACACTCTCGAAAACGAGATGTCATATCTGCCTGCCCCTCAGTTGCCCCTCGGATCGACCGTGGCGCACTTACTGTCTCGACTTGGCATGGGTAACCTTCCTAAAGGATGATACCCGTTTCACTCACAGAAACGTGGGAAAGGAAAGACCGAGAGGCCGTTTCTTTTCGGTATGGATAGTCTCCGTGGCTTCTCGGGTCTCTGACAGCTTGAATTATCGCTATTTTTTCATATCCCGAGAAGCGGGTCCCGGCATGGAACAGCGAACGTTCTCGCCCAGGCACTCTTCGACGAAGAGAAGGGAGTCTATCCCATTGGATGAGAACCCCAATCGCTTTTCGAGGAATCACATCCCTTGAAAACGGCCAAGAATGTCCATCGACCAATCCATCAGCCTCGTACGTGATGAAGGAGATCCTATTATTCTTATTTTATCACGGTTGTTATTCTTAGCTTGTTGGTTTTCCGAAGGTTGAGGCCCGGGCCTTAGCCGTTTTCCTTCATTCATTGGCTCGCTTCGACCTCTGTGAGAGCCATCACCTCCAATATCCTGTGTCATGTTGCCACCATATGACCATTATATTTCATTTCAGCAGCTTTAAGAGATTGGTATCAATTCGACGACCAGTGCAATGTGATGGAGCATTTCCATGCGCAATATTTGTTGAGGTTAGATAGGCCCCAGCCCCTATCTTAGAACCTCCAACCAAACATCATTGCTCAATTCATCCGTGATTGATATTCTTTCTTGACGCCAATATGTTATGCATTTCTCCGGTAGATTTTTGTACGACCAGGCTGATCCAATTGATTGGAATATGTCAACCGGAATATGGAAATCACCGAATGCCATCTTATGCACATTGTCGTATTCGTTCCCTGTGCTTATCATTCTGACCTAATAGTGTGGATAAAAGGCTTTGTGATATGTATGATGACGCGGAGCCACCATTCCCAATATCATGTCCCCAGGGGGAAAGTAACAATACACCTTAAGTGGTTATCGCACAGTGGCCAAGAATACAAAACTGACCGATTGTTAAGATGTATCCGCACGCGCTTGAGATCTGCCAAAGGCCGCACCACCAGCTTCATACTGGGGTCAAAATTCGCTGGCCTGAGAAGTAGTGAGTGTACAACTCTCTGTTTGAAATCCCTTAACTCTGTAGCCCTTTGGTCCTACATGTACTACATGTACCTCGTACTCGAGAGCCCTCGAGCTCTGTTTCAAAAGGGGGTTGCTTTGTATCTCTGCAAACTTTTTCCAAGCGAACGGACAACAGCTGTGTCTGCTCAGATAAATCGTGCTACTTGTATGACTGCAGCTTACCTACTTCATCCCATGAATCTGGATCCATAGATTCGGGAAAGAAATGACTATATTTTTCACTTTCCATCTCAGCTCGGACCCGCGATATATTCTACATTATCACATATCAACATGGATTCAAGAGTCTTGAACCTTGACACTCTGCCTTCTTTCATTGACCCATCATTCCAGATGGCGTTCCGTGCTTTTGGTCTCAGCTTCGTGTGTGTGATTGCGGATTTAAGGGAAGAGACTCCTTCTTCCCCCGTTCAGGGAGGTTTATATAATGAGTGACGAATCCCTCAGTGAAATGTACCACTGCATAACAAGCACGAAACCCAAAACCAACATCCCATCTGGAGGACATGCCTACACACGAGGACACTAACGCTACACGTTTGACAAACACGACCAAGTCCGTGGGAATAAATGTTGACCCAGCGCGCAGGTCCAGTTCCTCCGACCAGCCCTTCGGATGTAGGAAATCTCCCACTTTCGAGGGCAGCTTATCTCCGTTGCCCAAGATGGGGGCGTATACCTCTTTAACCTTCCGGAGCTGAGGAGTCCGTTTCACACTCACCTTGGTTTCTGGGTTTCACGACATGAGGCCACGCTGCCTAGGGTTGAAGGTAAGGAGTCACTCTTGAAAATATCGTTCCTGCAGAGGAGGTAAGATCTCGGCTTCGCCGATGATGGATATGACCCGAAGTCAACTATGCAGAGCAGCATGGTCCAGCTGCTTCAACTCGCTCTCCCCGGGCGAATCCAAGATAGCTCTAGACCTCGTTGGGAGTAACAAAATTCGTCACCACACCTTTGTCCGTTCATGATTACTTACGATTTGAATTAGGTAAATTTGGGTGGACAAATTAAAAGGCCGAGCTTCAAAGCGACTACTACGAAAATATATATTCAATTCGCTAACATTCCTGACCTATGCATATCAGTTTAACGCGGCCCGAAACGCGTCGGAAACTATTTGGGCCATCTGGTCCGACTCCTCCTTAGAATCGCGAAGTAGCCGTATTACGTCCTCACTGCGGACCCATGTTGCTCGAAGCAGAGGCGTTTCCCCAGATACATTGACTGCAGTTTTATCCGCCCCAGCCTCAAGAAGTAATCGAGTCATTTCTAAACTCCCCCATTCAGCTGCATGATGCAATGGCGAATTCCCCACCCGACCGCATTCAACGTTAACGTCTGCTCCGGCATCAATGAGCAGCCGCACCATAGCTACCCTCTTCCGGCCGACTGCATCGCTGAGAGGGGTCTCTTTATACCTACAGTGCGTATTAACGCTGGCACCAGCTTCTATCGATAACTTCACTGTATCTTCCAGTCCCAATATAGCTGCCTCGTGTAGAACCGTTCGCCCATCGCTGCGTAGCATAGGGTCTGCCCCAAAATCGAGAAGTAATCTGGTTGCGGCTTCGTCCCGGGCCCAAACAGCTCTGTGGAGGGCTGTAGTTCCATACTCGTCTTTAATATTTATGATATCCGGACTCCTGTCGACTAACTTTTCCAAGACGGACGGTTGCCCAGCGGACGCCGCCCAGTCGACAACAGAAAAGTCACCGCCTCGAGTGTAGGTTAATGCAAGGTCGTAGAGCCGATGGGTGAGTAGCTGGGAGAATTTGCTTGACGTTTGGATCAGGGAGTTTAGATCCATCGGGTTGAGATAGTTGGCTATCTCGAGAATGATTTCATTCGGGATGGATGGCAAATAACGTCGAGACGAATGATATTCTCTTGCCATGGTTCTTTGGGTTCTAGGAGGGGACTTTTGGGAGAATCAAAGTCCCACGGCGTTTTCAGTCACACTGCAAACTCGGGAAACCTAAGATTTGAGGTTTACCAGCGATTTGAAAGCGGGTGTATGTGAGCCACTCCAAAATGGAAGAAGGATGTATTCTCATGCCGTCGGCCAGAGCCTTGCAAGACAACCTTGATAATGGACCGCAGCTGTAAGGCTGAACCGAGAGTGGCAGCAGCGCAGCCTACATACACAGATTAGGGTGGCCCGTATTTTCTCGTCACCGCTTTCTCCCACATCAACCTCCGGTTGAAACCTTTCATTCTCCGAGTTTTTGAGGTTGGCATCAAAAACCGCATCCAAGATGCGATCGGTACTCCTCCTGCGACCGATATTTTCCATCCAAAGCAGCAGTTTCATCTATCTGTTTCTACATTCGAATTTCAGGAAATCTCTTCCCATATAATGCCAACAAACGTGGATGGCGATCCGAAAACCTGCGGTGCTGCTGCAACAGATTGGGCTTCCTTCATCCTCACGATACTTGTGGTCAATGTGAGCTGCTGGTTCTTCCATATCCCGGCTATCTGGCAACATGGTTTCAAAGCATATAGCCGTAAGGTCATGTGGCAATGTTTGCGATCCCACATGCCCTCAGTCGCTGCTATGATCGCTGAAACTGGGTACGGACCGATCCTCCTGGCCTAGTCTTTACTATTATGGTCCCGATGACCCCGATTCAGACACTGGGACAGGCCATGAGCCTATTGCGGCTCTGAATTTGCTGATGCACTGATAGCCGATACCGCAAGTATTGTTTCAACAACCATGGCCGTGGTTCAATTCTGCCAAGTTGACGAAGATGACGACGTAGCAGACCTCAATTCAACAGTGGAAATTTGGAATCCCAATTATGGAGGTTATCTAAGACCTGAATTAGAGAAGAAGTGACGGGAGTTATTTCGGATATTGCCTTAATATCCAATTGTCTTTCAATGGCCTGTTACTAATCTGAAGTGACGAGACGGTCTCAGGAAGTTAGGAAAGCGAAATTACATAACATCATAGCATCAAAGGAGAAAGGGATTGAATACTGTAACATGGGTGCTCGGCAGCAGCCGTAAGACTCTAGTCATCTAAAAGCTCCCGAAGAATCTGTTCGCTCTTTTCTGCTAGAAGGGAATAGTGTGTTTCGCCTTCCAACTCAGACAACTTCGCCTGGCTCATAGCGTCCTTCATCTTTCGACTCAACTCAGGGGGACATATGCTATCCTCAGTTCCGCACCACAATCTAACGTTCTCCAACTTGACGTCCTTCAACTCAAACCCCCAATCCGTCACAAAATTTCTCCACTCATCCGCTAGCCCCTCATTCCCTTGTTTGAAGTGCTCCCTGGACGCATTGACAAGAATGTCCGTAAGCTCTGTATCGTTCAACAGCTCTCTGTCCTTCTCACCCAAGGCCTCGAACCCATCCGTAACCTTCTTTCTGAAAACTGCCGGGTCCTCATCCTGCGCCGCAGGGATAATAGACCAATCGTAAAGTTTGCGGCCGATTGAAGGCATCCACTGCGTGAAGAATATTGAAAACTTGCTTGCAAAGCCCATGCCATCAAGTCCCATTGACACGGGACTCATCCCCGCAACGACCCCCACACCTTTCAGCTTCTCAGGAGAGAGCTCTTTGGCGCATGCGAGAGCATATGGCCCTCCACCGGAGGTACCTAGGACGTGGAATTGCTCGATTTTTAGATGCTCAGCGGCTTCTGACACAATGGATGGCCAGTCGAGCAGGGTGCGATTTGGCTGAAGGGTGGAGAGGCCAACACCTGGACGGTCGAGCGCAATTAGATGTGCGCCTGTTGTCTGCGCTGCTTTTGCCCAGACTTTTCCCTCAAGGCGGGAGGAAGGTAAGCCATGGAAGTAGAAAATTGCGGGTCCGTTTAGGTCTCCATAATGTGCAAGACCAATGGTTTTTCCGCTCGAAAGTTTGACTGTCTCGGACTCTTGAGAATCCGACATCTTTGGAAAGGTGCTCCGTACAGTTCTGTGGTTTTTGCAAAAGCGAAGATACTTGAACTTGTTAACTCTGGGCTGATGGTGAAATTCTTACAAGGCAGCAGCCCTACGCAGATCGAAAGCATTGAAGTTGAAACAGTGTCCCTCCCATGCTCCATGCGGGAAGGAAGGATCCACTCTATTTTAAGCCACCATCACGTGGAGTGGCTTGACTACCGGAACCTTAAAAATAAACTTAAAACGATGACGCTCGAGCTTGATCGAATGCTCGAGGCATGAGACAGTACGGTGTGCTCTAACTGCTTGACCTGTTCCTGACGTTGGTAAAGAAAGACATGGGGAGTCAGTGGTGAGCCTGCACTCGAGATTCTCAAGGAAAGCGGGGAAGTTTATCAATAGCGATCCACGTTCGCGCAGGACTGACCTGTTAGCTGCCGATCCCAAGACAAAGATGCCCCGGTCAAGATAGTGAAGGAAAGATTTATTTTTTTTGTAATCACAGCACGAGTAACAAGAGAAGGCTAGCTAAGCAGTGTCCTTCGGTCCAGGAAATTGTGTGGGATGTAGTTATTCTTCCAGAGGCTGGCCCCTTTTTCCTTTTAAAATCTTGACTAAGCCGTGGTCAAAGCGCCGCTCGGGACAGTTTTCTCCTGGAACGGAACGAAGAGCACTCCTTCGCATTCTTCAAGTTCCTATGTGCTCTTTTCGTGGAAAACTGTGTCAGTGATGTCTGTCTCACTGTTCACCTATCTCGATGGAGAACCAATCCCTGAGAACGAGATCTTAGGATATGGAAGGTCGGGTGTTGTGGTTCTCCAACACGGGACTGCCGTCAAGATACCTCTAAAACATCCTTGGAGCACCGAGAGTGATGTGGAAGTGAACACGGAGGTAATCCAGCGTGAGCAGGATGTCTATCGTCGCTTGAGCCCGACCATGGATCACCAACTCGATAACGTGGTCACCTATGTCGAATTATCGGCCAAAGCCACTCACCTAGCCTACATGGAAAACGGAGATCTACGCGCCTACCTCGAGAGAAACAACAAACCGTCCATTACCCTCCAGATCTCATGGTTTCGACAAATGGCCCAAGCCCTGAGCCAGATTCATGATAAGCGCGTTCTTGTCGCTGATATTGCGAGTCGCAACTTTCTCCTTGATTCCACCCTATCTATCAAAGTCTGTGATTTTACGGAAGCTTCTATTCTGCCGTTTGACACAGCCATGGAGGCAGTCGATGACAATGGATACTCAATACATACAGACATAGGACAGCTCGGTGCAGTTATGTATGAAGTTGTCTCAGGTGGCCATAAATGTCACTTTGATCTTTTTAAGGATAATCCCCCAGACGACGGTCGAGCTAGGTGGCCTCGTCGAGACACCCTTCCCAGCACTGAAGGGCTTTGGCTTGGCCCAGTCATAGAAAGATGTTGGACTCAAGGAGGGTTTAAAAATGTCCATGACTTGTCTCAGGCATTAAACGCCATTAACGAACCAAACCCCCGCCTGGGAGAGAAACGATCCGCGAATGATTCCAAGCTATTCCCGACACTTGTTGCATACATTACGAGGAAGCCGCCCATGGCTGCTCTGGCATTTCTGGGTACATTAGCGACTCTGGCAATCCTGACGCTGAAACCACCCAAATTACGGTCCCCGGTTGCCCCATAATAGAGGAGTTGACATTCTGTCTAGTGCAAGAACGTTTTCGGGAGTTTTATATTTGCGTTTAGTTGAATTTCATGTTGTTACCCATCCAGTTGTTTTGGGGTAAGGCTTCAGAATCTGTATTTCAGCAGCATTTACAGTGGCACGTGGTTTTGGTAGGAACAATTTCAGCATTGAGAACCCTTCGGGGAGCAGCCGGCGGAGTTACACCAAGGCGATTTTGTAAATAATAATCGGAGGAGTTGTCTCTTGTACATGTTTCTCGATAGCACATAGGCTTATCTGCACTATGAACTAAGAATCATGTGCATAGGTTTATACCAACGATATATCCGCAGCCCCTCTCCAATATTATCGAAAATACGTGGACCCTTCAAGCCCACAAGGCTGTGAAGCCATAATCCCCGCCACTTCAAGCGCCAACCTTAATAGTTCCACCCGAGCTGCCTGGAGGGCCGGAGCTTCCTTCGGGTTCGTCCGGTGTTGGCCTCGGCCTGTCGCGATGCTTTGGGCAGTTTATTTTTCGCTTTGTAGAACTCGCTTGCGTTGTTGAGATTAGAGTTTGGCATTGACCGTTCCGTTGTACGGCCGGAACACACCACTGAACGTAGTCTTCGACCGGGTCGAAAAGGATACAATCCCCTTGGGACTTGCCCTTACAATCAGGGAAGCTAACGGGGGTTTTGTGCATTTGCCAACACATTTTGCTGTGTTATTGTAAGTATGAGTTCCCAGTGAGTTTGTGTAGGGGTAGGATACACTAACAGGGCTCCCAAGGTTATGAAATGTCGTCAGTGATTCAGACCATGCTTTCCCAGGAAATTTTGGGAGAAACGTGTCCCATTATACTTCATTTTTCAGATGCTCTTGCACATTTATTCGGCGGTTGTTGCCTGGAGTCCTGTCTCTTCAGACAAGGCTGAAGAGGCCCGTCGCCCCCACTCTGAGGGGTCTCCGGGTCTGTGCCACTGAATGCATGTTCATAGCTTTGCTGAAGGCCCTCGTCTTATTCGTTCTCCCAGTGGCTCTCAGGGGCCTCACGAATGGCGTATCTACGAGCAAACCCCCACACCCCTTACACGCAGAAGCAGCCAAAGCCGAGTTGGCAGCTACGCCGCAATGTAAAGCTACCCAACTCGAAAATTATCTCACAGAACGGCTGAAAGAATCATTTCTAGCAAGAGACCGCCATGCATAAAAGGTGCCCGGAGAAACTCGCACTTTGCCCTCTACCTCGGCAAGCGGTTGATAAATTGCTGGATTACGTATCAGCTATGGCAGTAAGTATAGATTAATAGGGCATAGCCGGCGCGAGAGAATCTACTGCGAGAATTTGAGGGTGACTGAGCATAGGACATAAAAAGAACCCAAAACCACAAAGCACTCATGCATGTCGCCTTGACAATGTTTCATATCTCCCAATCAAGTAGTCGATGGGTAGACGGATACAAGGTCGGCATAGTATGTGCGAAAGGGCTTTGCGCAGGAGCGATATTCAACTGAACCCTCATAATACTCCATGCCCGAGCACTTGGGCGAAGGCTGTAGATCCCCGAGCCATTCCGTACATTTATTGACTACGATAACTAGGATGGCGCGAAGTAAAAGTGATGATGAAACCTATTGTCCCAGGCCATAGTTAGCAAAATTTTCACACAAAGTGCCAAAATTAAGAATTGTGCTCGTGGAGAGAATCATTCGAGATCAGAAGTCCAGTAAGATCATCGAGCAAAGCCGAAAACGGCTTTACTCTGACATAAGAGGTACCAGAAAAATGTTTAGGTATGTATCATCATGTGGAATGGTTCGACGGTAGGATTGAAGAGGAAGGGACAGAGCAATTGTACTGACCTTGAGAGCTCTCAGAAAGTCTGAAATCAAAAGCACGAAGCTTCGCCTATATGTATCGAATGAAATATCAACCATTAGTATTCATCATAAGCACAGTCCCTCCATGACCTGCAATGGCGTTGCTGGGAAATGATGGTTTTGTTATTGAATGAGGTTGAAGAAAAGTTCGTTCAGGTTCGCGAAATAAATAGTTGCGCGGAAAACCTAAGCGAGATAGCTCACGTGACCCACACTTTCATCTTCATCTTCAACTTCAAACTCTCCACCAAAACTTTTGTTCAACAATCGACAGCAACATTCTATCTCGACAAATTTCCCTCGACACCACGATTCAAGATGGGCCGTCTCCACAGCAAGGGCAAGGGCATTTCTGCCTCCGCGATCCCCTACTCGCGCACTCCTCCCGCGTGGTTGAAGACCACCCCCGATCAGGTCGTTGACCAGATCTGCAAATTGGCCAAGAAGGGTGCCACTCCCAGTCAGATCGGTGTTGTCCTTAGGGATAGCCATGGAATCGCCCAGGTCAAGGTTGTTACTGGTATGTTATAAGGGAATTCCACTTGCGATGCAATGCGCCGCTGTATCGACCTTGCAACAGAATCCTAACACGGTTGAAAATCTAGGTAACAAGATCCTCCGGATCCTCAAGTCCAACGGTATGAAGCGACATGCAACCACGATTCCCTACACTTGAAAGAGGAAAGCGATGTTGGATGGAAGCGTCGACATGAACGGTTTTCGAACCGTCCAACTGCACCTCAAAATTCAAAACAATAGATTGTAGCAATACAAATCTACAACAACGCCTCTGCTTGGTTGAATAAAAAACTGACAGAGAGATTTTTCAAACATGAATAGGCCTCGCCCCTGAGATTCCAGAGGACCTTTACATGTTGATCAAGAAGGTAGATATACTATTTATCGCTATAGTCGCGATAGTTTCCTATGTACTCTCTCCTTCAAATATGTTCAGACAAACTGACCATCGAAATTGTCAGGCCGTCGCTGTCCGCAAGCATCTTGAGCGCAACCGCAAGGATAAGGACAGCAAGTTCCGCCTCATTCTCATCGAGTCCCGTATCCACCGTCTCTCCCGATACTACAAGTCCGTCGGTGTCCTCCCTCCCACCTGGAGATACGAGAGTGCCACCGCCAGCACCCTTGTTGCTTAAATTACCCTCCTCATTTTACAATCACGGCCATGTGGTGGGAAACGGACTCCACTCCGTTCGCTGCGGAACTCCTTGTCGGTGGATCGTGTGGGTTCGCTATCTCTCACAATACGTTGGGGGAATGGTTTACTGCTGGAGTAGGGTGTTTCTGATAGGGTCTCCAGGGATATGAATATTGATCTGCGGTCACCCGCTTCGGCGAAGTTGGCAAACGTATGTACTTAGAAGATGCTACGGCCAATAACAAAAAATTCAAAAGAAAATGACACGATTATATGTGAAGACAATAATTTCATATTCCCCTCCTACAGGCTTGCTACTATATATGTTTCCATTGTCCTATGTGCATATTATGATCCCCTGTATCCAAGGTATGATCTATAACCAAGTCCAAACCCTGTTCCTATTGATTCTCCACCCTTACCTCCCTCGCAACCGCATTGCAAAGCTCAACCCTAATCCCCGCCCCCGTCAAAACATGAATCCATAACCTCTGGGTATCGCTCAACCTATCATTCTCAGACTTGACCTCCGAAAACATAACCTCCCCCTTCTCCACACTCCACAGAAACAAATCCGGAATCCCCCCTCCCCGCTGCTGATACTCCTGAGCCATAACCTTACACACCGTAGCGAGAGCCTCGCCACGGAAGCATTGCACGATCTCCACGAGGTCGTCCAGTTCGAAGGCCCAATCTATTCCGATGGCGCAGGTCTGTTTCTCGGATTCGCGGGCGTGGACGTCGCGGATTAGGGATTCGGCTTCGCCGTTGGCGAGCTGCATGAGGCGGTGATTAATTTCGGAGGCTCGGGAGGGGTAGAATGCGTCGGTGTGGAGGTCGAGGGGGCAGGTTTGGAAGGGGGTTTGGAAGACGTTCGGGACGTAGGTGAAGAGGATGTCGTAGAAGAGGTATCCGAACTGGTTGAGATCAGGGGTTAGCCGTATGTACTCTTGGAGTAGGAGATGAGTAGGACATACCAGTGTGCGAACAATCCCCCCTTCAGCATGGTAACCTTTCCATCCATTATCCCTATACCAACTCAGGCACATACTCTCAACTCGGCATTCGCTTCCGTCTTCCCTTTCATCCACCCATGCCGTTGGCCTACCCCTTCTCGTCGTATCTCCATTCGACTTAGATATCTGCTTGTTAGGTAGCTCCTCCTTCTCAATCCGGATCCCGTATACCGTCCGTTCCTCAGGCTTAACGAGCATTACATGCGCAAAATCATGCTGCTCCCGTTTCGCTACCTTCAGGGATTTCTCCAACTTTTTAATCCGTTTCTGTAAGTCGTGATGGTATATCAGATGGCAATCTGGATCACGAAGAGCTTCTTCGCATGTCTGAAGTGCTATTCGCTTCCAGTGCTTTTTCTGGGCATCCTCCGTTCGCCCCTCGCTTGGGGAGAGGGCCCATAGATAATGTTCTTCTAGAAGAGCTTTCCTTTGATACCAGGTTCCTCGCCTAGCAGCATGGAATAAGCGCTGGCTGAGCAACTCCTGCAGACGTTCGTGCTCCTGCTTATGTTGTTTGAACCTTCCCAACGGATAAAGACCCTTATGGACAATCCGCGTATATACCCACGCAGGAGAAAATCGGCGTAAATATGCACCTTCACCCGTCTCATACACACGTTCTTCTTTGCGCTGCTCTTCTTCAAGCAATACCTTCCAGCGGGGATACACTTTCTCACAGAGTTCCTGTATTGCTTCTAACCTCTCCTGAGTCGGGGCCCCACCCAATTCCAGCATGTTATCGACCTCGAATTGTGTCCTGAGCGCAGCTTCGAACTCTAGTAAAGCAGACCTGGAGGGGAATATAGCGGTCGACCGAGAAACGATGTACTGGGGATAGTTTCTTCGTGATATTTTTGCGAGGATTATTGCCGTGAGTGACTTCTCGGACCATTGCGTAGATCGGTAGAAGACTAGATGAACGCGCTCGAAAAGTTTTAGGGGTGCCGAAGCCAGTCGTATACACTCACCCGTATGGTCAAGAATCTTTCGAGTATAAAACTCATCCCTGTTGGCATTGCTGCCAACTGACCCATTCGTCTGCTCAGAAGATGTATCGTTTGACATTTTTCCCTCTAGTTTCGACGAATTTCCCCAGCTCAAGCCAGTTTGGGACTGGCTGGTTTGGCGAAAAGCCGCAAGCAACTCCTTCTTGTTTTTACCTTGCACTTTAGCGTCCTTTGAGAGATTCTTCAATTCGTCCAGAAGCAGTAATGATGAAGCCTCCTCCAGTGTAGTGATTTGCTCTGACGTCTCAGCGAAAGAGAATGTGTCCCCAAGAGATAACCCCCCTTCTAGTTCGATTGGGCCAGTGCTATCGGGGGTGGATTTTGACGGCAGTTCCCTCGTGCGTTGGAGGTCGGCCACAGCAGCTGGTAAATCTGCGATATCCTGATAATAGCCTAGGCGGTTTATCCGATGCCATGCGGAGGTTTTACGAAGGAATAGCCGTACGTATCTGGTAGAGAATGAGAAAGGATACTCGGGAACTGGTCGTGCATTCCCACCAAACAAAGCATTATCCGAGGATATAAATTAATAAAAGGTAGAAACATACAGATACTGTGACTCGTATACAAGACCTTTCCAATGATCAAAGACGGCCAGCTCGACTTCATCAAAAAGATGTGATTCCTCATTCAAGACGGTCTCCAAGGCCAGGTTGAAGGCGTCGACATAGATCGAGCTCCGTCCTTTCTGCCAGGTTCGATCCCCTAGACGCTTCTCTAGATTACTCTTTTCTCCGGTATCATCTTCTTCAGCCTTCCGAGAGTTTTCATATATATCAATCGCTTCCTCGTCAGTCTTCACTGAAGGTAGGGAGATCTCTAATTCCGTCTGGATGCCCAGGGTTTCTCCTGAGTCGTCCGCATCTTGGATATCTGTCTCTTGACGGAATGGAATGTCTTGCACATAACTCAATTCTTCTTGAGCATCTTCGGCATCGCTCCCAGAGCCTCCTCGTGAAGTCGAGCTGTCAGCATCATCCAATTTCCTCACACGTTTTGCCGCGGGGAGTCCAAAGCCGCTAGAACCCATTGGGCTGAAGTAAGATAGGAGGGCGGAAGACAGGGCTCTCTAGTATCTCCATAGAATAAGAGTTTCGTAAATACAGTTCATCGTCCCGTTCAACAGAGGGGGGAGACAGAATTAGAGACGGAGAGCAAGGTCGTTGTATACAAGAGTTGCCTGAACAACCCGAAGGACACGAAGCCTTCACGCGACTGAAACACGCAGTCACATGATCTTAAGTACTTTCCGATTAGATAAGCAGAACAGTGACGGTTGCGCACTCTGATAGAAGCCGCGATACACGACGACAGAGCCCCCTTTGTCGTGAATTATCATCCCATGGCCTTAAATATACCCATCAAAATGTCATATACCACTTACAATGTCAGATGAAAGGTTGAAGCCACCATTCCCCGTCCCTTCACACCCCAATCTCGGCCCATCGCCGGGCGGTGAAGCGCAATCTGCGGAATCCCTTCCAACCCCACAACAGCTCCCCGAAGCTCCACACAGACAGGCGCAAAGTTCGATCATGCAGGACACTAATTCTGCTGTTAATCCAGCTGTTCTTGTACGAGCAGAAAGCCCATATTCTTACTCCCCCACT
The DNA here is from genome assembly GCA_032988195.1 of Arachnomyces sp. PD_36. Lineage (NCBI taxonomy): Eukaryota > Fungi > Ascomycota > Eurotiomycetes > Onygenales > Arachnomycetaceae > Arachnomyces > Arachnomyces sp. PD_36. Next base: position 644,305 of record JANTQE010000005.1, on the reverse strand, counting down.
CGCGTCTATCAATCGAGCAAACAGCACCCCCTCTCTTCCAAAATCTCTCACAAACGCCTACTCTTACTCTATCTACCCAAGCAAGGATCGCGAGCGAGCGAAGAGAAAGCTGATAAAAAAAACCTTACCAGCCCTCCAAACGCCCTCAACCTCCGTCCATCCAAGAACCCAACCGACCACCCCCCATCCCAACAACGTACGCAACAATGGACCCCAACAACCCAGACGTCCGACCCCAAGACATAATCATGACCGGCGGCGGTGCCGCGGCGGAACAACAGCACCAACAACCCCAAACCGCACACCTCCCACCAACCACAACGACAGCAACAGGCCCAACCCCAAAAGTACGAGCAGGTGGTGCCCCAGCCCGAGTCTTCATGAACGAAAACATCGTTCCATATCTACTAGAGGGAATGAAGAATGTGACGAGAGACCAGTTTAGTCTCCCCATCCCAAAGTTCTCTATTACTTAGAATTGAAAATTGAAGCTAACCGCATGAATAACAACAACAACTAGACCTCCAAACCCCCTCCGCGCCCTCGGCGAATTCTTAATCCAAAAGAGCAACGAGGTAGAAGGAACAGCGGCAGGAGGGGTGAATATCAAGTCTGAGACGAAATGATGAGGGAAATGAAGCCATGGGCAAAAAATAATGATAATAAATAAGAAATGAACGGTCCCCTTTGCGGTTGGGACTTAGCATACGGTATGAGGAAGACAAAGGACTTTCGGCTTCATAGTAGGGAATGGGTGCGCGCATTGTATATTACGAATATTAGGGTTGTGAGAGGATGCCTGCGTCTGCAACAAAGGGTTCACTCTTGGGCGTCTACATGGGAGCGTTTATGTCTCAATATGGAAAACGTGGAGTAAGTGGTGTCAAGTCGAGACGAACTACATCAAGTGAAAGCTCTAGAACTGAAGCCATACTGTACGCTGGACCTTTAGAGGATCCAGTGCAGGGTCTAAGATTGAACAAAGAGATTCTCCTGGCAATGCTGGGTGCTTGTGATAAGGATCATTATATTCTGTGTCTAAAAACCTGGGTAACCCGACCATAGAACATATGTCACGCTGAACATCGAATGTGCTTGAAAAAACTATCAATAGAAACAAAGCTATTCACGATAGCCTGCAAGGGAAAAAGTATGTGAGGGATTTAGATTATCCTCATCAAAAGCGCAATGAAAAATGCAAACCCTACCACATTCGGTAGGGCATGTGAAGGAAATACACTTACTGCAGGCAGCCGGAACCGCAACCGGAAGGCCAAGACTCACTGGCTTTCAGATTTTTTGTACCGCTTATTCGTCGCTAATAGTGTCAAGGGCAGTACGGAAGTCGTTCAAACATACCGGACCAAAAAGTATTCGTAATTAAGCATCAATGACGCCTTTTCACATATCTAGAGAGTAACTCGCTAGCATCAGTAAGCATCACAACAGTAAAAGACTTACCTTACGAGGGACGAACTCGGTTTGATTCGCGACTTGGCATTTGGGAGACTGTTTGGGATCACTTGGATTTCCGGGTAGGAATCAAACCATGGCGAGATAGATATTGTAGAGATAGAGGCATGTGTTGAGGGCAACGAACCTCTACAGTGGTCTGGAGAAGTTCGGGGTTTAACAGTGTTGAAGTCATCGCAATAGGTATTGGCGGCACTACGGGCGAGTCAAAGAGCGAGTAGTCGGCTTGATGTCAAGGTGTTGAAGCCTTGTATGTGGAATCTGAAGCACGAGGGAACACTGAGGATGATTTTGGGGTTTTGTTTGTTTCATGGCCGATCTTGATCGAGTCGTTACTGAAGTTGAAGAGACGCAATATGGCGAAAGCTGACTAGCGATAAGGACCACAGCTGAAAGTGCAGTGCAGTGCTGACCATAAGATAAACCGAAGGGATTACAACGTAGTGTAGTGAATTTTTCTTTTCCGCCGCCAATTTCCGAGTATTCCGAGCGAGATGAAAGAAACTCCAGCCAGATCGATGATAACAGCACGTAACCATCGAATCGAAAGAGTTGATCGCAAGTTGCGGTCTTCCGTATTCGCCGAGATGCCATGTGTATAAGAGAACCTGACTTTTGGATAGAAAACAAAGACGCGCCGCCGTAACCGTCGAGCTTGAGCCCCAGCAAAGATGCTGTAATAAACCATCGGAAGAATACACGAGGGGAATAAAACAAGATTAGGGAACAGGGGTGAAGTCGAATAGAAGACAGTGGTCGGAAATTAATGTGACAGGAGGACGTTTGTTGAAAGAGGATGGTCAAGCCTGTTATAGCTGTCACCATTCAATTATGACGTCCACTTACCTAGCTCCATATCGATCACCACCGCGACCCTCGTAGGAGCGACCGCCATAAGACTCACGGGGTTCACGGGGTTCGCGAGGCTCACGAGGCTCGCGGGGAGGCGGGGCTGCATCTCCGTAGCCAGACGCCTGAGCGCGAGAATCATCACGGTCATAGTATCCACCACGGCGGTCATCACCACCACGACGATCATCACCTCCACGAGAGCTGTATCTGTCCTCACGTCCACCGCCACTCGCATAGCGATCGATACCACGGTGGCCATGGTCATCGCGGTATTCACGACGGCCAAAGTCACGGCTGCGCTCATTGTAGGAATCGTAGCGTCCACCACCACCACCACCACCACGGTATCCCTCATCGTAACGGCGTCCACCGTATCCGCCTCGACGGTCGTCATAGCGATCATAACGACCGCCACGAGGCGGGCCACGGAAATCTTCTATGCGTGTGAGTAATTTTCTTTTCCAAACAAAGGTGTCAGATGAACATACCGCGTTTCGGGGGTCCGAAGTACTTGCCCGGGGTAGGAGTCCTGGGGCGTCCACGACGAGCCTTCTCGATGCTCAAGGTTCTTCCCTCAATAGATTCACCTTGGAGACCCTCCTTGGCCGCATCAGCTTGTTCAGATGTAACCATCTTCACAAAGCCAAAGCCACGAGATTCCTTGGTGTGAGGATCAAGCATGATCGAGCAACTCTCCACATCACCATACTTCTCAAACAGGCGGGAGACATCCGATTCCGCAAGACGGGGGTGGATTCCAGTAACGAAAAGATTCGACCCGGTGTTGACCGATCCTTCGTCATCATCCGCACCCTTCATACGGGTATCCTGTGGTGGAGGCCCTCTGTACAAATACGTCAACATCAGCCTCTCATATCGCGACAAGCTGTTTTCTCGCTTCTTTCAATCCAAACTAACCTGTTATCCGCACGTCCATTCGGGGACATGCTACGGTTTCGTGCTCCTCCGCGCGCGCTGGTTCGAGGAGAAGCACTGCGCTCCCTATCGAAACGCGGCTGCTCATCTGAGACAATAAAGTCAGCTTCTCTTCAAAAATCCACGACCATCACGCGCATCCTGCATCTGTGGATGCGAAAATGACATCACATACCTTCGTAGTGACCGTTCTCGGTCTCGTATTCCATTGTAGCCATGTTGAGATGAATGGACGGAGTGAAGGGGTTGATGGAGTGGATGGTGGCAAGGCTTTTGGAGTGGAATTGAAAGGGAAAAAAAGGTGTTGAAGGTGTTGGGGGAGACCAAGAAAAAATAACACGAGAAAGCTACTAGCCGCCTTAGTCAGCACCTGGGCTGAACTGAGCTGAACTGAGCTGAGCTTCACTTTTGAAAGGAGGGGATGCGCACTTTCTTTGTTCTTTTTATGTCCGTGAATAGTTGATGTTGAAGAGGGAGAAGGCTATTGATATGATATCTCAGGGCTTCAGTGTGGCTTATTCTCAGTTATCTAGAAGCAAAAATTACGTGAATTAAACACGACAATCCGTCCTTGAAGAAAGCACACCATCACAAGGGATGATTACAGTGGGAAGAATAATCTGTTCATACACTGCTTGGTATCATATTATGCTATTTATATCCTCTTTAAATATCTGTGCCCCCGTTCCATACTACTTTACACAGGCCAATTATTATTCTTATCGTCGCAATCGTTGTATATCCGCTCACAAGTAAACAAACTCCCAAAGCCCCTGCCGAAAATTCCACCGGACAGAATCATATTATCTCTGATGCGCAAAGTCCACACCGGACTTTATTTGAATCCACGCCAACGCTTTCGCGTTTTGTGGACCTTTGGTTTCGGCGCGTTCACCGCTTCCGCAGCTGTAGAAGGGTCCACACCATCAGTCTTCTGCGTACCATCTTCAAGTTCATTGTCGACAAGGTTTCGAAGGTCATCTTCGTCGATTTCGCTTAATTCCTCACTCATCCCCCGTAGAATTTCTCTTCCAGTCCACCGCTCCTCGTGAATCGTAGTACCGACAGGATCGAATGGCTGCATGTACCATTGGATACCGCCTTGGGCCAGTGGAAGCTGCTTGTCGGCTTCGAGACTCTGTGGTGTAGGTGGCTCGGGGCCGGACGCGGCGAGCACAGACGGGTGTGCTGACGTAGGAGACTCATTGTCGTTCTTGACACCATTGGTGAGCTCAGTTCCTTGCGATGTCAGGGTGCAGGGAGCCGTAGGAGGAGTGTATGACGTTCGTGTGTTGCCATCGGTTGAAGAAACAGCGGTAGTATCCACAACAGAAAGTGATCCTTGGTTCCCATCTATGGATTTGAGCACTTCCCGTTCGGTCGCGTCAGCATCGGGAAGGTTGATGTCGCCGTCAGGAGGAACAGCACCATCCGTAGGTTCTTGGGGCTCATCCTTGATGCCATCCACTTGCTGCTGTTCCGCGTCCCCGTTCTCTCCGTTCACAGCTGTGGGTATCTCAGTGGGGCCATCTTCCGTTGGTAATCCAAGGATCGGCTCGGCCAAGGAACCCCTCCTCGATTGAAGACTACTATCCAAGATCATGTCAAGATCGCGGAGCTCCTTCTCAAATGGCTTGCCATTCAGCTCACTCTCCTTCTTAAGAGCATCTTCCAGGGCTGGCTGGATCGACTTGATTATTCGTTTCGCGAGTTTTCTCTTTTCTCGCTGCTCCAAACTTAGCTCAGGAGCTCTCCCACTGATCTGCATTTGAAGCTCTGCCGTGTCCTCGGCGGACTGCACTCCAATTTCGGAAGTGAATACACTTGCAAGATCTGCAGAGAAGCGCGATACTGATGTGTACTCTCGGTCCGTTAGTTTCGACCGAATTGCAAGTAACCCTTGTCGGAACACGCCCTTTCCATCAAGCCTGGTAGAGATGTTAGCTGAGATCTGAAGTGGAAGTAATACAGGAGAAAGACTTACGCTTGAGCTTTCTCGAAGATTGGCCAGAGGATGGGAGGGATAGGAAAGTACACCATGTCAACGATATCCTTGAGAGTTTCTGCATCCTTAAGTTTCTCTTTTTCACGTTTCTTAACCTCGTCACACAACATCCTAAGCTTATCGACATCTCGATACAGGCGTTCGGCAAAATCAATTCGCCGCTGTAACCGGACACCGCCAGCCGCACCCATTCCCGGGAAATTGCGCCTCGTCATCTCCATAGATGAGAACGTCTCTAATTGAAGTTGCAATCGTTTCAGTAGAGCTGCACCCCTTCGAGCTTCTCGTTTGAGAGTCCAGTATTTGCAAGCATCCTCGGCGTATTGCTTCCTCTGGCGAACTGTGAACCGTTGAAGAGATGCAACAACGGAGTTCAGTACAACTTGGGGGATGACGGGCGCGCCCGAAGGTAGTCTCCAGATTGTTTTGGGCACGACTGGACGCTTACGCTTGTTACTACCGACAGTAAGGGTTAGTCGAGGGGTAACGGGACGGTGAATCTCATCCTCCGCAGGTCCAACGGAGCCCTGAGGATAAGATGGCCCAAGCGAAAGAGCCGACGCCATGCTATCACCCCATTGCCTGCCTTGCATTGTATCGCGATAATACTCAAGAGCTTCCGCTGTGGCAGCATCGGTGTTATGCTCTCTCCTCCAGTCTGGAGGGACGTGCTTATCGCAAAAAGCCTTCAGCATGCCCGAGTCAATGATCGTTGGACCTCCTTGGGGTGGTTTCATCTTCAGGTACAGACGAGCCCTCCTGGCGCATGTGACATGAAATGCGACAAAGCAATTCTTGTTACCACACTGGATAGATGCGCCCATCTTCTGCTTACAGATGTAGCAATTCAGTTTCCAGCGATTCCGTGGCACTTTCTCCACATCATTCACGGGTTCCATCAGCGATGGGTTGCCGATCGAAACTTCTGGGATCCAGATGGCGCAAAGCAGATGCGACCACTTGGAGGTGTTGGTTTGTTTGAAGGCACCCTCGGTGTTAGGGCAGAAAATGCACGACGGAGAACCTCGCCCGATCAGCTGGCATTTCCGGCAAAGCCACTGTCCTTCTGGAATGAAAGGTACGCCGTAACATTCTTGGTGCACAGCAAGATCACACCCATCACAGAACACGATAGCATTGGAGTTCTCGCAATCGCCGTCATCGCATATTGCGCACTTGCTATCCTGTTCTTCACCAGATCCTGGAGGTTCCCCATTAACAGCTGCGGCTGAACTCGAACGAGGTCGCTGAGTCTGTGGTGGCTTTGGGTTTGGCTTGGGTATTCTTTTCTCAAGAGCATGCCATTCCTTCTCGATCTTGGTCATGGTAATTTCGAACACTGCTGGCTTTATGGGTTCAACCTGTTCTTCCTTCCTCTTGGCGTTATAAGTTTCAAGCCATTTCTCATCCTGCTCATCCATATCGTATTCCACCCTCCCAACACCGACAGTTCCTATTGCGGCATTCACATCGCCATCTGCGACGGTTGCAGAAATTCCAAGGTCCAAGTCTTCCTCGGGTGAAACCTCAGTCATCCGAATCAAACGATGGTCATGGCGGACAAATACATCGCTTTCTTGGTACCCAACACTGGCCATAGTGCGGTCGACATAGTTTTGTTGCCCGAAACCCTTTTGCTCGAAGGCAACGAAAGGGTCTCGCATCTGGAACGACGGCTTCGGTAGAGTAAGTCTTTCTCGAGGGTTTGGTCCAGGCGGCGGGACCACCTTTGGGGCTTCCGGGGTGATAATTCCATTTAGCATAGAGTCGCGTCGGCGAGGGGGTCGGCCACGACGCTTTACTGGAGCAACCACCATTTCACCTCCGTTGGATATACCTTCAATGACCGGCGACTTCCCTTCCGCACTCCCATCTCCAGATTTGTCGCTGACCCCATTAACAGAAGCAGCATTGTTATTGACGATTCCGTCGACTTCTTCGGAGCTAAAAACTGGAAACTTCGCTTCGATATCTAAGTCAGGGTGAAACTCCTCCCATCCTCTTTCTTCGCGCGGTTTGTAACCATCACCATGCGCCAGAGCCATCGCGGCAGCAGTAGCGGAAGTGTATCGAGGTCTTCCCTGGGCTTTCTCTCTCTTGGGCCGACCAGGTGTTGGAGTTTTGGGGGTTATAGCTTTCTGTTGTAATGCCAGTTGTAAAGGTCGCGTTGGTCGAGGTCGGTCTAGTGTTGAGGGTCGTTCATGTTCAGATTGGTGAATGTAATCTGCATGTTCGGATGCTTGTAGTGTTTGTGTTTTTTGTGTAGGCTTCGCGGATGGCGTTGTTTGTATTGGTTTCCCCGAACGCGCATTCCCGGTGCCATTCACGGAATGATCACGCCCCGCTCGACCCCGAGATCCAGAATAATTGTAGCCCCCGGGACCAGTCCCACCCACCGGAGTCTCGGTACCATCTACATCAACATATCTCCCTCCACCTCCCGGTCCCCCAGGAACATATCTTCGTTTCTTCGGGGGAGGTCCATCATTCTGTCCGTTTGCGCTCTTAGGAAGAGCTTTGGGCTTGGCCCTCGGCGTTCTAGTGGTTACGGGTTTGCGTTTCTGCGGGGATACGGGCGCCATAACGGCAACTTAAATTCGGAGGATCTAGATAGCCCTAAACGGCCTTCCTCGACGGCTTGGGGTGGCCAGTATCAGGGTGTGGGGGGGCTCTGCAACAGGCGCAAAAAGATACTTGAGGTGGTCATGAGTTGCAAACGGGTATGCAGACCGCTTCAGAAGTGAGAGCTTCAATAAATGAGGATATTATAAGGCTATGTGAAGGTCGTTGGCCGTGGATAATCACTCCTCATCTCTTAGCTCTCCTGCGTACAAACGCGAACGATGGCGAGGTGAGGTTTCCAGTCGCAAGGAGTGATGGGGGTTTACGCTAGCCTGGTTTGTACTAGTGTACATATTCCTTGAAGGTACGTCAAACGCGACCACCAAAAACGTGAGTTGATCTCTTGCTTCTTCTTGAGCAGCAGGATCAGTGAACTGGAACTGCGTTTGTCCGAAAGCTCAAGTGCCAGTATGAGTGGTGCAGGTGATGACCGGTAAGATATTTCTTTTCTTCTCTTGAAAAAAGTGGCAGTTTTATGGATTCTAACTCATTATCTTTGTATATCCAGATGGCGTAGTGGACGCGGGTATGACCAAAACCACCAGCGTCACTCCACTGGGGGTCCCCCTCGATCGATGCAAGGTCGCTCCGGGAACCATTACGGCCAAGGTCAGAATATGAACTCGAACGCCTGGGGATCGCGACCTGGGGAGGCAGGTGCTCCGACACAAGAGCAGCATATCCCAGTGTCAGGCTTCAACGGGTCGGAGTCGAAAGACGCCCTGAGAAGAGGTAAATAAACTACTCCGCTACGCGCTACTCTATCCTTCTTTTACTGATTATTCTCAGTCTACCAGGCTTCCGGCCCCGGAGGTATGCGACCAATATGATACCACTGCTACCCACTTACACCGCATATAACCTGACACCATACGTTCATACAGAGTCCAAACCCGCCGTCTATAAGGCTACCGGCAAAGATGCAAATAATGCTCGCTCCAGTGGCCCCTGGGCTTCCAAGCGTAAGCGCTCCATCTTCTTACGATGCTGTTGTAGAATGCATAAATACAGATACTTATGGTCAACTCAAATAGCGAACACTATGGTCAACGGAAAGGACTTCTTCCTCGAACTCCGGAAACAGGTTTCGGCATCGCACCAAGGCACGGCCGTCCCCGGCGGGTAGCCTATTATGGTTGGAACTGGTCAGAAGCTGGTTTCTGAAGGAGCAGGCCCAAGCCATACGCCCATCAACCCTTACGCGGGATGGTGCTAGAGACTGATCTCGTGAGAAAGTCGGGGACAGTCGAACTAGAGACGGTAGCAGTTTCTATCATTCGGAGGATCCTGTTGTGTACTTCTGGACATTTAGACTGTAGCTTCAGATCAATCCAAATACAATTATTCCCGATCACATACCCCCTAAGTCCCCTGTAATAGTTGTCGGTATTATTTTCTATTGGAGCCGCAGTAAAGTTACGCCCACAAGTTCATGAGACGCGGGAAAGTAATCGTCTTGAAAGGAGTGGGAAGATGATACAGCTCAAAGTTTGGAAATAATATATATTTTCTATGACACCAAAAGTTACAATGGCAAGCCTGAGAAAGCTAACACTCGTCCTCGCCTTGGGCATAAGAGCCATTTTACCTTGTATATACGATGGATAGTAGAAGTTAGACGGCTAATTATATATAGATGTCTTCTAGAAAGAATTGGTTTTGATGTCTCGTGTTCGCCCAGAAAGCAATGCTAGTTGATTAATGATGCTGCTGTACAAACTTCTTGATTTCAGGGGTTGTCTTCAAAATTTATACATAATTTTAGTAGTCTTTTGTATAGTAATAGAAGTACCTAGTACCTATCTTCCTACAGAAGTATTCTATGTGCCTGGAAATCAAATTTTAGTCCCCACCCTTAACACCATACTAACATTTTTCAGGGTGAAGCTGCCCCACCGCGTACCTGTGCTCCTATAATTCGGCCGTTATCTAGGGAGCAGCTGGTGACGAGGGTGTGGAAGGCACTTCTTCTAATTGGTAAAACCTCCAGATATTTGGCTGCCAAGAGAGCTGTCGGTAACGAACAGATTGAACTGTAGTAACGGTGTTGCCCGAGCTGGTGGCCTTATTATGGATCAGTGCACGAGGGCGGATGGCATGGTGCAAGGGTGGGAGTACGCCAACGGTAAGGGCAATCTTGCCATTACCATTCTTGATCCTGACGCGTGTGGTTGGGGAAAACGTCTTTCAATGAGACTGTCTATCTGTCTTTAGATCTAGCCGGTCAACAGGGAGTGGGCGAAAGCTAGTATTGGGGAAGCCAAGGGCCCGATTAGTACACAGCTCTGCACTTACGCAACAAGAATTTGAACATGGAGAGCCAACCACTGGCCGCACCGAGACAGGTGGAATACGTGGCTAGTACCATATATTCATTGTCGCTCTGCGCCTGTAGATCCCTAGTAAATAGCTTCAAAAATAGACACCACGCGAGACATGTGCAATCCAACCCCGGAGTATGTGGGGGGGGCGCGACAAGCAATATTAGAAGCTCCTTGAACACGTTGAGGCCCAAGGCCAGAAGGATTAAAGGAGGTCATACATTCCTGAGGATGGAAGAAGACATATTTATACACGCATCAAGGACCGTTGGAATGCAGCGGCTAAATATAGACTGGGAGGGTATGGGAGAGGATCCTACAATTAGAACCACGACTGGTTATCGGATCTGGATAGCGGTTAGGACGAACGATCCCATGGGATCGCCGGTGAGCTAGTGCGCCCCGTCCAGGCCGCAAGAAGATAACATTTGACCGCAGCTATTGAGTCAATAGAAGTACGCAAGGAGAGGTATATCGAGAATTCGATAGGTAGGTAGTAGACGGGTTCTTGCTCGAACAAACGGAGATCAGGAGCGCGACGACAACATTGGAGCTACCAACGGGGTAGAAAATGTATAGAATACATAGAGTGTGAAGAGACTGTGACTCTACCCTAAGATCCAAGCTCCGTACATTCCAGAGAAAGGACCATCCATGGACTTAAGGGCGGGATGGGAAGATATTCCCAGGAAGGAATATCAATAAAGAGCTGCGTGGAATCCTGTAGAAAGTCTAAGCTAGAGGATGTTGCCTGGATATCATCCATCCTGTTGCTCGGACCGCACTATCCACGAGGACAGGGGTGCAACAAACTCCTGAGCAGTGACCAGATGCCACGACAAGACAGGGGTCAGATAGCGCTGACCTCATCTGACCTCTGTACATAACTGCCAGGTTGTCTCGTGGTAGATGTTAGCAGGAGGGAATCGTGTTACTTTTCCCACGCATTCCTGACTCGGGTCCTCATTCTTCGAAGCGGGCCCTGGGTCACCCGCTATATAGGCTAGCAGTCCAGGTTCCTGACCGGTCTCCGCTGGAATGGGGAAACGGAGAGAGAGAAATAAAAACAAAAATAGAGAGTCCAGATCTAACCGCCAGCAACCTTAGTATTGTTCCAGACTGGTGGGCAGAAGATCTGACGTCTTCAGCCACTCAGTGTTTGGCAGCCAGGGAGATCATGAAACCCGAGGATCTGCCAGATCCCTGAATCCTGGGATTGCTAGTCAGCCTTGACTGAAGATTACCGCCGACCGAATGAACCACAAACCCCGGCGTGTTCTCATTGGCGGATGGATGAATGGAATGTTGAAGGGGGAGACTTTGGTGTGCTAGTGACAGAGAAAAAAGAGAGGCGGTTAAAGGTCTGCTGTGAGACGACCACGATTATTTCGGAAACTTGCACGTATCAGCGTTGGGGGCCGAACATTCCCAAGGTCTCTTGTTGGGAAGCAACAGGTCTCCTTTTTGGCGCCCCCAATCACACCGTCTGAGATAGCCGCGCAGATTCTAAAGATAAAAACAAAGGTGCAATACGAACCGAAGCGCTGACCTGAAACACGAAAGAACAATAGGGTAGAGAAAAATCCATTGTTTGTCCTGCAAAGGGAGCCATCCTCTGCAAAACAAGGTACAGTTGTCATTGGATGGCGTGTTGACGAGAAACACCACCTGGTCGCATTCAGCTTCAGGCTCATTGGCCCGTTCTGACCACCATCGTTCCCGGCCCGATCGGTAGGTTTAGACCGGGCGGCTCTGGGGAGTTTGTTGTCGTTGTTTATTGGTACAAGGGCGATCACAACGAACGGAGGAACAGAACGATGGACACAGACAGAGGAATTTCACATTCTGGATAAACACGCGGGTTCACTGATGCACCGAACGCGTGTTTCTCAATAACGAGGAGCCGCTGTTGAAAAATGTAAGGACGGGAGTTGTGCCAAATATTTGCGTGTTTTTCGGACCATGGTGGGGAGATATCCTCGGACCTCGTGGAATGGGACAATGCGAAACCTCCTACCAAAGCAGTTCTTTGCTTATGGTGTATGTACCCTGTTCGACGGACAGAGGGCCGGGGAACCCAGTTCGCAGTTCGCTGCCTTTCGTTTCAGGTTCAAAGTCTCTTCGTGGCCGTGACTTGTTAGAACCGATATCTAGCCGCCGAGTGACCTCATTCCTGAAAAGTTCAGGTTCCTGACACGCGCGTTAGGGGGGCCATTGGTTCCACCAAACTGAGCGATCCTATGATACGGTCAAAGCCCTTTCCGATGCCTCTCATTTTTGCTTGTCGAAGCGCTTTGACTGACATACCGACTGGTGCGGCCGTCCCGCCAGTCTGGAACTATTCTGACATTTTTCCCTTCCTATTGTGCTCCTCTCTCCAGCAAGGCTAAAACCGCCTGCATGAGAGATGGCCTGGAATGAGTTTGACCAGAACGTGTTTCGAATATAAGAAACGGATGAGAACGTCTCGTTTTCTCATTCCGATTCTTATTTCAAACATCTCTGGTCAATCGAGCGCTAGCATTCCACTCTTTTTCTTTCTTTTTCTAATCTTCTTTTCTCTATCTTGCTTCGAGAGCCTATACATTCTCCCCTAATTGAACAAGAGCTGGCCCTCTTGTTTCACACGGCTACTTCTCGTCGGTATTATTATAACCTTTGTGGATTCCATCGTTTGTAAAATTGTCTTTCTTTCAAGTCGAACCTCTTGTTCCCCCAGCCTGGTCGCTGCCTTACTCCTCCTTCGCTCCTTCTTCGTCGCTCGTTGCTGTTGTACGGCACCTTCCTCTGCGACGTCTACCTTCTCTGCGCATGCAACCCCGGGACGGGCTGCGCCTACCTTCTGTCACCCACCTGCTTTAGGGTGGTTCGTGTCGCTTGACGACGCTTCGAGCTAGCTATCTATCTCATCGCAACGGCTCAGCAGTTCAATCTGCCTTGGGAATCAACGTCCACCGTCGCCACTCTACTGCCTAACTCCTTTGCAGCCTTGTTGCTGTTTATATAAACGCAACAGTGAGTATTCGGACCAATTTCCCCTATCAAACACGGAGGAACTATCGGACGCTGAGAATCGCTTTCCTATCTCTCCTTCTTTTCTGATCTCAAAAGGGGTATTTTTCGAATCAAGATCGCCATCTTCTATAAAAACGCTTCTCTACCTACGTATATCGCTCACTATTATGCCGAAATTTGCAACAGA
>JANTQE010000005.1:0-30884 GCA_032988195.1 Arachnomyces sp. PD_36 | reverse complement strand
ACACCGCCGGGGAAGCTCTCCGCCCGAACCCCCCCTTTTTTTGGCGCAAAAAACACCTCTTAAAGGAAAATGGGGGTGTTTTGTCTTTGCCCCCCCCCCCCCCCCCCGAAGGTTCGCCGTTAGTGCGGATACGGTGAGAAATGCAGATTTGCTGTAGCATCGTTTGAGAAGACGCCCTTGAGAGCCAGTGACAACCTCACACACACCCCCTTAAGATACGATCCAAGCAATTGTAGATCCTGTGGGAGGCTCATGATTCAGCACTTACCCAAGGGCCAAGGGTATTAGGGAAATTATTATTAGAAACTATAAATGGCTGACTGTGAAGAGAATCCCATCTTTGTTGACCTGATGACTGCCAGACCACCACGCTACGTCATTTCTAGTTATCCCACGCGAACACTTCGGAATCGCATCTCAAACACACGATCCTCTCACGACAAACACATTGAATTCTCTAAAGGAAAAGGAAAAGAAATTAAACAAAGAAAAACAAGCTCTGTCTAGAGTGGAGAAATACGGGATTTTATGCGAGTCAAACATGCAACAAGAACCCTTCTCGACGCCTCCGCCACTCCCGACGAAAGCCACTCCAAATCACAATCTCAGGACGACGAGCGAAACGAAATTCGCACTTGTCACCATTCATGTCGCCGGTTCTTCTTGCTTTGCTTTTTCCTTTGCCCTTTGTTTTGGTTCAACTCTCCTCTCAGTGGTGCCCCTCATTCTCATGAGGGATTTCCTGCTGTGATCCGCGACCACTGAAATAAGAACACCAAGACCATCGGATCAACGATCAAAGTGGGAGAAGGAATCAAATCCCAAGGAACTCATTTCTCCACGCTCCACCCCCGCATTTCTTGGAAGGAAATAAGGTGATGGTCTTTGTCCCCTCCCAAGACATGGATGTTTCAATTCTCTTCAGTCTGTACGGGGTAACCGTGGATCACGATGTTACGGGTTTCTCGCGGTCCGCCCGAAACGGTCGTGATGGCGCGAGATGTTCAGAACCGAGTACCAATACTTTCGTTGGATGTTGCTCAGGAACATACCAGATTTGGTACTCCGGAATCACTTCTTATTCGGGATATCCCTGAAGATGGCTTTCCTCTTCACTCGATTATCATAATTCCATGGCGATAATGACCATGGAACAGCTACGTTTTATCCCTTCCACGATCTTCATACATGCACACAAATCAAACCCTGAAACATCAACTGCAAGAACCACTTTCGTGGAGATCCCGGATAGTAACATATGCAGAAGTGCCGACAGAGGGGCAGAGTTGACTGACACGATGATGTTGATCATCTCCCTCCAGAAAACTGCTCATGCAAGTCTTCCCCAAGGGTTGTTTCGGAAGAAAGGGAATCTATTTTGACCTTGACCCTGTTGACGACAGCTATCCGCATGCACATGCTTCGAGGATATTTGGTATGAAGAACAGCTGCAGCGTTGATCGGGCACCATGCTCGTGGAATCAAGAATTGAGGTTGAGAATCATCGTCATAGAGGCAAGGTGAGAATAAATCCTCCGCTTTTCACATGGGAAGCGCATGAGAAAGGATTCTGAATCAAATCAAATCATCGCGGAAGAATCCCATCGTCGGAGGTGATTGCTTCTACTGACTGCAGCGAAGGAACACGCGAGCACCTCCTGACCATCGTTAACGACGTCATCTTGCATTTCCACAGTTACCAAGGTCGCAAACTCATCAAGATTCAGAGCAGAGAAACACCAACCCCTATCGTGCAACTCGAACTCACGAGAATGCCATTCTTCAGGCCTTCTTGCATTTTCCCGATCCCCAATAATCCCGATTCTTACCGAGTCACACGTCCCTTCCCGGTTCCGCTAGTTCGGGTGATCCCGAGGATGGGATACCAACTATGATGTCATCATCCCGCGTTTGCTCGTGGTGAGGTAGGGATCGCGGGTATCAACATACAGATACTCGTGCCTTGAATAATATTTACCAAACTCACGCTCAGACATAAGCACGATGCCCGTGACCTGCGTGTGATGGAACAAAACACGAGGGGCACAAGCACTACTGAGAAGCAGCCCTAATCACATACATCTCACCTCATCTTACAGCTGCGTATTCTCCCAGGTTCTTCTCAGCCCACTCCTTCAGCGTCATCGTCGGAATCCCAACTCGACGATTCCACGTCCCTTCCATATCCCAAGCCACGCCTTTTCCCTGCCCGAACACCGCCCTGTACTTGTTAAACGCAGAACTAACACCCGCAGCTTCATCACTCCTCGCACCCTCAATCGCCTGCTCAACAGTAATAACCTCCCTCCTAAACTCCCTCCCCGTAAACCTCTCCAAAAACCCCGCCAACTCCCCATAACTAACCGTATCACCACCCACAAACACGGGCCCAGACTCCTCAAACAACCCCTTCCCAAGCTCTCCAAGCACCATCTCCCCCGTAACCCTCCCAATATCCTCCACCGTCATAACAGTAACCCTATGCTCCCACCCACCCAAAGCCCTCACAACTCCCCCCTTAAAATCCACAACCCCAAACCCCTCATGGAACACAAAACTCATAAACATCCCCGTCGAAACAACCACCCACTTCACTCGTTCCTGCCCGCGCAACATATCCCTAACATCTAGCTGCTCATCGAATAAATCCTGCGGCGACCCGCGCCCGATCCCATCATAATCAACCCCAAACTGCCACGGGATAAACCGTGCGACACCAGCCTGCAATACCGCCTCCGCAATCTTCACCTGTGTCCCCTTCCCCGCTGTGAAGCCTATACATGACACGATGGTATCGTAGGGGCGGAACTTTTCCGCCAGGACTGGGATCGAGTCGTTGATTAGGTCTCCGGCTAGGAGGTTGATTCCGAGGGCGGCGAGGGGTTGGGTTTTTGAGGGGGAGGATGTGAGAGTTGATGGGCGGAGGAGGACAGTTAGGGTTTGGCTGGTTGGGTTGAAGGAGGGGGATGTTGCGAGCGAGTGAAGGATTGAGGAGCCGAGTTCGCCGGCGCCGAGGATAAGGATGTTTTTGGACATGTTTTGGGGTTTGAGGAGGGTTTGTATATGCCTTTGTTTTTGAGTGATATCAAGAGGGTTGACGGCGGTATATAAGGGGTTCTGTAAAGTCAATTTTATACGGAGTTAGCGGGCTTAACTCAATTTGCGTTGAGACGTTTTGTCAGCGAGTTCGCAGTTAACGGAGATACATCCTTCGTTTATTATCAATCATCTTCGCAGATTTCACACTCCCAAGTGTTTAAGTATTGATTTATGAGCTATTGGCGCCTATGTCGTCGAGGGCAATTGCCAAACACATCGCTCGCGAGTCCTCTGGAGGAGAGGATGCGAGCCACTTTGGGTGGTTCTCTCAGGACTTACTTCGCTGCCTATTATCTTCGGATGGCAAGGGTTACGACACGGGATGTCGTGGTCGCCGAAAGACTTGAATAATGCGCCCATTCGCGGGCTACTGGGCAGTTGGGCGAATTATCATAGCCCCATTTCAATGCGCACAGCCTTGTCGGCAACGTGATGGCAATGAAGCGCAAATAACCTAAATAGAGGGTTTAAATGCTTCATCTGCCATCCTTCAATTATGAAGCGATCAATCGCTTTGGAGTGATAATATCATCTATCCATTCTCTCGACTGACCTGGTTCTTCAGTGCCCCGCTAGGAGCTCGAGATGGCGAACTTGGGCCTGCACTTACCCACACCTACGATTGCGGCAAACCAGGTACAGCAGTACGTTTTGTTCCCTGAACACGACACACAGCACCCATCTAATTCACTGCGTCTCTCAGAAAGCCAGAAGCTCTATGGAGCCAAGCCGTCAAGCTCCTCAAAGACGAAGACCAGAAACTTATCGATTTCCAGCGACCGGATAAAATCGTGATATTAGACGATGTCCTTGCGTGCGCGGCGCAAAGACGGAAAGAATGCATAGAGAAGCGATGGAAGATTAAGAGGAAGAGCGGAGAAGTCATTGTTCTTCGGGATGTTTTTGAGTCGATTATAAAATGGGCGAATAACTTTAAGGCGGTTGGAGATGTTGCGGTTCAGTTTGATCCGACGCATGCGTCGTTGCCTTGGGCGGGCGTGCGGCTTCTTTTGCAGGTAAGTTTGAAGGTATGACTGCCGTATAGAGAGAGCATTTTCACTGATGAGTATGTTAGTGGGCCACTAATGATAGCCAAATTTTTGGAGCTATGATCGAAGGGCTGGAGACAGTAGCAAGTCTGATCTCTCGATACTCTCTTTTTGAAGCCGTGTACCTACGAATAAAGTCCCCTACGACTGATCGCCTACGGAACTCTATCGTCGTGCTCTATGCGGCAATACTCGTGTTTCTGGGGAAGGCGCTTCGATACTATAGTAAAAGTGCCGGATCCAGATTTGCGAAGAGTCTCGTTCAGATCAATGACACGACACTGGATGATCTTATGCAGGATGTACGGAGTCGAGAGAAGGAAGCGGAGCGAGACGCTCAGCTTGTTCTTATGGAGCTTCAGCAGAATACATCGGATGTTGTGGGAGATATTCATCAGGATAATACTGACATATTATCGGCCCTCTCGGGAATCCAGTCGGATCTCAGCACATTTGAAAGTTCAAATTATGACCAATTGCGACGCTTACGGGACCTAATATCAAAGCTCGAACGGCCCATCATCACAATAACTAACCAGGTAACAAATTATCAAAGTGGAATGGACAGGGCCGAACGGCTTCGTGTTCTTGACTGGCTATCGCAAGTCCCCTATCCTCAGCACCATGAAAATGTCCGGATGGATCGCCTAGCATCGTCGGGCTCTTGGATGATTGGGAAACCCCAATTTAGACAATGGGCTGATTCAACCAGCTCATCTATGTTATGGCTTCACGGAATACCTGGTTCCGGGAAGACCAAGCTCGCGTACGTATATCATCCGCGCTCACCATATACCCAGTTGCTAAACTCACTATTTGTAGCTCTGTTGTAATTGATGGATGCCTCCAACAAGTCTCAACCGGAGCCACGATGGGATTGGCATACTTCTACTGCGCACGAAATCCCACAGAGCCTCTCAGAGCCGATCCACTTGAGATTCTAAGAAGCATAGCACGGCAGCTGTCATGCCCCAACCTGAATGCGCCGATTCAACCTGCAACTATGGAGGTATATGAAAAGGAAAGAGATGTAGGGTTCTCTTTCCGGAGACTTGATCTCCGCGGGGTTGTAGACCTAATACTGAAACTTACGGCTTACAATCCTTCCACTATCGTTCTGGATGCGCTCGATGAGTGTGACTCGAGTCGCCGACATGAGCTTTTTGATGCTCTCGACAATATCCTCAGGAAATCGTCGAACTTGGTGAAGATATTCGTCACCAGCCGTGACGATACGGATGTTGTTTGTCGATTGGGGGACTCCCCGAATATTTATATCAACGCAGCCGATAATGCTGAGGATATTCAGAGATTTATAGACGTGGAGATTGAGAATGCGATTAATCAAAAGAGGCTGCTCCGTGGAAAAATATCAAGCAGCCTAAGGGACACCCTAACCACGACACTGAATAACGGTGCACAGGGAATGTAAGTAACACGCGACTATACTGGTTAATCTCAAGCTCATTATTACGTCTAGGTTTCGGTGGGTGAGTCTGCAGCTACAGAACCTGTGCAACCCAAATCGTATGAAGGTCGAATCAGACGTGAGGACAGAGCTACAAAAGCTCCCCATAACTCTTTCGGACCTATACAAAGTGATATTCGACGAAATCCAAGAGTCGGGACCTTACAGCCGAAGAATCGGGATGAGGGTATTAAAGTGGGCTCTTGGCGCTGTCATGCTCCTCTCTACAACTGACTTCATAGCTATGATATCCAGTTATGAAGACGGCTATGAGGATAAAATAACAGCCCAAACGGTGCTAGATATCACCCGCAATCTCCTTGTTAAGGATCAGACACTGTTTAATTTTACTTTTGCCCACCTGTCTGTTCGCGAATACTTGGAAACAGTCTTCACCCCGCAGGATATTGACTTGGAGCTTGGGCTTGGGTGTTTAGGCATTTGCTTTCCGGAGATAATGTCAAGACCCAAAGTATCTCCAGGCGCGATTCCCGAGTCTTACGCTGCATATCACTGGCAGCATCACTGCTCTGGACTTAGTTTTGTTTCCAGGCGACGACATTTACCATTCTTACCCTCGATGTTCTTTACGGCCAGCGGGACTGTTTCACCTGCATTCACCAGATGGAAGAATTCATTGTATAATCGCCCGCGGCAAGATGCCAGCCTTGACACCGACCCATTCATTATCGTTTGTAAAAATGGGTTTTCCGAAGTCGTGGACGCCATGAGTCCTGCAACCGCTCAAAGGCTGAACCAACAACTATTCGAGAACGACCCTTTCTTTGGGGAAGTATACAACGGGATGAATGGCCTTCATCTCGCTGCCTATTATAACAGAATCTTAGTGGTGATTGCTCTATTAGAAAAAGGTGTGGACGTGGAAACGCCCAACCGGAAGGGCAAGACCGCTTTGCATATTGCCGCTGAAGCGGGCCATTCCGGGGTAATCAAAACTCTGATTAGCTATGGCGCAAATCTCCATGCAACGACGACAAATTACCCAACCCACTCAATCAGTGCTTCCGCTGTTGGCCCCCATCGTAGACCGGCGTCTTCATTAGGGTTTCGGACTAGCGGCGGTGGTAATGAGAGTATTTTAGAAGAGGACTCGGAAGCTGCAATCCACTTCGCAGCTAGCTCTGGGAGCAAGGAAGTTGTTCAGCTAATGCTAGAGCATGGTGCTGATATCAACTCGCGAAGCTCTCAGGGGTCTACACCGCTTCATAAGGCCTTGGAGGCAGGCCAGGAAGATATAATCGAGCTGCTTACTGATGCTGGCGCTGATGTTAACAGCCCACTGTTATATGGTCGAACCCCGTTACATTTCACAGCGGCTCTCGGACAAGAAAAAGTTGCCGAATCCCTCCTTCGTAAGGGGGCGGATCGAACCAAACGTGACGTTTTTGGCAGCTACCCATTCGAAGTTGCGAAACGTTACGGCTACGAGGCCATGGCGGACATGCTCAAACCCCCGCAATCATACTTGGAGTCTTTAAATGAGAATGATAACTGGTTATTGCAATTTGACCAGCGCGAGTCCAACTCATCGCAAATGCAAAGCATTCCAGAAATTGCAGTAACGGAGTGGAAGACGTTACCTATCCGCAACCACATGCTGGAGGAACTTTCTAGAAAGCGAGAGCAGGAGCTGCGTTTATCGAGGACTACATCTCATTTATTCAAGCCCGAGGCTTCATTACCCGGTGGAAAGGGGAAGGATTCCGACTGGCGGCTGAGTGTTTAAGTGAGGTTAGCACGGCCACATTTCATTGCGGAAGGGGCCAATGTTAGTACCAGCGATACCTCCTGCTTGCAGGTTTCTTCGGTTGAACAAGTAAGCCGTTCGACAAGGTCTCTCTACGACTCAGCTCTCTTAGTTCTCTCACGACTCCGTTGTCCAGGAGGTCCTATATTTGCCAGCCTAGGGACATGAAGCACTTGAGAGATAGGACGCGGATACGGGCACGCCATCGCTTGAGACTCAGGTTATTGTGGGCCAGACCGTAATATCAAAGGCAGTAGGTATCTGGGCTTAGATTTCGACGCATCCCGGGCCGTTTCTATATAGGCCCAATTAGCCCTATTCACGAATAGCGTATTTAGAGCCAAATCGTTACTTTGGGATATAAATACCAAAAGGGGGAGTAGATGGTCTACCTGGTAGTTTTGATGATGTTATGACTTGGTGATAATATGAAAGGCAATGAAATTTAGAGGTTTTCTGTAAATTACTGGGTGCCTGGGAGCGACTATGCGGCAGGCAGGCACGTCATACGGCAGTTGCCGGCATGGCGAACGTCGGGACGCCGGAAGCCTCTGGGAGCAGATGGTAGAGGGGTGGGTGACTGTACTCGGCATATATATTTCCTACCCCATAATGAATGAGGCTGCCAGAGCCACGCTTCCGTTTCCATGTTGAATCCTTCGCAGCCTTCATACTTCAGAAACAAGCAGTACATACATCAACCAACTTAGAAGGGAAGGGGAGTATCACAACCCGAGCGCAATATACCCAGTACCAGATACCTTAACTCGTGGCATCAAGATGTCCTTCCCCGAACCCCACATCGTCCAACCCAAAGCCTCGCACACCCACACAGTCATCCTCCTCCACGGCCGAGGCAGCAACGGTCCCGAATTTGCCGAAGAATTCTTCTCCCTAACCACTTCCCAAAACAAGAGTCTAGAAGCCCACCTCCCAAACTGGCGCTGGGTATTCCCCACCTCCAAAGATCGATGGAGTACAACCTTCAAAGAAGATCTACCCGCTTGGTTCGATATATATTCTACGAGCGACCCATCTGAACGGCAAGATCTTCAGATGGAGGGGTTGAGAGAGTCTACAATGTATATCAAGGAGCTTATTAAACGGGAAATTGAACTCCTCGATGGCGATTCGGAGAGGCTTGTTCTAGGAGGAATGAGTCAGGGGATGTCTATCGCGTTCTGTGCTTCTGACATTGGGGCACGGGGGAAGAGGATCGGGGGATTTATGGGGTTTTGCGGTTGGCTTGCGTCTGCTGGGGATATGGAAGATCATCTGAAGTGGCTTGATGAAGAATCTGCTATCAGCGCTACTCTTGGGGCGAGGGGAACTGATGAAGAAGTTGATGATGGGCCTTCCACGCCTGTGCTGTTGATTCACGGGACTGATGATGCGTGGGTTAATGTTGAGCTGGGGAGGCAAGCGCGCCGAATCTTGCGGAAGATGGGATTGAATGTTGATTGGAATGAATATACTGGGGCGGAGAATGAAGGGCATTGGATCAAGGATCCGGAAGGGTTCGATAAGATTCTTGCTTTTTTGAAGAATGCTGTGCCGAAGAGGGGGGAATAAGGAGCTTGGGAATGTTTGGGATGTGATATCGAAGAAGTGTGTTACCCACATCCTCCTGAAGTATAGAAACCTTTCCAGCAAGGAGTGTGGCGTAGTTATCTTTTCTTATCTCCTAGAGGTTCCTATCTTCTGAGTAGTTTCAGGATTCCTCAGCGCTGGGTGCTGAGCAAGAACTGAATACGGGGTGCAAAGGGGGTTGGGGGGGTGGACGCAATTGACATACGGGAAGAAAGATGCTCAAACAAATGGTATCATATTCTGACTCGCTAACTTTATCATCAACCATCACCAACACCAGAAGATTCTCCTCCAAGCCATGTTCCGTACAAAAGATACATGGAGAGATATGACCCGAGTTACCAATACGCCTGACAATGGGGAAACTCCTCCCAATGGATGAAACAACAAAAGAAAGAAGAGGGACTTGTCATGAAAGCCAGACACTGTCTCCTGCACCCTGAACGCCAATAGGTGTACCTGATTCCTGTCCAATTCACTCATCATTGAATCGTAACTTGCGGGACCCTTGACGGGGTAACCCCTTCCTCCTTACACCACGTGCTCCCTGGCCACGGCTACTAGTCTTCACATTTCTCCTCGCACACTTCTCCTTTCTCGCCTTCTCGGTTCTCCACCACTTGACAATAACTTCTTTCGCGGCAAGTAAACGCTCACGCGTTGCAACGACTGTCTCGCACTCAACAGCTACCTTCTTAGCTAAGATGCGACGATGTAGTTCGCGTTTAGCGAGAATCTGACGCCAAGCCCCTTGCAGCACAACGGCAGCCCTGGGTCGTCTAGAAGCTGGCAGGAGGCGAGAGCATAGGAATGCAAGGGCAGCGAGAGTGAAGTCTTGGTCGAATATTCGTGCGGAAGCGGATGCCGGAGCGACAAGGGAGACGAATTGAGCACTGCAACCTAAGGCCTTAAGCCTGGAAGCTAGACTTGCATTTGCCCCAACAGACCGTCTGACAGTGGCTGTTTTGTCGTTTGATATTGGGCTTCTGGCCCCGCACCCGAGAATGTACCATTCGTACTCATCAACAATACTCTCAAAGACTTTCCCATCTGCAAAACTTGTCGTGAGGTTATCGACCCGTACACCGTGAAGTTGAGCTAGGCATGAGGCCCAGCGCTTGAGCAAAAACTGGTGGCACTGATATCCTTCCTCAAAATCCTCCTCCTCTTCTCCTTCGTCGCATTGGCTCTCTACCTCCAACGTATTTTGGGAACACTCAATCTTTTGCTGCAGTCGCTTGATTTCCTTCCTCACATCATCCCAATCTAGGAGACCCTCCAACCCCCATTTCCCAACAAGACCCCAAAGAAGAGCAATAGTTTTCTCCCGATATCCATCGACGATATCCTCGGGACGTATATCCTGTACAATAACACCGACACCTTTAACACCAGACAGAGCACTCAATGAGATTTGAACATTGAATAACTTTGCAGCCCTACTCATACATGGGAATTTTAAATGTTGTGAGAGAGGCCAATCGTGCTCTCCTTGGAGCAAAGAAAGAATTTCACCCGTGGGCATCGCGACGGTTTCGTCACGATCCTGTTGATGCTCGGCGAGAAAAGAAGCGGACGGATATAGCAGTAGCTCCACGAGTCTGGTGACGAGAACCCCATCTCGAAGATCGACGGCGAGATTGTTAATCTTGTACTCGTATTCCTGGAGGGGATGTTGTTTGTACTGGAGATTATAGTCGAGATGACTTAGAGGGCGGGTAATATCACCAATCGTAGGAAGCAACAGGTGACCAAGAGCTTGTAAGACTGCTTCTGACGATTTGTGAGGGGAGGAAGGAGCAAATAAGCATCGAGGTAGAGATAGTTCCGGGCAGAGCCTTGCCTTGTCAAGAAGTATAATCATGAGGAGACTGCGTAGGACGGTTCGACGATAAGCCCACCCCGCTGCCCCAGTTTCACCACCCTTGGATCCATTGGGGTTGTGTTCCGCATCCTTGTTTTGAAGTAGGAATGTCTCCAAGAAAGATTCTAGAGTCCGCTTCAACGCCCTTTTATCCTTCTGGGCCGGTGAGCTTGAGGGGTTATCACTTGAGACTTTGGATATGGTCTCCTGGACGATCATCTTTCGCCCAACCACGGTTTCAGCCACCGCCTTGAGAGAGAGCAGGTCGTATGTATCCAGCCAAAGTTTTAAAAATGTGCGTTTCAGTCCAAGATCGTTTTTCAATCGGTCTCCACGCGGGATGAGATCCTTGGGGATGGCGAGCGCGCCGTAGAGAAGGGATGCCTGAAGGCGCTTGTAGAGTAACGAGAAAGATGGGTCCTGATAGACACCCAGGATGCCGTGTCGGAGTGGATCCCCATCTTGAAGCTCTTGGTTCCCGTTGGCAGAGTTGAAAAGGCTATTGACTAGCTGGGTAATTGCGACTTCTTGATGATTAAGCCAATTGTCTTCATACATAGCACAGTTTGATATATCCTCAGTAAGCAAAGGGTACTTCAGGTCGATGCTCGGCTGAGAGATTCTTGGAATCGTCAATTTTGATGGAGCTCTTCTCTGTTTGGCTTGTTTCGATAGTGCTGGCGATGTTGAGCTTCTTGTGCTCTGTAGTGGGCTCTTCTTGACAATCGTCTTGGATCGGACGTCTTTTCGCGTTGCATTTCCCCTTTCCAAGGTGTTCGTCTTCGGTTTGACTCCAGGCGCATTTCTCTTTTGACAATCTGGCGCAGAAGTCTTTGCCGTTCCTTTACTCTTGGCAGAACGACCACTGGAAACCTTCGGGTTTGTGGTGCTTGAGAGAGGAGCCCTCCTCTTAACAGGTAACTCAAATACAGGCAATTCTTCTGTGCTCTCCTTGTCATTCTTTCCGTCAGAAGCAAGAATTCCTCCAGGAGGTACGTTCTCTTTCCCTCCATTTCGACCCGCAATATCAACCTTCGTCGTAGTTTCCTGCACAGGCTTAGTCGCTGGCTGTAAAGGGCCCCGCCGAGGTGCAGCAGCAACTGATCTTCTCTGTTGGCGCTTTCGTGCGATATGGGCCTCAAGACCTTCTAGCCCGGCTTCAGGCTTGGGTTCGCCAGAGGGTTTAACGGGACTAAATATTCCCATAAACACCGATGGAACCGTGGTATCCTCGGGGATGTATATTGTGTCCCTTCTCACATCCTTCTTCAGCCTATCGTACCCTGGGTCTGTGTGGTCGTCCAATCCGCTAGATAGAGGTGACCTCTTCTTGCTCGAGCTCTGGGGTTTGGTCGTTGGTAACACAGGTGTATTCTCTTTGCTGGAGCTCTCCACAGGCGAATTAACCGCAAAGCTCACCTTCGGTCGCGGAAAGCGCTGAGCAGGCTGTGCTAACATAGTCGAATTTTTGTTCATTGTCCTCCTCTTGACAGGATCCCCAAGCGTCGCATTCCTCCCAGCAGCGGGCGCGATACCCTCGCTATCCTGATAAATCTTGGGGGCAGCGGTCTTGGTTGCTCTCCGTGGTCTTGTTCCCTGAAGCACGGGCGCGCGTATCTCGGTGGTAAAATCGATTACTGCCGTGTCTTCGTAGAGATCGAACTCGTCTTCCATAGCGGAGGAGTTGGACATCCAGCTCGCGGGGCAGGGAGTCCCTGCTTCTTGATAGCGACTCATGTCGTCCGTTTCGTATATTGTAATTGCACTTTTAACAAGCTGATGTGGGATGCACACTGGCAGACTCCATGGACTCGAAGGAGTCTGTATGGCAACTTTATCCCTTCCTGGGAAGTGTTGTTGACCTGCTCAGGATGTCTCCAAACGTGTTAATGGGTAGACCTAGCCTCCTGCCGAGAGGTTCAGGTAATGGCGACAAGTATAATGATAGATAATTTGGCGACAGCGAGATCTCTTGCAGTTCAAAGTTAATTTTCCATATCTTGAGATGGACGGGGATCATGCCTCTGCCTTATGTTTACTTCTCGCTCGTTGCTTAGGGCAACCATATTAGGGCTAACATTTTAGCGTTCATTTTTAACTTCCAGGCACATGCCCCATGATGTCACTCACATTCCAGGGGTGATTCTTAACTCAACTTCAAGATATCAACACCTCTAGAAACATAGGGTAAGAAGCCTCCTTTGCCGATGAGAAGCATAAGCGCACAATTCTATTTGGACGGTAAAACGAAGGCGGTCTCAAAAGATGGACAATTAAAAAGCATGAGGAGCCAACAAGGTTGGTCTCTTTTATCTAGTATACATACAACCCCAATCGCCGATACCAAACCGTTCTCTAAACACCTATTCGTTTATTCGGGACGAGCGACTGATTTAAAGACATCTAAGAATGTTCTATCAGCTTCCGCGTTGGTAGGACGATAGGGGAAGAAACGAAATTGGAGCACATACTCTTGAAGATGGGGGGGAAGTCTATACCCAGGGATTTTCTGAGCTTTTCGGAGGTAAGCAACAGCTTGGTCGAAAAGCTGCCCATTCCTATTCGAATAGGTGACATTCCCCAAGCTCATAAATGATTCCGCAGCCTTCCAGGGTATGTCAGTTGCCACTGTTATTTCCTCGAGAGAGTTACGGACAGAATAACTAACCTGAGCCAGAAGTTCGCCAGAAAGCTGCCCTTTTCTCTCGGCAGTAGTAACCGCCCTGGAAAAATACTCTGTTGACGGCTGGAGAATTCCACGAGCTTCTACATAATTGGCGTTGTGGAGACGCTCGTCCGACTGAGCTTTGTTTGCTGGCAATTTTCCTTCCTCCCGATGGATTTTTGCGAGAAAGGCTTGGGATTTTAAGAGCCACGCATTTCCAAGACCTAAACTGATGGTTAACATGGCCCCAATTAGGGGGTTAAGGAGGGGTTAAGGAATTTAGCTCAAACACTGACCTTGAAGAACCTGCCAGTTCTCAGGCTGAGATTGCTGAAACCTCAGCCACCGTTGGACACACCATTCAGCGATATCCTTAACACCACCGTGGTCATGATCGACATAGGCGAGATGCTGGAGAGCTTCAATTAAGAGCAACTGTTGGCGAAATTGCTCAGGATCTTGAGGGGTGCAAGGCACAGAGGAGATAGTTCCAATGACTGTCCTTGCGCGATTGAAACCTGCTTTCGCTCCATTGTACGCTCCTGACTCTATGGTTGAGGAGATCCGCTGGATTTCTAGTCGGAGAGCCTTGATTTGGTTGCTGGTAAGGTTTGCCATGTTTTATATCGGTTCTTTCTTAGGAGTTGAATAACGTAAATCGCTTTTCTTGGATAATGAAGTGATGACAACTCCAGGGAAGACAACCAATTTATATTCGAGACCCAACAGCCTCTTCTAGAGGGCAATATCATCTATCGTGGCCGTCCCAATGCAGGGCCGATTATCAGTCCATGACAAATATGGAGTTAATTCTGCCGCCGATAAAGAGACAACGACAAGACTATGACGATAATTCCGCAGCATCTATTCTAAAAATATGATTATGGAATCAAAATGCCTCTCTCGATAGTTCTCTAAAAGAGAGCTAGAGGTCTGTCTAGACCAACAAATAGAAGCACAGAAGCTGTTGGAAATACGCTTATTCCGATTATAGAATGTCAGACCACAAGGCGACGACGACCTTCATGACGATCATCCTGCATCACAGCCGCTCGGATGCCTCAGGTAATGGAGAGATAGAGGGTACTAGAAACGGGGAGCACATTTGATGATCTTTGAGTCATCTAAAAAGGGATACATAGAATGGGAACAGAAACGGTAGAAAATGTAACTGAGGAGGTGTACCGTTTACCTTATAATTCCAGAATCGATCGAGGCCTAGAAGGCCTTATCCTTATCCATCATAGATGGCACGTCATATTTAAGGCTGGATCTGAAGGAACCTGCTGCAGATGACAGTCTAGCATCCCCCCTCTCTTGAAGATGCAAGATAGTCGTTAATAAGGAGGGAAAGCACGGAAGATGATGTCATTGCTACTCAGTATAAGCTCGCATTGATTCCGTTCTCCTTCTTTTACGAGGATGGGGATCACCTGGATATTCCGCTATACCCGGCAACCAAAGATCGGATGGAAGGCGTTTAAAAGAGGCATCAGCCCCAAGGCAGCAGACCTTAGATTCAAGAAATCCCGTGGGCTGATGTTGTGCCGATCCCACACCTGTCAGCAATAAAATCACCCCGGATTGGTCGGCATGCCGTCAAACACCGGGATACCGAGACTTGTTCACCCCGACCTTACTAAGCTTCCGGCATAATTACGGAATACACGCCGCTGAGATGATTCCACATCAAACCCTTAGGAAGGGCGAAATGTCAGTCTGAATAAGCCAAATCGTGTATTACAAACCTGATCTACGATCGTCAGAGGCGCATCGCTGGCTGCAGGAAAACGTGTGTTCCCCTCGATCGGTACCTTAATACCCGTCCCCAACGTTCGAAGTAAAGGTTCGCTTCATGGCTCTAGGATGAACCCAACATCCCGAGTAGCCGGATAGAAGATATTGGGACGCCGTAAGCTTACCCATGTGGTTAGTTTTACTTGCCCCCCCGCGAGGCTGAGGACATGGAGGATACTAAATTAAGGCTCCTCCGAGGTATGTCCGAGTGGGCGATAAGGGTTCTCAACACTGTCAAGAGTGTGTCCTTTAGTCTATTGTTATTTGTCCTTTTTGAAGAAAAAAATTATATACACGAAGTAGTCTAGTTCCCTAGGAACTCTCGAAAGCAGCAGCAGCAACAATGGCATCCAAAGCCGCACTCTGTGTCCCGGCACTCGCCGGATCCATAAAAGGCCCAGCCCAGAGCAAGCCAAGCTCGTTCTCCTCATTCCGGTCGTTTTCCCAGATACTATCCGCATTCGCATTGATGAAGGTCAAGAATGCATCCTCAGGTGCGGCTGCATGCAACTTTTGCAAGTTTCGCATGAATATCCCCTTGAACTGAGGCCCGTCATCGCCACAGTCAGGCTCACATGGCTCAATCAAAATGCCGTCATCGTTCGATAGCGCTCCGATCGCTGCCGTGGCGATATCTTTCGCCGTGTTGATGTAATCCTCGTTCGGGGAGGCGTTGTTGAGCTCAACGAGAGCGCCGAGGATAACGCCTTGGTTGTACGACCAGACGGTATCACCGTTATTCTCGCAGTTTTCGTCGAGTCCGTCGTTGATGAGGTGGTCGTCATTAATCATCCCAGTCTCTTGGAACCAGTCCCATTGCTGCAGTGCGATGTCGAGGAACTGTTGGCCGTCGTCCACCCGGTTGGCAAGGTGAGCTGCAACACTGATGTACAGTTCGTTGGCGATAGCGTTCACAGCGGTGTGATACTTATCCCACCAGATGCCGCCGCATTGAGTAGTATTTCCGGTTGACATGTCGTTGAAGATGTCAGCAGCTGTCGTAAGGTACTCGTCATTGTCCGTTACGTCATATGCCTGGATCCATCCAAGAGCCCACCATCCCTCGTCGTCGTAGTATTCATTGAAGAAATTCGACGAGTCCCCTTCGTCTCGGATGTAAGCCCTTGGGGAGAATGGTCTCTTTGAGAATCCTCTCTTGGCGAGCCTTAAACTCTCTGGAGGTGGTGCAACGGCGCGAGCGAAAGTGGTTTCGAAAACCTCATTCGCGATGTCGTTTGTGGATGGATCAACTGCTGCGAGATCTCCAACGACAGTCAAGCAGTTACCGCTGTTCCACCAACCGGTCGTATTCCACACTCCGGTCTCAGTATCGTACCATTTTTGGAGTGTTGAAAGTGCTGCCTGAGCGTTGTCGGCGTAGTTCGCTGACGCGACTGTGGAGAGTAAAAGAACAGCTTTGAGTGAAGTGGAAAGCATTGTGAGATTGTTAGGCAATGAATTTGGGGTGCATATCGTGTTGAGTGAGAGTTGGGACGACGTTTATTTATATGAGAATAAACGACGAGACAGGGCTCTTCGGACAATGTCCCAGAAGCAGAGATCGTAGATTTCAGCGGTGATTCCGGGCCTTTTGGAGTCAGAACGGCCCCCTTATCGGCCCCCAACTGACAGAATAGGTTCTCCCCTTGCCTAATTTGGCGGGGTACGTCGCAGTGTGTTGACGTCGATCTTGAAACTTCTGGGGAAAATTAATCTCGATATTCTGCTCGAGGGTAGTATCAAGAATATTTATACTGGACATGACACATGCTGCCGTGGTGGTGATGTCAGTGATCGTGGAATTGCTTCTTGATCGGTGTGATGTTTCGCGATGCTTCGAGCTTCAAGGAGTCAGGACACAGCCACACAACAGGTAAGGTTCACGTTGAGTCTCCAATTTATGAAATTGGGAGCGACAATAAAACGAAGGAATTCTGAAGATCGTAGACAAACCTTGTTTACAGATGGACACGAATAATGACTTAAATGAGACGTTTAAAGAAGAAGCGCTTCGTGCCTGAAGATCTAGGTCGGGAATCACTCCTCCAGTTGTCAACGGCATCCCGAACCTCTCCCGGTATCCCGATAGTCGGTTACTGAGTGGACAGAATTGCAACTTTCGCCCCGACGGCCCCATCTGTTTGGTCCGCTTCCTTCTTGAGTCCTCTATCCCAATTACTGGAGCCATGGATCATCGAGTGAGTATTTGAGGGGAATTATTATGTAGGAAATCGACAGGCCATTGCCGCGGGAGACAAGGAAACGCGACTACGGGCGAGCATGCCTGATATACATATCGCTGGCTACTGATCGCCAGCCCATTCTTTTTGTTCAGCTTTTTCCCCTATCCTCTGTACGTGTACATAAGCACTCCATACTTGTTTCATGTTGGAATATGATCGCATGGTTTCGTGATATAGGGCTTTCGTAACCACCATTGTCCAACAGAGAGAGTCACCCCCAACCTGTAAGAATGGAAGATGCGCTCTTGGGTGTTGATTGATCAAACATTTTGTCTCCTGCATAATGTGATGCAACCACCTTTGGTTGTATGCAGGCCCAGGTGGCTCATCAAGGGGTTCTGTTCGTTCATCGGAGCGAGAGACCCTTGAACCTTGCGATAAAGGGGTCAAAAAACAACTGCACTTTAAATAGCAACTTGTTTGACTTAGCGCTGGGAGTTCTTCCGCATCCCAAGGAGAAGATCCGCCGTTTCAGAGACTGTTTGTTTTGTTCTTCGGAGTGGATGAGACCGAATAAACCGTTTCTTCGCTTCGGCGTGCTTAAAGTTCCCCTTGCCGGGGCAAAACACGCGCTTTCCCAGGTTTCCTTGATTGAGATCACCCCGAATTCACCGTATTCAGTTTAGTTTCATTCAACGCCATGAATTGATCATCTGCAACAACTCTTTTGACGTCTTCTGGCTTCCTTCCAACACACGACCAAGTCTTGATAGTTTGAATAGGGCGACAATAGGATTTCTGAAGAGTTGGTCTGTTTACAACATGTGCTTGGGTGATGGAGTCACTCGTTTATGAACGCTCACCTTTGGCGGACTACTTGGAAGGTACGCGCTTGGCATCGCTCTTAACACATTGCTTTATAGGTCCGATAAGACTGACCTTGGAAATCAACGAGATAGGAGAAGGCGAAGGCGAGCAGGATTGGATCCCACAGGACGTTGACAATCGCGAAAATATTACCGACGGTCCCGTAGACTTCGCTCCACGCGGCCGCCTCACAATCCAGGAACGAATCCGCGATAAACTCCCGGCACAACTCAAATTGAATACAACGGCGGAGCAGACGGACTCACTGGCAAAGGTTTACGATGCTTTCTCGGTAAGGGCCTTCGGTTCCTCTCCAGAGATCTCCGCTGACACTTTTGCCTCTCTACAGTCCATTCTAAACAGCAAGATTGCTAGGAGTGACAATCAACAATTTCTGGAACAATTTGGCTACACCATAGTCGCCTCCCAACTCTTGAACGAATACAGTGCGCCATCCTACAGTGCTGCGACTAGTGTGCTACGGAACAATACATCGGCAACAGAGGGTCAAAATGTCTCTCCAACTGCGAGCTTTGGTGTCCACGGGGCAATATTTACCGGGGGCGCTTCGTTTGCCATCGTATGGCTTTTGAAGTGGGCACGTTCGGCCCACGGGCTTAGGGCAGGCTTCTGGAGGGCTATCGTCTTTATAAGTTTTTTGGTGGCCGTGGCTATCGTATTCTACGCCTTTGCAAAACGCCAGTGGCTTAAATACCTTCGTCATCAAGCAGTGCAGGGCGCGTCAGAACTTGTTGGGAATGCTCAGACATTCGATTCAGCGACTTCAGCTTCAATTGTGTTTATTCAGGAGGTGGAATTGGTGTCAAGAGGATACCGAATGTATGTGTATCCCATACCCCAGTTCCTGTCCCCAAGTTACTAACTTGTAGCAGAAGCACGCCTTTGCCACCCATCAGCCGTCTCGAAGAACATACGCAATCGCGACGGTGTCTGAGACTGCGTCGAGCTCTTTCGGAGTGTCTGACTGCAATGCTTGAGCGCTATCTGCTAGCTCAGCAGAACCTACGACGCCTTGCAGATGCCAATGATTTGGAGAAATACTACGACATCTACGATATCTCTTTAGCGGAACTACGTGACGCCGAGATAGTTCCTGAGCAGGGTGTAGAGGACAGTTACTCCTTACGCTCGTTACGGAATCTTTTCTCAAGATTCTACACAACTCGGAAAGGCATCCTCTGTTGTCTATTGTCTCTTGGTGCGGATGGAGAGGAGTCGGACATTACAAGATGGAGTACTGCGATTGAAGAGATGCGTAATCTTGTGACGACGACAGCTACGTTCACCGCCCGCCTAGCAGATATTCTAAACGAACAAGACCGTAAGTGCGGAATGTTTCCGTTTCTCTATGGCGTTGCTAACCTTCCCAGGTGACATTGTACCGCCATCTCCAGCTCAGAAAGTGAACCTTACACCCGGTAGAGATTCACGCCGTGCCCAGCTTCGAAGGCTGAACTCACTCTCCCAAGGAATCCGTGCCCTGCATGCGAAGATGCATGTGATACGCGAAGAGTCTGATGCTATTATCGACAAAACAGATGATGATAGTGGCCTTGGCTCAACGCTAATAACACAATACGAGTCAATCGGAACGGACTTGAGAGGATTGCTGCAAGAATGGGAAGCCGGAAAGTCTGCTCTCGCAAACAGCTTAGAAAAGCCAACCGATCGTCTATCACGCCCTTCGAGTGTCGTCTCACCAGCGTCCCCGACATTCAGTTTAGGTGGCATGACCGCCGTTGACGGCAGTCCAGATTCTGCGCTCAAATGCTTGACTGGCGATGACCAGCCTCGCATCAACCCCGACAATGATATGGATGATGCTGAGGTTTTCGAAGCTGTCGCGCTCCCACGGAAACGAAACTCTCTGAGCCGTGAAGAGAGAATTGCTCGGATGCGAGAAGAGCGAGCCAAACACGCTGTTGCCCGAGAGAAAGCTGACGCTAACACCCATATGCTCAAAGAGCTAGAGACTGTCATCAAGCTCCGACCACGAGGGGGAACGTCCTCGGCAAGAATCACCAGCATCTAACCACGCTCTCTACCGCCCAGCGACACCTGGGCTTCCATTCATTTAAACGTCTCATTTGTGCTTATCTCATATTGTATCTTATCCGGTGCTGCGGGTCACCAGCGCTACGAGTACACGATACCCATGCCATATATATAGAGGGTGGAGTGGAGTTGTTTTTTGGCTAATCTTTTCCTACGAAGTTGCTTGTTTTTCCTAGAGTTTGGGGAAGTAATACTCTATTTTGGTTAATGTATATAAGGATAGAACCAGAAGAAGTCGTCCATAGGGACGAGGGGTAGTTATAATACACGGAATGCGAATTTACAATTGAAGCAAAACTGTCGCTCGATGAATATTCTCTGGGCGGCCTGGTCGTGAGGGGAGGAGAATGAAACTAAACCAAAAGAGGGAAGATGAGGTTGAACGCGAGCGCGTCTTCCCCCACTACACCAAACGCGAAAAAAGGAATCCCTGAAGGCATCCAGAAGGGAAAGAAACTACTTTTCAACCCTCAAGAACTTCCTTGAGATCTGACTGACAATTGAATCTATCCTCACTCTCAGTTTACTCTGATAATTGAAAGAACGCACCCACCTCACCTCACCTTCACTCTCTCAACCTCACCTGCCACTACTCTCAGTAATATTCAGACTCAACTCTATCAATCTACCTGAGAAACATTAGACAAGAGTAAGTTCGGAGCCCTCAATAGCAACTTCGCAAGAGAAGGCCATTTGAATAGGAGCTGACATTTCGCAGTGTTGGAAGCACGTCTAGAACAGGCCAACCAGCTGAAGAAGGTATGCCTCAACCCCGCTGCTATCGTGCTCTGCTCGACTTTATCTACAGCTATCTAATCACCCACACCCCTCCAGGTCGTCGACGCAATCAAGGACCTGGTCCAAGACTGCAACTTCGACTGCAATGACTCCGGCATCGCCCTCCAAGCCATGGACAACTCCCACGTCGCCCTCGTCTCCATGATTCTAAAAGCAGAAGGTTTCTCCCCCTACCGCTGCGACCGCAACATCGCCCTCGGAATCAACCTCGTCTCCCTAACAAAGGTCCTCCGCGCCGCCCAGAACGACGACATCCTCACCCTAAAAGCAGAGGACTCGCCCGACGTCGTGAACTTGGTCTTTGAGAGCTCCGAGACGGACCGGATGAGTGAGTATGAGATCAAACTTACGGATATCGATCAGGAGCATTTGGCTATTCCTGAGACGGACTATGCTGCGACGGTGGAGATGCCGTCGTCGGAGTTCCAGAGGATTTGTAGGGATTTGAATGCATTGTCAGAGTCTGGTACGCTTATTATCTATCCTTCACCCCACCCTCACCCCTCCAGTCCAAAACCCTAACCCTTTCCCCAAAGTCATCATCGAAGCCTCCAAAGACGGCGTAAAGTTCTCCTGCCAGGGCGACATCGGCAGCGGAGCCGTCACCCTCCGCCAACACACCAGCGTCGAAAAGCCAGAGCAAGACGTCACCATCGACCTCTCGGAACCCGTCTCCCTTACTTTCTCCCTAAAATACCTTGTCAACTTCTGCAAAGCTACCTCTCTCTCGACTAAGGTTCGCCTGTGCCTCTCGGCTGAGGTGCCGCTTCTCGTGGACTATAACCTTGGAAGTGGGCACTTGAGATTCTTCCTTGCACCGAAGGTATGTAGTTCTCTCGAAGAAGGGTCTTTGTCGCGATTCTAACGATTATGCTATACAGATCGGGGACGACGAGTAAACGAACATTTGAATCCAAAAAAAATATCCAAAAACATATCAACTAACCCCTCTCTGATGAGAATCAAACTACAAAAAAACCCGAATGATATATGGGAATATTACGGGGAGCTGGGGAGATGGTGGGGGTGGTGTCCGGTCATGACTCTGGAGGGGCGGATGAAGTAGATAGTTACGAAACTCTGCAATGAGGGATGTGTTTTCGTGAGCCAATAATGATGATAGCTTTTTAAATTCTTTTCATTCTGCTTCCTGAGGTGCATAGTTGAGCTATTTTGAGAAGGTCTCTTCCGAAAGTAGAAGAAGGGCGGGATACTGTAATCACGAAACCCCGATGAAGGAAAGTATCAAACAGAACGTCTGTCCTCTGCATCATCATTCATATTCCATATTTCTCTATCTGTATACACACGACATCAAAGGAGTTTATCATAGGCAAGGAGAACGCTCAGCATGGCAACTGAAACTCTTTCTTAATATGTCGTCTCGACCAAGTTCGAGTGACCTCATATAGCCCGAACGATATCGTACTCAACGCATCATTCTAATTGCCCAACCAACGAGGGAAAGGCCTCAATTCACCACAAAATTAGTAGTATCCCATCCACCAAACCAGATGCAGAGTAACAACATACCTAAGCAAAAAATAAAGATGAAGCGTCGTCCCCACCAGAGTAATCGGAATCGAATGATACCATATCTAAAAAAAATAGGTACGCTGCGTATTGCACTTAAGTGTCATGCCCGTCCATAAAAGACGGTGCACACACAATCTTCGCAACGGCTCTCCCATGGGGAAACCCCCGAGAAGACAAAACAAGTTTATCCCCCCGAAGCCCCGAATGTTTCTGATGCCTAATTGCAGACGTGGTAAGCACGCCAGGCCCTCACGGGCAGTACCGAACACCCTCCATTTCCCCACACCCGCGAGGCTTAACCAGTTTCTCGTCCTTCCTCGCCGGTCCAGGAGGATCGATGAGGTAGAAAAGCTAGGAAAGGATGAGAGAGGGGGAATTGGGGGGGTTGGTTTGGGTGGTTGAAGAATCCTCCGAATTTCTCATTTGCAAAGTATTGGGTAGAGTCCTGGGGACTCGCCGGGTAAACAGAGATCAGTTTCTCGTGAGAGAGACTTCATCTGTTGTTTGTAGCAAAGAAACGCAGCTTTGGTAGGGACGACGCTTGAAGAGAGGAAAGGGAAGAAGAAGGAAGAGAAAGAAAGAAAAGTAAGTGAGTCAAAGGAATGTGGGATGGTATTTTGCCATGTTTTACCGCCTTCCGTTTCAGATGCCGACAGCTCTTGTTCGAATCTAGCTTAGCGTCAGGGCATAAATTATTGGCAGGCATGACTTCTACCTGAACAATACATAGTGCTCTAGCTAGCATCCACCTATGGCCTCGAGAATATATGAGCCGCAGCGGTGTATGCTCTGCTCTACCGTGGAGGGTAACTACTCGCGTAGGGAGATGCCCTTATCCCTAGGGTCTCTCGATCTCCTAAGTCGTTGAACATCCTGTCTTCCCTGCCGATCGAGAACTATCTTCATTCAAGCAAAACGCAATCTAGACACCGTCAAATTATGGCCACCGAGATCGATAACAAGAAGGAACGATGGCTCTCCCTCTTTGAAGAAAATATTCGTTACGAGAAGGGCACCGTTCAACACGATGTAGCTTCGATCATCAAAGATATGCTACTGAGCAATCAGTCCAACAACACCGTTCGCGCCACAGCTTATCAGCTTAACACCTACTACTGGGAGCGAAACAATGAGAACGGGCCTTTTTTTACCTGGGCGAAGACGGGCGAATCCGTTCCCGGGTATATCAGCTTTATTATCGATATGATTGTCGGACCAACGCCTTTTATACCCTATGATGACCCCAAACAAGATCTTCTCGTTCAGTTAATTCTCGAGCTTCGCAATCTCCCACGAAATCCCGTCAAAGCTTGGGATGTATGTTCAAACTCATCTTACATCTCTGTCACTGCTAATTCGAACTAGGGAGATCACCTTCTGCCTCCCGAGGAGACTGAATTCGGTGAACTATTACACGAGACCTGGGCATCACGTTGGGGTAATTCCTGCCCCCCCCCCCCTCTCACTGCCAGCCAGGCAATGCATGGATAAAATACTTACAATCTTACAGCAGACAGCAATAGAGAATACCCTGACCCCGCGAAATGGAAGCAACGCTGCGACGAATGGGTGAATTTCTCCGCCTTTCTTGCACGATGCGTTCAAGCTCGCATCGACGACGATGCTTTCGACATCGGCAAATACCCAAGAATGAATATTGATGATGCGGTCAGCAGCCACATCACCGATGAAGTGAAACGTAACTCATGGGTCATGGTTGCAGCGCAGTATGTTCTACTAGCAGGACCCGTGATGGACGAAGAGTTTATTCAGAAACCGGAGGTTCGAGATTTGGGGATGAGTATGTGGCAATTTTGGGCAGAAGGCTTCAAGAAAGTCGCTGAAGGAGAGCTGGCTTCGAATGTAAAGGAAGCAGTTATTGAAGCGAGGAAGAAGATGATTGCCATGAGACCGGAGCTGTTTTTCGTTTCTGAGGGAGGAAGTAAGCCTGACGCCGAAGAATGAGCGTGGGCGAGACTTATAGAGAGTGCGGAAGACCAGAAAATCCTAAGTCAGAATTGTTATTCTTTGTTCTCTGTGTCTTCTTTCTTATCAATCATTCTGAACTTGACTCGTCGTGCTGTCTGAATGAAAAGCGATGAGAAAGTATATTACCGTGTCATCGACGGGCGGCACCGCTGACTGCGGATTTTATTTTATCCTTTATTTATTTCTTCGTATCTCCCAACATTAAGGAGGCCAGGAGGATCTGTGACTCTGTTGCAGTTTCAGATTTCTTCCACAGTCTCATCCGGGGTATGGGGAGGTTAAATAAAGAAAAAGAGAGATCCCCGAGGGTGCAACCTTATAAAAAAGCGTATGAAGCTATGGTCACCATCTCCGTGGTGGACACTCCGATTGCTTGCGAGAGCTTCACGATATGTAAACAGCCACGCGGCATCGACTTCTGGAAATAACACGGTAATACGGGTTAGACGCTGGAAAGGAGCTTTCCTGCGCTTACGAGAGGTTCTCTGCGTGTCTCATCCCAACCAACCTGAACTCTTGTCCTCCCTTGAAAAGTAGGACTCGAGAGTTCAGGGGAGGTTCCAGCCATTTGAGAGACTGGCCAGACCCATGGATTGACGCTCTTCTGTAACTCCGCCAAGTAAGCATTACGCCTTGTTCTCGCTGCTGAGTCTGCGCGAGAACCACAGCCATCGTAGACTTTCGTAGTATGTATGTAAAGATTTCCTGGTTACTTTCGGCTTTCGAGTCTTCTTGGCCCGGTGGCTGTTCTTTTTCGGGCTGTGGATAAGGCCATTTTCTAAGTTTATTGGGTCAACCGTCAAAGCCTCACGTCTGGATGCCGGTTAGTGATTAGAAGAATCTTTCCTTTTGGCTGAGACTTCGGGAGAATCAACTCCAGCCTCAACTAGTCCCTGAAAGGTTAACTCGCCTTGGTCCGACGTTCGTCAGCATCGTTGACTTTCTCTCTCTCTTTCTCGTTCTCGTTCTCTGTCGACGACGCTCTCCAGAAAAAATAGATTTCATTTCTCTCTTTCTTCATCATCGATCGTTAACGAAGTTGAGAGTGAAAGTGAGAGTCTTCTGTTATTCTTTTTCATCTTCTTTTCGCGTTGATATTATTCCCTCTTGAAACAGAGTGTCGCTCGTTACGTGCCCACATCCAATCCCGTTACACGCATACCGAAAATCATCCTCTCCACCTCAATTGCTCGGGATTTTGGGACTCTGTTTAACTCTCTCCCTCTCCATCCATCTCACTCCCACCAACCCACCCGACACGTCTCGTTTACACTGCCTCCGACATCTCCATCTCGATAGATTCACCGTCATTCAGTAACTGTTAGGAGGACGACTTTCTTTTCCCGCGACCTCCGAGGAAGCAACTGGCAAAGACAAAGGAGAAGGAAATATCGAGCACTGGCTACTCAACCGCATCTATCCGAATCGTCATCAACAACCCGCGATAATTACCAAACCATCACCGACAACAACTAGATTATCGATCAAGAATCTGGAGACCTCTTCCCCGGAAGCCACAAGGCCGAAAAAAGGCGCCATTCGGGCGACCCGTTCCGATCATCCACCCTCCTCACCCCTAGTTCTCAAAGCCTGAGCCATCGAGCTCCGGGACGGAGCATTTCGTCAAAATTCCGGCCCAAACTACCCGCGCCTCTTTCTTAGGAGGGCGGAGTTTTGATCCTACTTTCCGGCCTACACATGGTGGATTTCGAGCTAGAGAGGGATACACAGAGGTACAACCGCGGAAAGAAACAATGTATCTTCCGAATTCGAAGTGGTCGTGGGCTTTTGTCCTAGTCACCACGATCCAGGCTGCTGTTACTCTAGGCCTTGAAGCGTGAGTTTACCCGGTTTGCCCTGTGGTTGATGGTGCGTGAAGTAGGTTCTGGCAATATACTAATCTCGCGATTCCGATGTTTGCAGATATGTATTCGCCCATTTTCAACTTGAATTGAAAGGAAATTCAGGTGAACTCACACCCTCAAAAACGATACCGACTTTCTTAACTCTCTATATCTTCGGGTTTATCTACGAATTGGTTTTGGTCTACGATGCCCTTCGCCTGAAAAATACGATTCAAGTCATAGGTCTCTGCATTTGCAACGTTGGACTTTTAATCTATGGCGCTGTTCAAATGGACCAGATCGAGGAAGCCATTCTCACACTTAGTCAAAACGGGAATATCGATTTTGATGTCTGGGGAGAGATGAAGCCATTCCTGATCGCCATCCCTTGCATCATCGGCCTTGGGTCAACCCTTATGTCCATTATTGCTTGGAAACTATACGACGAATTTGCATGGACGATTTATAAGCATATCAGTGCTGATCTGCGGATGAAGCGTCGATATCTGACTTTCCAGGTTGGTGCAAGCGGCTGATGAGGATGTAAACACTGGCTAACCTAGTATCTAGATTTACATTGCTCTGCTGAAGTTTGATTTCTTCTTCTTTCTCGGATTTACGGTCCAGTTCGTGGTCATCGTAACGAACAGGGAGGATATAGAATTCGGTCTCACACTGGCCGCCATTCCTGTTACCATCATCATTCTTTTGATGGCAGCTTTCTGGACTCGGAAAGAGAGCACGTTGGGAATGATTATCATTATCGTGAGTTTACCACTTTCCGGCCGTTTTCCATTCTGGTCAGGCCCACTAACATTGTTCTTTCCAGCTTCTCTACTTCGGTGCCCTGGCATATTTCCTGTTCAAGCTCGTCCGCATGTACCAGGAAGATTTCGCACCATACTACCTCCCCGCACGGCGATCTCTCACATTCTTCGCCGTTATCACCATCATCCTGATTCTCCTTACTATCGGCAATGCCATCACCTGCACACACAATTTCAACAAGGGATTGAAGCCCCACATTACGCGCCGAAAACTCGAGCGCTCAGATGAGAAAAATACGACGGAAATGTCATCACACATGGGCCACAGCCCTATGCCGAGTCGTATGACGATCGACTGAGATGGATTCTTACACCATGTGACGGGATCAATATAAAAAGAGATTGTATGGACTGGGAAATAAAGCAAAACTAATAATGAAAGGAGTTAACAGAAACGGAGATATAGTCGTTCACGATTTCAAATTGATCCATAGACACACACACATTCCTTCCAGTTGGTCAGATGATGGTGGACGTCCTTGTTTTTTTCTTTTACTTTGGTTGACGGTGAATTGGGACAAAGGGCTTTTTTCTTTCTGTTTTCTTATCTCTTTTTCTCATCCTGGGTTTTTCCTTATTGTGAAGCAACACTACACAGCATTTCTACGATACCTCTCTGTTTTCGGTTCTTCGATTTTCCCCATACATTACATTTTCGACCTTCCTTCTCTCTCTGTTCTTTTTAACGTGCTATCATCATCTTCCTCTGTCTTGAATACTTTACCAATTCCCCCGATTCTTTCCAATCAAGTTCTGCGGAAAGTGGTGGTGTTGTGCAGCTGACGAGGCTCTCGTCTGAGAGTGTCTTATTCGGCTGGGGATGACTATGTATGTCCCGGTACTTGTGTGTGCTGTGAGCTGTATGTAACCTTTGAGTTCGGAGAAATATATCATGCAGTATGGATTTGTAAAGGCTTATTGACTCTATATCGTCGTCGTAAGGGATATAGTGGTGATACTCGTAGAGTGTCGAGCGATGAGTGTGCCTTGTGGTGCTACGATCACTTGTGGAGGCAATATTTTCTGGGTGACCCAACAGTAAGATGATTATAAGGGTATCATTAACAACAGAGCGTTATAATATAGAAATTCCGTGAGAAATTGCCGTGAATCTGTGATTCCTCAGCCATTCTGATCTCTGTGGACAGTAATAAGGAGTGAGTGTTGTACTGCCACTTTTAGCGTGATAATTAGCGTGGAACCCTCACTAAGCCAAAACAGAAGCATGATCGTGGCCTCTTTCTGGAGAGAGAACTTTCGGACATCTCGACTTCCAGCTTCATTCCCCCTTCTTCCATTCAACTTCTCAATCAACCTTCCACGCTCAATTAACACTCCATCGCATTGAAAGTTGAGAGAATATTCTCTAACCTGAGTAACTCTTCTGTGTGTTAACAGTTTTTCGAATCACAATCCACAATGGTGAGTGCGAACTTCCCAACCTGGCCTGCTCTTCATATCCATCGTTCGCGACGGTGAACCCGTCTTGCATCTCCTCCCTCTATCACAACCCCTTCACACTCCTCACACCCCTCCTAACCCCTTCAACACCCCAATC
Source organism: Arachnomyces sp. PD_36 (assembly GCA_032988195.1). Classification (NCBI taxonomy): domain Eukaryota; kingdom Fungi; phylum Ascomycota; class Eurotiomycetes; order Onygenales; family Arachnomycetaceae; genus Arachnomyces; species Arachnomyces sp. PD_36. The sequence goes on along the minus strand of JANTQE010000005.1, from coordinate 1,906 downwards.
CCATCTCTAACCCACCTCCCCAGGCCTCCCCCGTAACCTCCGGCCCCGAATCCGGCAACGAGAAATCCACCGGCAACACTGGCGCCGCATCCGGCACCTCAGCCTCCAGCGTAAACCGCCAATCCTCCCCCCTACCCCCCGGTGGCCCCCGTACCGCCCTCCGCCGCCGCGCAGCCGCCGATCACAAGGAGTCGGTGCGGAATGCGCGCCCTACATCCACGAGGTCGGCGGGTGCGGGTGGGAGTTCCGGGACGATGTTGAGGTTGTATACGGATGAGAGTCCTGGGTTGAAGGTTGATCCCGTGGTTGTGTTGGTGCTTAGTTTGGGTTTTATCTTTTCGGTTGTGGGGTTGCATGGTGAGTTCTTTATTCGAATAAACCATATGTCTATGGGATCCGGGATGCTAATGTTTGTTTCCTCATTATAGTTATCGCCAAAATCACTCGCAAGTTCGCTTCATAATTTATCAGTTCCTGTCCGGGCGGTTAACCTGTTGATACTGCGACGATGCATGAATGCAACTCGCGCGGTCATTCAAGCTGGAACGCCAACCACTTGAAACGGAACTTTTGGACATTTGCAATGCTATTCGACGAGCGAACCTTTGCCTTCATTAATGCCACACCCTCTACCTCTACATCTTCTACGAACAACCACCCTACGACACCACGTTTTCCATCTCAATGTGGACCATAATCTTCTTTGGTACGGAAACGAGAGCGTAATACCCCCTGTCTGCAGCACAGATGGTAGGGCGCTGGGTCTGGGATCCCTACATCCATTCCCTATTCCCTTACTCGATTATTGCTTTTTTATTTAAATCTATCTTGCAGCCATTCCCCCCATTTTCTCTTCCCCTGTACTTTCTTTTTCTAACCCAAAGTTTCCTTTCTGTTGGTTTGCGACTTTGTTTTCCTTGATTCTGGTGAAGGAGGGTATCATGGAGGTGGAAAAACGGATAGTTTATACGGACGGTGGACTGGACTCTGTTAAGTACGCCGCCATCTGGGCCTGTCTTGTCTTTGTACTATAGAGGCACAAAATCCATGGGTTGGAGTTGGAAGTTATAATCTTTTAAACTGAACACGACGTGCTTCTTCCTGAAATATTCCCTAGGTGTCACTTTCGCTGAGGATGGATGATGATGCTCTGGAGAAGCATACTATTAAGGTGTGCTTATAGTACATGTACAAGATAGGCAGGCATCTCGCTTTTGCGGAGCCCTAGGAACCTCTAGAGAAACAAAAGGTATCATCGAATACGTAGGAAAAGACCGAGATAATAAGACTAAATAAAGCCAGCATAGTCAAAACAAAACCACCAACCGAAACAAACTCGTACATAATCGTTAGAGAGTCTAGGGAAAAAGAAGCGCTCAGCCATCCATCTCTCATCTGTAGATGTAGCCACTCCCACTGTCACTTCATTTTCTGCCCGATTCCTTTTTTTTATCATTTATACCCATACTGCGGTCCGCCCTGGGGTGGTGGTGGTGGTCCACCATATTGTTGACCCGGAGGGCCCTGCGGAGGTGGTCCTCCGTATTGGTGGCCAGGAGGGGGAGGTCCCTGTGGAGGTGGTCCTCCTGCTTTTGGTGGTGCGCCTCCTGATGCCGAGGGATGTTGGGATTGGACGTCTGGGCGGTTTCTGGTTGAGTTGGGTGTGAGTATTTGGCAAGGGGAAAGAGAGGGGGGGAGAGCATACTTTAAGTCTTGGGAGAAGCGGCAGATGTGGCATGAGACTTCCTAGAGAGGGGAGCGTGGTTAGTCGGCAGTTTTGAGGAGAAGGGGGGTGGGGGGGGGGGGGGCTTACTTTGTATTTGGGAGGGGGGGGGGGGAGGCAGGGCGGGGGTTGGGATTGCGCATGGTTAGGGGTTACGTGTGAACTTGTGGGAGGGGGGGGGGG
>JANTQE010000049.1:19083-33548 GCA_032988195.1 Arachnomyces sp. PD_36 | reverse complement strand
GCTTAATCTTCATGTTTTTGAGTCGTTTGTAGCTTTTTTTGTTCTTTTTTTTTTTTTTTTTTTTTATTTTTTTTTTTTTTTTTTTTTTTTTTTGCCTTTAGGCTTGGGTGCGCAGTTCATCCGTCTAGTTATTCTTAAGAGAAACGCAGAAACAACCCTAGCGCTTGATTTAGCGTCGACCAGGAGTCGCGGTCTCCAGGCACCAATTGCTACGCCGCATACAAGGCCGGTATTCGCGACTTGAAGGGGGGGACAAGTAGCCGGCCCCAGCATGCGCTGCTCTCAAATATAGCGTTCACACTGCTGATTCGGCACAGCCAAAAATGAAGAGGTGGTGTATGATAGTTAACTGTTACCGTCTTGTTCCAGTATGGACTGTTTACCATGGAATGAATAGTATAATTACCTGGACTCCCTTCCGAAAGTTGTCCGAATATTCATTGGCAGGATTATCTTCATCACCGAAAATCAGATAAGACAGGAGCTATACATTTTATACACATCCGACTATATCGAGCTCAGTTTTCCCTCTGTTTCTGATTTTAGTCTTCCATTATGTCTAAGTATATCCAATCCTTTACTGTCATCCCCAAGGAGTTGTTTCGTCTAAACAGTGGGAATGCCATCCGCCTTCGTGGAGTCGCCGGTTCCCTTAAACCCCAAAGGAGCTTCGACCTCCTAACTGAGGCCGGCAAGGTTCAACCAAAGGCTCTCGATCCACAAACATATGAAGGTAATAGCGTTTGTTTACTCTTGTTGATATAGACGTATTTGACAACGCCTAGCCCCGAACGGCGCCTCGATGCGTCCGAATACGCCCATGGCTCAAAATCTTGTTAAGAATTTCAAAGGTGGCTCTGTTTGCGTCTACGCCGTCCCTACAGGTATGCCCACACTGAACCACTTTAACACACCATCTAAATGAAAGTAGGAACCCAGATTCCGGATGATCTCATCCTCATCCATGAGCGTGACGACCATTACTCTCTGCAGGCGAAAAAGGAGATGACGCTTGATGGTGAGCCAAATCTCTCAAATTGCTTTGTAACTAAATTGCTCACTCATTAATTCACATGCAGAACTTAACACCAAGATTACCAACTTCCTAGAGGTGAAGGGCCAGTGTTTGACCAAAGAGCAGTGGCTCCAGAGATACCCCCAGCCAACAGAGACTTGTTGATATCTCGCAAAAAAATAGCCGGATACGACTTCCGCCTAGAGAATGAAGTGCTGGATCGACCGTTTGTCGGAAGAGTTATATGTTAGGTCCTCATGTTTTGCGTACTGCTTGCGAGCAAGTTTCTTTTTATATTGAAGTCTGAGTATTCAACATACTCTTGGAAAGGGAGTTATTCTGGGGAAACGAAGATTTCAGCAAGAAAGTATTTATTACTATCTCAGAGTTGCCCTCTCCATCGCTACCAGTTCTTTCGCAATTCTAATCGTTGGGAAATCCTCGACCCAGTCAAGTCTTCGCACCAGATCAATCTGGCAGCCTGAGTTAATGGTGCATCCAATCATCCTTCAAATCTTCGTAAGCCTTGCTGTACTCATGTTTTTCCAGCCATTTCTCTGCCGGAATTATCATGCCGGAATGGAAATAGAACTCGGTCAAGGTATTGTTCAGCTCTATACATTAGCCATCAGCGGGTAGATGCAAAGAGCTTGTATTGGGTGCCGTACCATTCAAAGACATTGGATACGATGGTTGAAGCCAGAAACGAGAATCCCGTTCACGAAAGAGGATCAAAGCGCTGGGTATGGAAGTGCCTGAATGGTCACGAGACTTAGCTTATTCTGTCTGAGGGCTATAGTTCTCTTACCTTTCGAAATACGGAGGTAGTGCGGATCCATGGACTGTTGGCTATCTGCCAGATTGTCAACATAGTAGTCGTAGGACATCCGTGTCAGTTCCTGCATAAAAAATGTGTTGGGCATGAAGAGTGCCCCATTTGAGACTAGTGATAATGTGAGCAACGAGCAAGGTCGTGGCGAGAGAAGCTTACACACCCATGTCAGAGATGCCAGGGCGAATCAATCCATCTTCCGATATCTTGACAGCATCATCGGCCTCGCTGTCTTCTTGCTGCAGCTTCTTATCGTAGAGCCGCGACTTGCGACAGAGTTGAAACCGGTATAAGGTTGCTGGAAAACTGGAATGAATGGAAATGAGCGAAAAGTTGCGACGACCGCTGCTCCGGCGCGTGGGAGAGCAACGAACAAGGCTTCTGAACATCCTTCAATCTCCTAATTGTAATCGAATGCAGGTTGCGAAGAGGCTGGAAGAATTTAAGCGTCTGATGTTTCACAAATCAACATGTCACATGACCAACTAGCTTTGCAACCTCTCACCTCTTCCAGCTCGTTCATCTTTTTACCTTTCTTCAACTCAATCACTTATCGTCCTCTTCAATATGCCCAATAGTTTCATCCGCTCATTCACCTCATTGCCGAAAACCCTTTTCCGTCTAAATCATGGACGCATTGTTCGTCTCCGCGCCCACCCATGGCCCTTGAGACCGCAGGGCGCGTTTGATCTGTTCACCCACGCTGGCAGGGTTCAGCCTAGGGCTCTGAATCCTGCGACGTATATCTGTAACGAACTCCTTGCTTTTCGCCTTCCAGTCTCGCCGCTAATGCTCCGAGTGAAATTTAGGGCCTAATGGTGCATCGCTACGTCCTAATACAAGACGGCAGCAGGAAATTGTTCGAAGCATCAGAGACGACGCGGGTTACGTTTATTCTATCCCAGCAGGTTTGTTTTGGTTTAATGTATCTTTGTCTCATAAGAAAATTTCGTCTAAGAGAGATAATAAATAGGCACCCAGCTTCCGGACGATCTCATCCTTGTCCACGAGTTTCGTGATCATTACTCGCTGCAAGCTAGAAGGGAGATGACATTGGAAGGTGAGCTACATTCTATATCTTGTTCGACCTTGTTGTTTGAGAGGGATAGCTGCTAAAGTTCTGTAGAGCTGAATGTCGGTATCACACAATTCTTACATGCTGAAGCAGCTTGTTTTGAGAAAGATGAGTGGTTACGAAGGTATCCTGTCGCTACTGAAACTTTCTAGATTTTTGTCAAAAAGCCGCATGTAGCCATTATAGTTGTGTTAGTACCAAAATCGAAATACCAGTTTGTCCTGTCACGGGACCAGTGACATTCATTGGTCACATGATAAATACACCCCTATTTTGTTGACGAATGTTTTTCTTCCTAGTGCTACGGCTGCTTATGAGAACCGGCGCTTAATTCTCAGATAGCTGAATATTATACAGAGTACCTTTTCCATTATCTGATCGGTACCTATATACCATTCCTTGCATATCATCTCTTGACGCCGGTCTTCCCTTGCTTGACGGTCTATTTTTGAAATTCGTCCAGTTCTCTCTTACATTTATGACCTCGAGTGGTCGAAGAGAGCCTTGGACTTGAACGTCAACAAACGAACAACCGCTCTTTACTGTACAAAAAATTCGTTTCTGCGCTAAACGTCCACCAGTCGCTATGTTTGAAACGCCGCCTGTAGCAATTCACAAGGAATAACATTTGTTTGATGGTTGGCTGTCAGCAAGTTGCTTCGTGCTTGTCCGGTGCAGGACCAAACTGAAGGTTCATTAGATCCATCCTCTGTTGGTGGGCCCAATCCGCTAGTCCTCGAAAATTCGTCTCCAGCAGAATGGGGTTGGCTTGATGGCTGATTTCGATGGGTTTTCCATGTTCTTATGGTGTCATCGTCCTCCGCCTCTGGCATCAACTCACCCGTGTCAAATGTCCGGTGCGTACGTCGGTGCTGCCTCATGTTATCTTTCCGAGCGAAGGCCTTGTTGCAGGTCGGGCAGTGCACCCTCTTCTCTCCCGTATGTTTCTTGCCATGCCTCGCGGCGTGGCCGGAGGTGGTAAACGTTGCCTGGCAGGCATGAGACGCAGCAAATGGACAGGAGTATTTGTGCTTCTTGTTTGTCTTGAGAGTCAACAGCTCCGGAACCGCTTGCATGGTTGCGAACTCTCTCGCCAATGTTGCATCGTCGGTTGAAGTCGAGTCGTAACAAATATGGCCTGGAGACTCTGGAGACACGGTGGTTGTGTCCCTCCAGGAACCGTAACCACGCTTCGCAACTGGTTGGGAAGGAGACTGATCAGGTTGCGTATAAAATGTCGTAGGAGCATGCTTCGAGTACCTTGGCGTGGGACGGACTGCAAAGGTGGGATTGTCGTCATCATTCAAGATAGATATCATGCAGCTCGCTTTGCAGGTCTCCATGGTCGGATGTTTGATGAATTCAATTCCGTGTCTCTTGATGAATGAAAAACAAAGATTGATATTTCGATCACCAATGTTGCGGCCTAATTCTGGGAGAACAATGTCAGTCTTGGAGCAATGCAATTGCCCCCGGCGAGTTGGGGGATGAGATTGTTCAAATCTCAATGCAACGAACGTACCAGCGGTTTGAACGATCAGCCTGTTTATTTCTTTTGAAAGGCGAATTTCCTTCATCCCTAAACTGCTTCAGTTGACGACAAGCATGCACGCCAGAGAAAACCGGAGCAGCTCAATAGGCCTTCCGAAGAAAACACCTGTGAGATGCATGTATCGTGAACCTGTTATCATATTTTAGGGAGGAAAAGGTGGGAATCCAGGGGATACTAACCCTCCATTTATAGCCAAGGCTGATGACGCCGTCGAATAGAGCTCAAGCGTCTAGAACTGAACACTCACATTTCATGCTACAGAATGGAAATATGCCTTCAACCTGGAGACCATTCAAGCCTGGAGGCCACTCGAGCTGGAAGACGTATCTGTTGTTGAATAATACTCACAGCGTTTTCAATGTAGTAATGCTTTGTGCCCATCGCGTTTAATCCTTATTCTGGTGATCGCTTTCTGCAATGTCACTGGTCAGGTCATTGTATAGCCCTTGTCGCATTGCTGTAGTTCAGAGTGAACCTTGCATATTCGAATTGACTCTCAGTGTCATATGCACATGTTAGATTTCAACTACAGACGTTGCAGATGCTAGCAGGGAATCTAGCATCGCAATAATCACTGTGTCACATTGGACGACATCGCAGCAAACCTCACATGGTGATATTGAGAAGGGATAAATTCCCGGCAAGTTGACTCACGGCGCGGGCGCACCATTAGTCGAGGCTCCCAACACAGAGTGCGCACTAGCCCTCGGTTGAGCAAGTAAGGTGTCATATCCCCATACTTTTCGGCCCATTTCATGATAAGATCCGCCTCCAATATAAATAAAACCGCAGAAAGGAGAGCAAAAACGGAACGATGTTAGAAACGCAGACGCGCATTACTGCATCGAAAGCGCTACAAGTACTATTCAACAAGTAATCTGGCGCAGACCCAATCTAGATAGAAGAAAATCGTTGAAATGTCACGTGTAGTTTTGGGAGATGTTCCACTGCGGCATTTCCCAATCATCGCAGAGGCTCAGCTCATGATCCTTTATACCTAATAGCTCTACTTATTTGGAACTACTGGAAGTGTTTAGGGTTGCTACCGTCAGTCTAGTTTAGATACTATCCAAAGATGAAGTAGTTGTCCCCTGCATTGCATACGTCATCGTTCCATAGCTACGGAATGAACTGATTTTCGGTTTAATGTAATTAACTGAATCAAACCCTTGAGGGAGAAAGAATTGGCGGCGCTGCCAAGTAAGAGAAAACGTGTAAATGCGCAAGAATATTCTTCCGGTTCGTGGTGAGTTGCCCCTCAGCGCCCTCAACCCCTCACTGGAATGGACCTCGCCGGCCACCTGAGCATCCACTTATGACGGAATATATTATATCGACAAGGCCATGATGAGCTCTTGAGGGAAGAGGCGTATCAATATCAATATCCTTTTCGACGATGTCCGATGCATTGATACCTAATCTGCAAGACCAGACTGCGACAATATCCGCATCACATGACGTCGATATTTTATTTCAGGCGAGTTTTTTCTAATCATCGTCATCTCTTGATGCCAGTATAAACGTTTTATCTTCTTCTTGATATACCAGATCACATTCCTCATTTTGATGCTCAGTTTGAATCTGGTTTACTTGACTGGTAATTGTACAGTGTCTGGTGAGATCTCATAACAGCCTGAAGGCGCTTTTCTAATAGATAAGAGAGTGTATTCAACAGGTTTCCTAAATCTGTATTTTGATCCAATTTCCAGAATTAGGCAGCCCGCTCCTCTTATAAATTCTCAGCTAATTTTATCTTCTTCCAGGCTCACGAGCCCGTTCACGTCCTCCACTCCCAAATTTCGAAAATCTGTGAACGTCAGCAACGGCCGATCTACACCGCTTCACGTTAATAGAGGCTCCTCACCTATAGCTTGCGCGACGTATGTTAGGACGTTGGCAGTCCAGTTGATGAAGTGGCTGCTTGGACCAGGCCATTTTCCAACTCCGAAACACAATATTATTGTTAACTTCAAACTATCCATTACTGCTCTTCCCACCCGCCTTCAAAACTGTAGTTCTGTCGGACTCCTCTCAACTTCGTTTCCAACCTCAATATTCCGTCCGCGCCGAAGTCACTACCAGCTCTCTCTGAGTATCGACGACCATAGAATTTCAAATGGCTCGCAAGATATCGACTCATGAGTCAGATGATGATAAGCTTAAGAAGCTATGTAAAGAAGAGGTCCTACTGTCCAACGTCGCTGTCTAGTGATGCTTCTAACTTTTGGGGTAGACAGGATATGAAAACTGCGGCACTCCACAATGGATATCTCCAACAAACAGAACTACAATGTTCCCTCCCACGGATACGCTGGCCGTCATCGTCGACGTTCGCATCAAAGAAGGTGAAGGTGGGGCATTCCTTATTCATGAAAAGAAAGGGAATAAATTTGTCGATATGGTAGGGATGGAGAATCGTGGGGAGCTGGTCTTAGTTCCTTGGAATGAGGAGTGGTGTTATTATACTATACTATCGCTTCCGCGGGTCGGATATATCGCGAAGGAATAAGGAAAGTTTGCATGAGATGGAACTCACCAATACTTTTACATCACCCGTGGGCGCTGTGTAGCATACCGATAGCTCAATTCTCTGGAGACTGGGATAGTGATAAACGGGGTAGAGTTATATAATGTATTTGTTAACCATATCTGCCCCCGAATTTGGTCCGAAACTGTAACCGCTTGGGCATCCTCGACTGTGAGTTCGTAGACATCTCCAGTAAGAGGATCTGCTGGTGATCATTAGCTGCTGGAGGATGTTGAAGTAACAAATAATGCCTACCTGCTGACTCTCCATGATCTTGAGTTGAAGATAGTATTTTTGGTGAGCCGGAAAGCTCTTGTTGAGGTCCTGAATGCAATCAGAACGCATACTTCCATCCAGAGTCCTTAAAGCTGCTGAGGATTGATAACCAACCGTCAGTGCGTATACGTTTCGTAACAGGTTCATCATCTGCAGCACTCGGGCTGCAGGTGTTGTAACCGTATACCTCGAGTTTATGGTAGCCTACACTTGATTAATTCGCAGAATATGAACGCTTGAGAAGAAACACAGACTGTCCAAAAATGAAATTGTATTTTCTCGCCTGGGCGTACTTGCCAGAACCTTCCTTATCTGCTCTCGCGCGAGCCAGCCAGAAGGGAGTTGCTGTGTTTCCATATATTTCTCTGCGTTTCGCAAAAGCCAGGAGAACTCTTCGGACCGTAGTGAAGCTAGACCACTGAATGAGACCATACAGAAGATTGCCGTCTGACAGCCTGTCTTCTGGATGCTTGCCCACCGTGACTCGCCGTGCGCGCTACCCTTGGCATCCTCATCTGAAAGCTTCTTAATATTGAAGTTCAGCTTTCGGATAGGCAAGGTTTCTCCGCGTCGTATGAGTTGAGCGATCGGTTTGAGCTTCCCTAACACTCCGACTTGCATCGCAAGGTAGGAAGCCTTAGCATTTAGGGCTTCAAAGGTAGCCTCGTCGTTATCACAGACTTGGAACGTATCTTTGATGAGAGCATCCAATTTCTCAGAAATGGATTGGGACATGACAGCGTAAAGGGCATGAGATTTCTGGCAATGGAGTTGATTCTTGCGTGTTGAAAACGAAACTTACTCGAAATAATACGAGGGGATAGTGGACCCTTTTGAGGTGAGAATGTGCGTGCAATTTACAGCCTGACAACCAACACGACCATGCAAGGTTTGTTGCGAAGATCATCTTACGTGACAGTGATCTATTGTGATGCTAGATTCTCTGCTAGCATCTGCAACGTCTCGAGTTGAAATCTAATCTGTGCATATGACTGACAGAGTCAACTCAAATATGCAGGGTTCACTCTGAACTTGAAAAATGCGACAAGCTACTCAGCGACCTGACCAGTCACATTGCGTAACATCTTGAGCGTAGATGATTCTTTGGGATTAGAAGCGAGCTGGTGATTGTCGACTTGGAGGCGATCTTAACCATGTGATATTAAAAGCGAACGCCGCACTTCCATGCTTGTCAACGTCTCCGCCAATGTCCTCTCGGCCTTTCTTAAGACAGTGTTGCGAGGACTCTCATCTACCAACAAATTATGTACATTCCTGCTAGCTTTGTTATGCATTCAGAGATCAACATGTGCATAAGGCGGGGCCAAGCGTGCCTGCATACCGATTATACGAGGTCTTTAGATCCCAATTGATGTGATTATGTGCGGCACATCTACAATCTATTCTCAGCTTGCGCCATTATCTCCATAACAAAGACAACACATACATCTCTCAATTGATCATTGTGGTCTTATGCGTCCGGAGACAGTAAACCTGGCAAGGAGCTCGCTATGGCCCTGGATCCTCACATCCAGAGTAGGGGTTCTAGATCGAGATGAGTGCTCGAACCCGCTTCTCAGGATCCTGACGGCTGTCGGAAAATCCTAAATGATTTAGCATATAAGGAGGCAAGTTTCCCTCCGAATTCTGGGGCAATGAACAGACCTGTTCACGAACTTCGAACTCTGCAAAGCCAATTCTCCTGTCTAATTCCTTAGTTAGCATCACTCGCCGTTGCAACTCTTCCTTAGTCCATCCCAATGCCCGGAACAATGAAGCCCAACGGCAAGGCAGCAGCTCGTCTTTCCCCCTCCAAGGCACCTCCCTCCCCACGCCCTCAGGTTGTTCCTGATAGCCCTGCAATGCAGAGTTTGTCAAGTATGAACCTGGACGAATTGAAGCCAGTCCTGGTTGGGTTGATCAAAGATGTTTTGAACTCATGGCCCCGCGAACTTCCAGCTACCCCGGTATTTCCCTTTGGACCCTCCACGCCACCGCTGGATGCGGATAAACTGGACCAGCTCTTGGTACAGGCTTCTGATGCCGCCGGTAGGGGATCCAGTCAGTCCGTTTCTACCGACACAAAATTGGGCAAGAGTGCTCGACCAGCGGACGATGAGGTCTTACAGGGAGCCCAGTCTTCGCAAGACGCCGCCGATGCCACAAAATCCTCTGCACCGCCGGCACAGTCCTCATCCAAATCTAATGCAGATGACAAAGGAGCTTCAGGAACATCAGGAGTCCAACCTCGCGCCTCTGTGATGGGGTTTAAGAAAGTCATAGAAACGTATGAACCCAGAAGTCTCCACGAGTCGCAGCTAGAACTTATCTTCAATTAGGTGGGACAAAGACACATCCAAATACAAAATCGTGGAGTCGATCGAGACTGATGACGCAACCAACGATCTGGATAAGTATCTGTTTGTTGTCCGCGAGCATATCGGTAGGTGCACAAAGTCTTCTGGTAAAGCATCGAATTTCTGATGGCTCGATAGACAAGAGATCCAAGGAAGTGACGTCGTACATTGACGTTAAGTCTGACCCGTTGCGCGAGATTTTGAGAGACGTGCTGCGGGATGTCAAGGCAGTTAGTTTGATGGAAGACAAGCCCTCCGTACGTCAATTTTGTACTGCGAAAGAATGCAGGCACTAACTTAATATCAGATCAAGGAAAATATCCTGTTTCATTTCCGTCATGAGCTTGATGACTATGCGGAAAAGTTGCGTAATAGCGCTGGAACCAATGCCACGCAACTGGACCATCTCATCTTACTCATTAATCACATCAAGGATACCTATTCTGCAACCATAAAACGACTTACGTCGCTGTTGCAACACGGGCAGATCACGTATGATCTTCTCTGGACACTCTTCGAGCCTGGTTGTCGCGTTTACACCAAGTGCTTCGGAACTCAAAAGCCACGATGCGTGATATTTGACGCTGGCGAAGAGGTCACAGAGCGTGGAGTCACGTACTATAAGTTGGAGTGTCGGTACCTGGATTACGACGGGAAGTTATTCGGCGAGGCCGAAATTTGTCTGGGTGTCGTGAAGTTCCAGGGATCCAAACCCATTAGCTCTCTAGCAGCATTTCCGCTCACCTATCATCCGGATCACGAACGAGTCCGAGCGAATCTTATTGAATGTGGCAAAAAGTTCTGCGACTTGAAAGGTACGCACATTCGCCAGTGTAATGGTGTTGGGTTCATTATGCACCATGGCGATATCGTCCAGATGAACATCAACAGCCATGTAGGAGTTGACGCAGCCTTCTTCTGCGAAATGCGACCAAATTATTCCAGGCCTCGTCTCCAAGACACCTGGACGAGCACTTCTGGCGTGGCAACTATTTGCATTGACTCGATGTTTGATGCGATGGAGAATGAAACGGCGAAGAGCAAGGAGACAGAGCAATTAAGGGAAGATGATTTGCTGATATGCTGTCCTACGGTTCGCTGCTTTAGCTTCAAGGACAAATGTTTCCGTAAGTTCGGCCGGATAAGTGTGGAAGCTTATGTCACTAACTGCACTGAAGTGGAGTGCGCTGTTGCCGATCTCAAAAAAGCCGAGTGGTCTACGGGTTGTTTCGATGATCTCAAAATCCCAGAGGACACCAAACAGACCATCGTGTCTCTCGCGACAACTCGCTTGGGTCTCATTCCAACGGTGCCGTTTGATGATGTTATCGAAGGGAAAGGACGTGGACTCAATGTGCTTCTGCAGTAAGTTGTCGTCAACCGCTCTCATTTGTACTTGCTAACATGGTTGGTCCCACGTAGCGGCCCGCCTGGTGTCGGGAAGACGTTCACTGTAGAAGCCACCTCGCAGAAGTTCAGCCTACCCCTCTATTCTGTAGGTGTCATATCCTGTTTCTAGCATATTCCGACCTAACTGTTTAGATCTCGGCGGGAGAGCTCATCGTCCAGCACGGCGATCCGCATAATTTAGATGTCTCCCTCGGTGAGATCTTCAAAATTGCCAAACATTTCAATGCGGTCCTCCTCCTGGATGAAGCAGACGTGTTCATGGAGTGCCGCACTTCATACCACGATAGCCACAATCAACTGTTGATCGTTTTCCTTCGTAAACTAGAATACTACGAAGGCATTCTCTTTCTGACAACCAATCGAGTGACCGAGTTTGATGAGGCGATTTTGAGTCGAATTCATCTGAAGGTCAAATATGGAAATCTGACCAAAGACGCCCGACAGGAAATATGGGAGTATTTTCTTTCAAAGGCCCGCACAGGCGACGGACCTTCTATCGTCGGTAAACGTGATCTCGAGCGTTTGGGATCAATGACGCTGAACGGCCGGGATGTGAGTTTGGCCCTAAATATTGCTCCGTCTTCATGCTCACTTTTCACACTAGATCAAAAACCTCACATCCATCGCTCATGCGCTGGCCACATTCGACAAAACACAGATGACATACCAACACTTGGAGAAAGCCGCCAAATCCAATGATAAATTTGTCGAGGAGTTCAACGACTATGGTCGGATGGAAGGTTTGTATACATAGCTAAAGATCCCGCGCATCTCCGCCCAGTGGATGTGGTTTGCTGTCTGAGAATTGGCCCGCTTGGGCGCTCGTTTTTCATTTATCATGTCTCTCGGTAATTATATCCGAACGCCGCCGCTAACGCCAAATCGTGACGAGTTGCTATCTCTCTCTCCGGGGATAAACCTGCACTATTTACTTTTCTGTCATACACGTATTTTTCTAATGGTTTTCCGATTGCACAGCTCAATAGTTCTAATGCGAAAGTTGGTTGAATCTTGTAAATTTCATCTCTAGTCTCACTGAAAACGTGAAAGACATATCATTGTAAGATCTCAGATCAAATTTTCGTCTATCAACAATTTTCGTACACAGCGCAGTCTCGATTTTCTTCGATGAAATCATTAGCGTGAATCAGAAGATCTTGAGAATCTGAGAAATATAAAGCGAGCTGTTCTCTCACTTTACGTTCATCGCTCAATCATTCTTTTTCTTCTCACAAAATGTGTTTCAACATTATAGTTCATCATGACAACTCGACAAACTCAAACTGTCGAAGACTTGACTTCAGAGTCAGATCGAGAACAAGAGAGTAGCTCTGTGAGTAGCAAAGACGATAATGATATGACTTCAAACTCGCGCATCGCATCATTTCTTTTATTCGTCGCGACTGATAGATGAATGCAGACAAGAGTGATAGTATTGAACAGAAGACAATCAGCACGAGCATCATGATCAACTATCTTAAATATCAACGACAATACAACTTCTCTATATCTGAGAAACAATTTTTCTTGAACTCTTGTAACTCAATCATATCGTGTTCTTTGTTGTCAGCGACATCAATGTGAGAATCGACGACTCACGACTTCATACGTTGCGAAAAAAGTACAGCTGAAAACGCTATTTATATTACTCTCTTCATGAGTTCGATCGACTCTCAACTCTCAAAGATCGTATCAGATTGAACTCAAGTGATTCGTGAAGCTCTTACAAATAGTCGATTTGTAGCATCTTTTTGACAGATGCGTAAATCTCTTGATCAGAACGACATGACATACATTCGAAAGAGACTGAAAAAATACACAGACGAGACGCGACATTCTAATTTCAAATTAAATGTCATTGATTTCGCAGTCATTCTTGAGAATGCTAAGACACTATTTTCGAGTGTTGTGCTTCTGCAGTCAACGATCACATTCTCAGATCAGCAAATGAAGTCACATCATCAACTTCGATCTCAGAGCTTTAACTAACGAATAATGATAATAGATCGACGCATCATTCAAGAAAAGAAACATGTCGTCGACTGAGACTAGAGACTGTGAGAAATGTATAAAGCGACGACGACGACGTTGAAGATACAAAGCATGAAGAGAAAAAGAAATAAGATTGAGATATAAAGGCGAGGCATATCTCGAATGACACCGGGGTCGGAGGTTTCCAATGAGGGAACCAGTGATCACCTGATTAACAGGAAGATTAGTCATCGTCGTCGGCGCTCAATCCTTCTTCTGACACATCTTGTATATATATAATATTGTTCTTTCTTGTGAAGACCAACGAGTTAATATTTTAATCAATACTTTAATCAATACATACCTTACTACTTCTACTACGCCACTCTTGAGTGCTTATCCTTGTGTTAGACGCACTCCCAAGCCTACCACACGGTCGCCAGTACCTGTTGTGCCCTCGATCCAAGGCACTCTCCCTTTTCCATCTCCAAACTCGCCAGAGGCACTCTCACAAACTCGGAATGGCCCAACGGTTGGGGAAACGTTCCCTCGCCAGCGGCTTCCTCCTCATCATTCTCGGAATCCTACTGACCCACGAGTGGGGGAACAATGCCAAGCCCAACAACCCCAACTGCCCAACTACATGTCCCGCCCCAGGCGACCCGTACTGTGATAAATATTATTACCCTCCGCCAGAGTGCTCTCGGATTACTGAATCTCGCTCGTTTGGGATCGGGGTTATGTGCTTTCCTCTTGGCGGGATCGCACTTTCCATTGGGAGGATTCTCCTCATCATTGACTTCATGAGACTGCCGCGTCTCTGCCTTGCGTCCTTCATTGGCTGTTTTATCCTCATCTGTCTTCTATCAATCTCTGTTGCTTTTGGCTTTTTTATCCTTGTCAATCTTATATTATCTATTGCGCTTGGCGATTTTATCCTCGTCTTTCTTATAACAATCTCTGTTGATGCTGGTGTTTGGTGGCTCGATATCCTGTTCCATCGATCGCCCGATGAAGTGTCACGTGATATACTCGTATAATGAGTAATCTTTATATCAAATCATGTACTTTGTGGAGGCCTCCTACCATGCGGATCCGAAGAAGCCCAGCTGGGGTCTCGTTCTGGGACCCTCCTAGTTGACAAGTACGACCGCAAATATACGGAAAACTGCCTCTCTCTGCCTCCTACCATGCAGATCCGAAGAAGCCCAGCTGGGGTCCTTTCATAGGACCCTCCTAGCTGACAAGTACGATCACAAACATATGGAAAACTGCCTCTCTCTGCCTCCTACCGGGATCCGAAGAAGCCCAGCTGGGGTCTCGTTCTGGGACCCTCCTAGTTGACAAGTACGATCACAAACATACGGAAAACTGCCTCCCTCTGCCTCCTACCTTGCGGATCTGAAGAAGCCCAGCTGGGGTCCTTTCATAGGACCCTCCTAGCTGACAA
>JANTQE010000049.1:0-18984 GCA_032988195.1 Arachnomyces sp. PD_36 | reverse complement strand
CTGAAGAAGCCCAGCTGGGGTCCTTTCATAGGACCCTCCTAGCTGACAAGTACGACCGCAAATATACAGTCAACAGTTTCTCCCTGCCTCCTCTCAACGGCTCTCGAACAGAAGAATGGCTAGATCTTTATCCTGAGATCTCCTCAGCTATTGACGTACGAAGGCCAACTATACGGATCCTCTCTGCCTCCATGCACCCCTCCTACGGCTCTCGAACAAAAGAATGGCTAGATCTTTGTCTCTGGGATCTTCCCAGCTGTTGATGTACGAATTCCAACCATATGGACACTCTGTGCCTCCATGCCTTTTCCCTTCGACTCTTAAACAAAAGGCCTCTCCTGCTTCCTTACGGCTCTCAAGCAGAAGGATAGCCAGATCTTCCACCAGGATCTTCTCAGCTATGAACCTGTCAAGCAAAAGGTCGTCGCTAAAACCTCTGCAAATGGTGTTCGTCATTTTGATCACAACCACATCCATGTCTAGACCTAACATTTGCTGCAATAAAAAGGATACAACCCGTACTAGAGAAACTCTAATTGGGGAGCTCTTCTCTGGGCACTGATCACAGACATACTCAAGATTAGGTACAATTGGGACACCAGGAAATACTTACTACAGACCTATAGAGGACAACTAGAGTGTAGAATGATTCTGATAGGATTATCCTGCTCTGTAGTTGTTCTCCAATGGTATTATAGTACGAGCAGGCTGCCACCGCAGAGATGCGTGGCGCCAAGGATACACCAGCTGATTGACGTTTGTTTTGGATTATCTATGATTCGATTCTTTGTCTCTCTTTCTCTCTATTTAACCTTACAAACATTTTAATGCTTTCATGTATTTAGAACCGGAGCTGGCGGTTGATTTGTTAGGACACAAGCTGCATAGCCACCTTCGAGGTGGCTGGGACAGCGTAGCTGACGTAATCAAATCATCAATCAAAATCAAATCAATCGATCTGCTTCTGACCTTTCAAATTCCCCTCCAATCCAGCTGTGAAAAACCGTGTGTGTATCAGATTTTTTCATTGGCTGTATGCAGTCCGCGACTATGGCAAACCCAGCGGATGCTAGTAGATACATAATGTGTGTTGTCCTTGACGAGAGAGTCCAATCAACTCCTAATTTCAAATATAAGTGAAATGCAAGCACAGGGTAGCCTCGAGACAAACAGACAGTGTAAGTAAAAGTCTTGACATTGCACCCAATGACATTTCTCTTCCAAGACCTAGATCGGTTATGGGATGGCACCCACCAAGGAATAATGGCGCACAGGGTCGAGAGCCCGATGGGATTGCCTATGCCAAACCGGCTCGCAGCCAAAAAGAAAAAGTAGTCACGAATACGGCTCGCAATGAAAGAAGCTTGAATGCAATTTTGCTCGCGCTTCAAAGTGGTACCTTTCCAGAAGCCACGAATTTGGGGGTAAAAACATGCAAAAATCGTGGCGTCTTATATATAGAAGCTCTGTAAGACGTATGAAAGATCAAGTCGTTACACTTTCAGTGCACTCTTCATTAAGCGCCCTCTCTTATTCGGAATGTATAAATTCAGTGCCTCGCCTAAGTTTACGTCTCAATAATCTGTCCATCACTTAACATCAATGATATGGCTCGAAAACGTCGATTTATGAGAAAACGTCAATCGAAAACTTCACGATTCAGAAATCAACAACGACTTCGACGCAGAAAGAATCTTTTCAAAAAGATTTACGAGTATTGTATTGAATGTGAAGCGAATGCTCATCTGCTACTTCAAAATAGACATGATGATCGTATCTTTATTGTCGATCTTGATTCTACTGAAAAGTTGTCGAAAAGAGACTTAGTATGTTCTGATTTCTGACATATTCCAAGTTCTGTTTGTCAATAAAAGTAATAGGAAACATACTATCCCGTTCCGGAGCGAAAGACCTTAGTGGACCTGGCATCCGAATACACAGTCTGTGGTGAAGAAGAATCTGGCCAATCCAAGGGTTCACGTCTGCCGTGAAAGTCGGTGGCTTCACAACCTGTTTCTGGAGAAGATGAGATTGTTATCACAGTTTCACTATCTCTAAGGAGCTACAAAGCAATATGACGACGAACCTCTTCAAGGACGGCGCCCTGCCGACTTGAAGTCTGGAATCGTTTCCTTCTTAAAGGAGCACCATAAATGGTTTCAATTGTTTTCGCTCAGCGCAAGCGAGAAATAGCATTGGTTAACGCCAATTTGGGTTTCTTCTATTGCGAGCTGTTTCGTGTTAGTCGTGAGCCGGTCTTCTTGGCTGCGAACTTTTTGCTGTGATTCAGTTACTACAAGAGCATAGCTTAGGTTTATAAATGGAGCACGCTGATTTACTCAGATTGGATATCAACCGCAAGCATATGCTTTTCAAATCATCTTTAGTGAGAAACGTGACGCTCCTTGGGCGTCAAGGCCCATGTGGCTGTTATTCCCATATATGAGGCCAAGCTTGTAGCCGCTGATGTGTTGCAAGGTAGTACCGACTGCGGTAGCCATGCTGGGCTGCGATCAGTCCCTCCTTGGAAATATCCAAGGAGCCCCCAGACTCTACGCCAAGAGGGTCATCCAAAAATATCAATGATCTTTATTCTACGCTTTTCCGTTCAAAGCATAGTGCTCTCGGGCTGGTTTATATATTTTCCTCTTGTTCCTAACCTTCTCCGTACTACCTCTCGCTTTTTGTTTCTCGAGAGTTATTCTTGCAGGAAGCCATCCTTTTTTATGATCTTCAAAATTTGTGGCCCTGTTCAACTGATGTGACAGCATCCTTCGCTGGGATTCCACAAGCTTCTTTGATTAAACGCTCTCCTTCTCTTCTCTGTTTTTGACATTTTCCATCTCTCTCATTCACTCTGTCATCTTGCGTCTCTTGTGCTTCACCTCTTGGTATCTGGTTCATTTTCTTCCTTGCGCCCTGTGGAAAGACCTTTTGTGCTTTCCATACAGCATGGGTGTTCTGTTGATTACACTTCAGGTAAGTCGACTACTTTTCATGACTGTCACATCACTTACGTGGGTTGTATAGGATAAAGAAAAGGTGGAGAAGTCTGGCATGGTAGCAACGCATCCGGAAGTAAGTCACCAGCCTCTGAATTATAGACATAGCTGACGAACAGGCCATCTCACGCGTACGCGATTCGCTACGGCTCCTCGAGCAACTCGGAACGGCAGAGGCTGCAAAACTTTTAGACAGAGTAAAAACCAGTGGATTAAATCCTCCCTCGTTCGTTTTTCAGAGTCACGACGGTTCGGGATCGCAAACAAACACCCTCTGTGACGAAGAGTTGCCAGTGCAACTCCCTTTGGCCACAAGCCTCAATAACTGGGCTACAGGAGCACAGACATGGGGTAACCTGCGCAACTACCTTCCTCGGTCGGTTGCTTTCTCTGTTCTATACCACTGACTTGTCGAATAGACGATTTGACTATGTTTGATGCCTCACCGAATGAACCGCCTGTTGACACGATTAATCCCGCTTTATTGAGCTTGTCGGAGAGTGATTGGGAAGCCCTGATACCTGGTAATGATGTGCCATCGAATGCCGGTTCTTCTGGCACAATCGATAAAAAATTTTCCCTACTGGAAGCCGAGAATAGTTCTTTATTTGTATCTCCTACCGATGACATCCCCACGCGACCGGGGACCGCTGACGGAGAAAAGTCACCTGAAGATGAGGATACTGACTCTCCCTCAACTTCATTTGGTAGCAGTGACCTAATTATGGGTCTTCCTACGCCGCGATCCGATCCTCCTTCCCCTGCCACGCAGGCCCCAATGAAGACTAATCATCGCAGGTCAAAATCAAAGCAATGTAAGGTCACCAAAGTGACAGTTGCCCGGAAGAAGTCTGTGCGAAAGAAATCTTGGGCGAAGCATAATCGGGTGGAGAAGCAGCCAGAGTCCGCCGGACTTGAGGAACCAAGTGTATCAACTAGTTCATCCCCAGCAAGGAATGCTCTTTGCGGACTTTCTGATCCGGATCTTCAACAGGCTCTGGAAGTCGGTGAAGGGCTTATCAGAGACGGCCTGTCTGAACACCAGGACTCCTGTATATGGCAGGAAAGCTTGTGGTCTGAGGATGCCCTCAATCTTTCTATTTTGACAGGCTCCTCAGCTGAGGAGAGGTTTTGTCAAGTCTTTCGCTATGTTAATACACTTGTAACCCGGAGTTCAGACCAGAAACTACGGCTCCGCATCTCACATGCCTTATTATATCTTTCCTTCGAGTCCTTGACGCAGGGAAATCGAAGTGGCATACATTCGGGAAGGCTAGAGAACCCTAACCAGGATCGCGCTGCAACCCTCTCTGCTGATTACCTGTTGAAGCGCTCATATCCTGACAAGTGGGAGTCAACGGATGACCAAATAAAGAAATCACTTCGGAGACAACTACATGAGCAAAAGAGACAAGGTAGTCGGTGTTGGCGAATGGCATGCGGATTAGGTCTTGGAGCTCTTCTTGCCTGTGGGGATACCCTGGCGAGGGTGATGTGAGTCAACTATATCACCTCTTTGGATGTTTTCGTACGGAGAGCTCACCCACTCTGTACAGCAAAAATCACAGTAAATATCCTCTCCCGAAGCTCGATGCTATTATCAACTATGTTGTTAACGCTCATCCTGGCGTGGTATCTCTCTATCATGAGTTTGATGCCGTGGTGAAACAAATTTTGCTGGGAGAACCCCTCACAACCCAGCCCACTAGACAGATGATTGATGATGGGATCCACAGAGCAGCTGTGACAAAGCTAACTCTCAAGAAAATTGAAGAGAACTGGCAGCAAATTGATCCTGCCTCTGATTCCCAGAAACTTATCGAGGAGTTTGTCAGCAATTATGCATAGAGTTTTAACAAGGCTGCGTATGGATTTTCAAGGCTTTAAATCTTTTGTGGTTATCTGCGTTCGAGTTTTAGTAGTGGTACAGGTCATCTTTCATACAGTCTAATAGTCTCGTTGGAAATTTCCAACGAGACCTACTTTCGCTATTCATATGCGGTTAGAACAGTCTTACTCAGCATGAAGTCAGAATTGTCGAATCAATCAGTTTGTGTTCATTGTTTTGAAATAATAGCCGAAAAAAGACAAAGAAAGTTATATACATGTGAACATATTGCATTCTTATTTATTTCAAATAAGAGCAGAATGTAAATGATGAGCGTAGAGCAAAAGACATCAGTCTCATAAGATAATCTTTTTTACATGACGTGTTGATGAATAAATGATGCTGTTTGATGTCAGATAATCATTCATTGTCTCAGAAACTGATGAGACTCACTTCTCGTAGTTCTTTGATCGAAATTTTCATTTCAATGAAGAATAGAAATTTAGTAGCATAGAAGTCGCATGATCATCACTCAACATCATTCACATCAGTCTTGTTATCTTTCTTTTTGTATTTTTGTATCAATTTCATTGTTATCATCTTCAGTGATTTAGAGTATTGAAGAGTGTGATTCGCTTGTAATTTCACACATTTTTTTAAATCGACTATTAAATTGAGTTAGTGATTGTTCTCAGCAAAAAAAATATCGCATATTAATTTTTACTTTTTCGCGTTCAGTTATCAATACGTTGAAAAAACTCAAGCGTCGATACTTTATTCGCTAATTTGTGAAATACAGAAAATTATCAAGAATTTTTCAATCATGATTAATCATATTTTTTAAATCATAATGATGATGAACTTATCTGAATCAAAATTGTTGCAAGCTCAACTTCATTCGAGTAGATTTCGCAGACAACAATATGATTCAATGAAATCGAGATATTATCATGAAAAATGAAGACTGAAACTTCATGTAAAAAGCATTTCTGAGAGCAAAAAACGTTAAAATGTTGAGTTTTTTGAAAAATGTGAAACATTTGATCGATATTCTTTCTTTGAATCATTTTGATAATAACAAGTCGCTCAGAGCAGACACGAGAAATAGTTACGTTAAAACGTTCAATCAACTCGCATTGATAAATTTTTATGAAAGTCTCTTATTATGACTTATGTCGAACGATAAAAACTTTTTTCAAATTCTAATCAGATTGAGATGCTTTTTTAAGAATTAAATTTTTTATTAATTCACGCATTTTCTTTTTGTATATTTCTGATTGTTACGAATCGTTCTGATCTTGTCTCGTAACACGTCTCGATGATGTGAGATTGAAGCAATGTCGAGTGCTTTACAATCAAGACAGTGTAATGCTCACACTGAGAATAGCTAAGTTTGATAATGTTCTTGAGAAATAACTAGACTGACAATATACTCGACGTACAAGTATATAAAACTAGTAGAAGAGAATCTCTTAGCAGTGTAGAAATATATGAACAATAAGTATAGTCAATGTTATTGTCTTGTTCATGATAAGAATTAAACACGATCAAAAAAATAAGTCTCTTAATTTTAAGAGTAATGAGCGTTCTTAAATACATGATAATGTTCTCAGTGATAATTTAAATAACTTTCAATTTCTCAAGTTATCTCACATAGCGAATAGCAGTGATAATTTTGCTATGTTAAAGTTATTTAATTGATTGAAATTATTTATCACGTGATATGTCATTCTCAATTTTTGAGTTGTTTTTTCTCATTTCTAGCGTTTTGTCAGTCTTTTTTTAAAAATCAATGATTTTTGAAAGTCACGTTGCTGCGTCATAGATTTATAACATCATTCTTTTCTTTCTAAATCATTGTTTCAACGATTAATTTAAATAAATCAACGTTTCGTTTAAATTCATCTGTTTTTTTTTATTCTGATAACTGTTCATCATGACGCGTCTCTCACGAGATTTCATCGCTGACAAAAATCGTTTAGCTGCTCGTATTCAGAACTTCGATTTCGAAATGTCTCGTTCTTGCAATTACTGTTCTCGTTTTGATAAACGTTGCATCGTTTTCTTCGATTTCTCTCGTCATTGTAGTGAATGTGTGCGTTTGAGTCGTTCTTGTTTCTTTGTGATTTTTGATTTTGATTGAAACAAATTAATCGAAGCGATCGATTGTCTTAAACGTGAGAAGATCGAGACTTGTGCGCGAGTATTCGAAATGTTCGCTCGCTTGAATCGTCTTGAAAAACAAAAAAAACTTTTTCGTTTCAAAACTGAAAAATTTCTTCAATCTGACGTTCAAACTGTTGAAGAGTTGAAGACTCAAGAACAAAAAAAAAAAAAAAAACGACAAAAAGTCATTAATAATTAACGACTACTTGCTCTGAAATCGCAGAGTCTTTTTGATTTTTTCTTCGATCTTTCTTCTTCTCAACTCGTCTTTCTTGATCAGTTTCTCATTGATGAAACTGTCGAATTGTTTTCTGCGAGTTCTTTAAATGTTTCATAAATTCTCATGTGTTTTCTGAGATAAAGTAATCTTTTCATTTTATTAAATAATGATTTTTTTTTTTTATTAACGCTTTTTTTAAAATTTCTTCGATCTCATATTTTTTTTTCAATTTGATTTTGATTCTCGTCTGTTTGACGTTCTGATTTGCTTTTTTCAATAATAAGACGTGAAAGATTGAATGAATTCGCATTTTCTTGAGTAGTTGAAGTTTGTAGTTAACGTTTTCAACAATTTTCACAATTTTGAATGATCTCAATTTTTTGTGATTCAGTTTTTCGCTCGATCTCTTGATTTTGATGTTTTTTCGCAAAAGAAACATTTTCTCTCTTTTTTTAAACTTAGATGTCTTCTGACGTCTGATATCGTAATAGTGCTTCATTCGTGAGTGAAAAAACTCAATATTTTTTCAAAGATTGTTGTAAAGTGTATGCAATTTGTTCACTGAGATTTCTGCTGCATGTTCTTTGACAGTAATTTTAAAAACATGTCTTTGCATTTCTGACTCTTTTTCGTAATTCGCGAAGTATGATGTAAAGCTCGTGATTGTGTTTTTCGCACTGTTATATGTAATTTGTGTCAATAATAACAGTGATACTCAATTATTTTGCTCGTAATTGATGTAATGTCGTAAATACTGTTTCATTGTTTGATTTAATCGTTTCGCTTGCTCATTTGTCTGCGAGTAATAAGTTGTAAATATTTTTCGATGAACTTCTAACTTTTTCATGAGTGTAGTTCAAAAATGACTTGTGAACTTCGTGTCTTTATTCGTGATTCATTTTTTAAATAACTCGTGATTCGCGATGATTATTTTAAAAATAACATATGTCGTATCTGATGCATTTGTAATCTTTATAAATGATATAAAGTAGACATATTTTGTCATTCTTTTTGTGATTGTAAGTATAGAGTCGTATTTTACATCTGTTTGTAAATTCTTGAATTTTGATAACTTAATGATAAAATTCATCGTAACTGATTCTCATGATCTGCGTGATTGTGATATTGATTGTAATGTTTTGTAAAATTTATATCATTTTGTTTTGTTTCGTTGACACATTTCGCATTCTCAAATGTAGATTCTAACGTTCGCTCACATTCTTGATCAGTAGTAGTTTTTCGTGAGTCGTTTCATAATTTTGTTGATTTTAAAGTGTTCAGAAGTGATTGCATTATGTTCTTGTTGTATCATCTTCTGTCATAACATTTTAGAAACATATATCAATTCGTGATATTTGATAACGTTGTCTCGTTTTTTGACATTGTCATGCTGTCGTAATTGTTTTGTTTAACTGTTCGTTTTTGTTTCTCTAATGATTTCTTTTCATAAGAGATTCTTCGATGTGTCAACTCAAGTAATTTTTAAAAATTGTTTTTTTAGTATCATATTCTTTGTTTGATGATTTTTTTTGAAGAGCGTTCATGACTTTTTTTGTTTAATCATTAAGTCTGATCGTTTATTTAATGTATTTGCTTAAGCATTGTCTTTTTCTTTGACATGCTTTATCGTGAAATCATAAACTAAGAGTGTTTTTCATGATCTCGTCTGTCATCGTGTCAATTCTTTGATTATTGTGAAATATTGTAAATTATAATGATTTGACATCATCGTAACTTGATGTTTGACTTTTAATAGCTCAATTTTTCATTTCTTTAAAGCACATACTATTACTAGCAGTTCTTGATCATGAATGTCATAGTTTTGTTCGACTGATGTTATCGTTTTTGTGTAACATGCTATGAGTCGCAGCTTCTTATTAAATTTTAATTGTTGTAATCGTTCACTAATAACACATTCTAAAACGTCAGTGTCAATCGTGCTTGATTTTTTTGAATTAAAGTGCTGTCGCATGTCGTCGTTTTTGAATAATTTCTTAACTTTGTTAAACGCTTCTTGTCGTCGTGAGATTCATTCAAATTGCATATTTTTTTTAAATAGCTTCATCAGTGATCATACTTCATTCAAGAATCTCGTAATGTATTGTCGATAATAATTGACTAATTCATGAAATGATTGTACATCTCTAACATTTTGCGACGTTGATCAATCTCTTATTATTTTGATTTTGTTTGAATTCATTCGTATTTCTTTCGTCGATATAATATGTTTGAGAAATAGAACTTTTTTCTTGAAAAATTCACACTTTTTGAGTTTCAAGAATAAATCGCTTTTCTGTAGTTTGTTAAGAATCTTTTTGATTTTCTTTAATGAATATGAAAATATCATCGAGATATGCTGTAACAAAATCGTCAAAATACTCATAAAGTGCGTCGTTGACTACTTTTTAAAAAGTTGCTGATGCGTTGATTAATTCGAAAGACATGATTAAGTATTCATATAATTTGAATCACGTTTTAAAGACTGTTTTTCACTCGTGATCTTTCTTAATGCGTATTTTATGATATTCGTTTCGTACGTTCAAGATCGTAAATCAAGTAACTTCTTTGAATTTGTTCTGTATTTTCTCAATTAGAGATAATGAATATCAATTCTTCTTTGTAATAGCGTTCAGTTGTCGATAATTCACACACAATCAATCACTTTCGTTCTTTTTTGACACATATAAAATAGAATATTCTGCTGAGAATTCTGATGATCGTATTTATTCTTTCTGTAAGTTGTCATCGATATATTTTCGTAATTGTTTGAATTGTTTTTTCGTAAGTTTGTATGTCGACATATATTGTGATTCTTTTTCTTTTTGTAGATTTATCTCATGATCTCATGACTTGTGTGATGATAAATTTTATATTTTTTCTTTTTTTGTGAACAATTTTTTGTAATTTTAATATTCTTTAAGCACTAGTTCTCTGAACTCTCTTTCTTTTTGTGTTGCAGTTTTCGCTCGAAGATTCTCTGATTTTTTTGCTTTGATTGATCGTTTTTGTTTCAAGTTTTTTGTAAATATCTTTCGTTCTGTTACTCGAATTTTTTTGTTTGTAGTTAAATCTTTGATCTGCTTTTGCGCTGTAACTGTGCGTGACTTCAGAACTTTGAGTTTCAAAAAACAATCACATCTTCAGTGTTGCAGTTCGTTCTTTGTTTAATTTATAATCAAGTTGTATTTTATTAATCAGAATTTTCTTAAAATTAAATCGTATCTTTTTAGTTGTGTTACGTCGAAGTTAATCTTTTTCGTATGCTTTTTAAAAGTCATTCGTATTAATCTCGTTTCGTGTTGTACTTTTGATA
Organism: Arachnomyces sp. PD_36; assembly: GCA_032988195.1. Taxonomy (NCBI): domain Eukaryota; kingdom Fungi; phylum Ascomycota; class Eurotiomycetes; order Onygenales; family Arachnomycetaceae; genus Arachnomyces; species Arachnomyces sp. PD_36. The sequence goes on along the minus strand of JANTQE010000049.1, from coordinate 8,455 downwards.
TAATCGATTCATTCTTTAACAATTGTAGATTATACGCTCACTTTTGTCATAAACAGCGTATTCTTCGTTTTCTTGCAAATTGTGAATTCATAAAGTTTTTAATTGCGTTTGAATTTAACAAAACAGTTGCGTGATTGTCTTTTATATTTATGATCAACTGCAAACTCATTTCATTTGAGTTTGTAGTTATCATTAACTCTTGCTCTTATTAACTCTGAGCTTTTAATTTTGATTAACTCAATTTTTTTTTTAAGTTTTCAATTGAGTGATCTCAATCTGAATTTTTTTAACTTTTATTATTAAATCACTTTCTGTTTCGTCATGTATGTTCAATTTATTCAGAATCTTTGCGAAAGCGTTTTGCTGTCTTGCTGATATATCGTTCGTCAGTTGAGATATTATTTTTATTAGCTTCTCAATTGTGTCTCGAATTGCTTTTTTGAAAATTTTAAGCATCTTTCGTTTTTTTCTGATTTTTCGTTGCAACTCATTTGCTCTTCTTTCGAGCTCGTTCGAGTTCTGAAGTGATAATAGCTCGCATAATTTTTTTTTTATTATTGTGAGTTTTTAACATTGTGATCATTCTTCATCATTCTCATATTTGTATATAAAACATTTTCACGTCGCTCGTGTTACGATTCTTAATCGTTTAAATGTTCGTGAAAAATATTCGTTATTCTTTTCGTTCAAATGAATTGAGCATTGATTTGTATAGCAAAACGATCAATAAATTCGTGAATAATATGAATGATTGATGTTCGTTAAATTTTGTGAATTCGAAAATTTCTTTGTATTTAAATTTTCGAGATTGATACATATCATGCACTCTTCAATCTTGCATTCTTCTCGTAATTTGTGTTTTGAATGAGTTATGTCGATTTTTAATTGCTTTATTCATTGTTTTTGCATTGTCTTGTGTCTTGAACAGCTGCATTCAAACAAAGAATATTTCTTGTGTCGTGAATGTTTCTTGTTTCTGATTTCTTTTCTTTTCTTTTTGTCGTGATGTTCACATGCGATAAGTGTTAAAGAGTAATCAAATGATCTCATTATTTTTTTTATGAGATATGCTTTCATTTTTTGCTCACATTTCTCTCATGTCATTTTTTGATGTTTTTCGTGAATTCGTTTTTGTTTCTCTGTGCGATTTTTTCGTAATTGTTGTTAAAGCTTCGTCTCGAAAATTTTCATAAATTTTTGAGTTTTTTGATTGATTAATGATTCTCACATTTTTTGAACGATTTTTTGATTTGCTTCAGCTCGTTCTTGTTCTATTATTTTCTCGTGATTGTTTCAGTCATTATGTATCTTTCTTGTGACTCTGAGTTTAAATACATTCATGATGTCGTATCTCTCTCGTGCTTTTTGCAATCTCACATATTTTTGTACTGTTTGAAGTTTTCGTGATTGCTTTTTGTTTTGAGATCTCTTTTTGCAGTTTCATGCATAATGATCTTCTTTCTCACAGTAAAAACATTGATTCTTATCTCGTCACTATTTTTGCTGTTTTTGTTGTTTGATGATTCTCGTCGCTTTTTTTCGCTCATCGAGATCGTCGTTTCTTTGAAAAGTGTTGAGTTTTATAAACATTGATTCATAAAAATCATGTGATTTCTTTCTTTTAGATAATTTGCTTTTGTTCATGTATTTTGTATAATTGCGATTTTTTCGTTTCATGCGTTGTTTATAGAGTTGATTGTCGATGCGTATGTCACTTCATATCATTTTTGCAAAAATATTCAATCTTAAGTCAATTTATGCAATATCATCTTTGATCTCATTTTTGAATTCTCGATATAATGCGTTCGTTAGTGCTTCGTCATCTCATTTCAATATCGTTGAAACGCGTTGAAATTTCGATACGTAAGTCATTGTCGATTTAGTTTATTTGAATTGTTGAATTTGTTATGTTGCTGCAAGTTTCTCGTTCATATGTTCAAATGCATCTTTCATCGTCTGTTTGAATTTGTTGAAGTTTTTGATGCAATTCTCTTGTTTCGTTTTGAGCGTGATAATCTTTTTGTCGTCGTAATTATATCATAATCTCAAATATGATTAAGCTCAAATCAACGCTAATTTTTTCAAAAATGAGATAATCGTCAAAACTTTGTTCGCATTGATATTGATTTGTAAGTTAAACTCGAGATATATCTTCATCTGAAGCAAAAAGAGTTTCAATTGAGTTTGATTTTCGTTGAAACGCATTGACTTGTTAATTTTGATCAAGAACTTTTTTTCATTGTTTTTCTCTTTCTTTAGATTCGCGATTTTCTCATGATTCTGTTGAAGTTTTTTTTTAAGTTTTGTGATCTTGTTCTGAAGAGCTTTAATGCTGTTAAGTGCGCTTGCAATAAACATATTATTATCGTCGTCGTTGTCTGATTTTAAGCTGAATTCGTATTCACTAAAGCTTTTTTGTACTGATCGTGTTTGACTAAATAGTTCGTTGTTGTTGATAATCAGTTTTTTTATATGTTCTGTTAGTTCTTTCAAAGTGATATGTTATTTGTAATGCTTCAAACTATAATTCTGTTCAATTAAAAGAAAATATCTTCGTAACTTTGAGATATTGTAGAGAATGTTCAATGTTGTTATGAATCGTTTTGATCTTGTTTCATAACATGTCTCAATGATGTGAAATTGAAGCAGTGTCGAGTGCTTTGCAATTAAGACAATGTAATACTCACATTGAGAATAGCTAAGTTTGATAATGTTTTTAAAAAATAGCTAGACTGACAGTATGCTCGACGTACAAGTATATAAAATTAGTAGAAGAGAATCTCTTAGCAGTATAAAAATATATGAACAATAAGTATAGTCAATGTTATTGTCTTGTTCATGATAAGAATTAAACATGATCAAAAAAATAAATCTTTTAATTTTAAAAATAATGAGCGTTCTTAAATACATGATAATGTTCTTAGTGATAATTTGAATAATTTTCAATTTCTCAAGTTATCTCACATAGCGAATAGCAGTGATAATCTTGTTATGTTAAAATTATTTAACTGATCGAGATTATTCATCACGTGATCTGTCATTCTCGATTTTTGAATTATTTCTTCTCATTTTTAACGTTTTGTCAGTTTTTTTTAAAAAATCAATGATTCTCAAAAGTCACGTTGCTGCGTCATAAATTTATAACACTGATTTGCGAATAAACGTTCTTTTTTTTGATGAACTGAGTTGAGTTAGACGTAGTTTATTTTTTGTGTTGACGAGAAACGTCTGTTTTGATTCAATGAGAGATGATTTCGTTTTGTTTAAAAAAATTTTCATGACAAATCGTGTGAATGATCAATTCGATTATTATGAAATTATAATAAATAAAGTGCAGTGTTACTTAAAGAAAGTGAAGAAAACAATTAAAAAAGTAAAATATAAAAGACTAATAGCAACAACTTAAATATTAACAAAAAAAATGTCAAAAGTGACATGTATCACGAATTGAAATTCTCTGTTAAAATGATTATGTTTGAGATATAAAAAGAAATATTACTCACATTATTTCGATTATTTACTTTTCGCTGCAGCTCGTTTTGAATATTAATGAAGTATTACAAGCAGTATCATTAAACAACAAATCGAGTTCATCATGATAAAGTGACTTCAGTTCACTCAAAAAGTAATCAGATTAGTCATTGAGAGATATCTCAAATTTCAAAGTACTGTCAAAGTCAATTTAAATGAAATTTGTTTTAATTCTCAATCAAATCAACAGTTAAATCAGAAGAACATTAATCGCTTATGCAAAATTTTTTGAAAAAAGAGATGTCAAAATTTGTTTCTTACTCATTATGTATTTGTCGTTGTATGTCAACATAATTTGAAAATTACTTTCAACAAAGTAAACATTAATGCACGTGCATTGCTGATTAACTCAAAATCAAATTCATCTCATTTTCAATTTCAATTAAAGTCGTTACATGAGTTTCATAAACGACATCAAATCATTGTTAAACAAAAAAAGTTGTCATCAATTTATCATTAATGAATTGTTGATATTTATTTAAACGATATTGTTCTCGCATTAATTGTTGTGAAAAAATTTGATTTTTTATTTATATTTATAAACATCGATAACAATTTGAAAATTATTTTAATCAAAGAATTATTATGATTTAACTCAGCATTACGAAATGAAAAAAACTTGTGTCATTAAATACGCTCTAATTAAAGAAAACAAAGTTGAAGAAAAAAAAAAAAAAAAAAAAAAAACTATTTGTACATAAAGACTCAATGACAAATTTCGTTAAAAAAACAGTGAATGTAAAAGAAAACTTTTGTTTAACTCTCTTAAGTTAAATTCTCTTTCGAATTCTTATCTCATCTCAAATCGATTCGTCTTGAAACATAGTTGTGTCGCAATCGAAGATTAATTAAATTAAGTTTTGAAAATAAGTAACGTCGATGTTGAAAATTAAACAAAGTCGAAATCTAACATTATTTTTTGAAAAAAATGCAGACATATTCTCATATCGACTTGTCGTTATTTAAATAAGTAAATTTCTCATTATTCAATTCTCATCTCTTAATCAATTTTTGAGTTGTTTTGAGAATTTTGCAATCTCAAGCTTAATTTCATGAAAATTTTTAATCAGATATGACGTTTTTTTAAAATCGCTTGTTAAATATCATGTATTATCTCTGTCATAGTTTAATTATTGAGTTTTATATTAAAGCTTTTCTCGCGAAACTTGATTAATCAAGATTTTTTTCATCACTCATTTATTTTTATTGTTGATCTCTATAGATTTCGTTTCATCAAGAATTTGTTCGAGAAAAGAGTTTTTATTCGCTTTTTATAATTTATCAAGAGATATCATTGAATGAATGTTCATAAACGAAAATAGTTTCAAACAATAAAGATTTTCAACTTTCTTGAGAATTTTGTGTGATTTGAAATTTTGTTACGCGAGCTTGCGAGTACGATAATTCACGTTGTACGAGCTCAAATCTAAATAAACGTAATTTTTCACTTCAAAATTCATTTCGTGACAATAATGATTAGCTTGAATTCTTATTTTTTTTTAAATTTTCGTTATGTTATTCTTGACTCGTTTTTAAATTTCATTCATTTATTGAACTCTTTTCTGAGCAATTTTTTGATTAAGTTATTCGTTGACGTTAGCTTTCGCGAGTATGAGTTATCAGTTAAAAAAAATTTTAAATTCGTACTCATTAGCAATTAAAAAAAAACATTTAAATAAATTCATTGAGCAATATAATGATCGCGTGATTTATCATCGAAAATCATTCGTTTTAATCATCTTAATAATAGTTCACATAAGATTGAAATTTAATAATAAAATACTGATTGACAATTTTTGTTTGATCGTTCGTTTTTGAGTGATGCACGATAAAAAGTTTTAATTTTATCTTTAAAAATTTACAAAATTCATTTTAAAAATGCGAAACAAATTGCGATTCTCGATTCAAAACAATACTTTCAAAGATCTCGTAATATCAATAAAAATGCTTAAAAAACAAACGAGTCAATTCGAGAGCGTCGACTTTTCAAATAATCGTTATGAATAAAGACTTCTTGCTTAAACGATTTATTATCATTAGCATTGAGTTATGATTTTGTCAAGTCTTAAAAACGTTCATAAAATTCATGATTATTGTAGTGAGAAAATCAGTCTTTCATGAAATATCATTGTTTCGACTTTCTAATTGAGACTAGCTTGAATCTCTTTTGATTAGAGTGAAACTTAAGAGCTCAATCAGCTCTTTCACTCAACAATCATTCAAGCAACAACGTTGACGTCAACGAACATCTACGAAGAAGATAGATAGTTCAGCATCAGTTTAGTATGCAGTTTACATAATGTTTTGTTCTATAATTATCGTGTTTCTTTGATTGAGTTTGTGCTTCTCTCTCTCTTTGACAGAATTTCTCTACTTTGACGAGAGATTTCTTTTCATTTACTTCATTATATGTTGAAAAGTTTTATCAAATATCAATAACAATTGCAATCATTTGAAATCACGATTTTTAAATATCTTATTTTGTTGATGTAAAACATAGTTTTTGACGTAACGTTTCACATCAATCTTTTAATCTCATCAATATTATTGAGTTTTAATTAAATTTTGAATTTTTTTAATGTTTGAGTGAGTCATGAAAAACTGTTGATAAATTTCATTTAAAAATTTTATGCGCAAGATCTCGTTTTTCTTTATGAAAATCATTAAATATTTTTAATAAAATAACATTTTTTCATGCAGAATTCACTCGTTGTCTTTTTTCAATCAAGTCAACATTTTCTGAGATTTTAAAAATTTCGCGATATGATTAAGTTCTTTTATTTTATCAATTAACTTCAACTCAAGCTCAAATTCGAACTCAGAGTTAGAGTTCACGAGAATTACGTTTATCGTAACTTCAAAAATTTTGAGCAACAATAAATTTTCTCTCACTCAAAAATTCAAAGATTTTAATTTCAACAATATTTGAGTGCGATTTTGTTTTTTAATCAATGAAACATTCTTTTTGAAACAACTTAAAGCGTCAGTTAAAGTGTTGTTTTTGCTCAAATGATACTTGATGATGAAATGAAATCAAAATAAAAATTCAACTTAGCAAGTTTATCTCGCGTTCAATTTCTTGATGATTATAAAGTATTTCAAGATTTTATGATTAATAAGAATTTCAAATTTTTTGTCACAATAAAGTTTCTTCAATTCGACTTTTCAAATAATCAAAATTTTAATGATGATCAAAAGTTTCTTGTTATGAATTTCGTAATTTCGTTTGATAAGAGATATCAAGACAGAATAAAACTTTACAAGATATTAAAGTTTGTTTTTGAAAAGTTACGTTATCACGTCAGTAATAATCTGATTAAAGACATCAATTTCAATTTTAATTAAATGTTTGAGATCATAATATCTAAGAATAAAAACTTCAATTAACAACTTTTTTAACAATTCAAAGATTTTCTAACATTTTTCGTTTCAATTAAATGATTGATTTTTGTGAATTAAAGCATGTAAACGCTTGATCACTCTGCTATAAACACGTATGAATCATTGATAGAAATTGTAAAAATTTAAAAATGATTGAACTCTTTGCACGATTACAAGCATTTTTTGATTAAAAATGACAGTTATTTTATTGAAATTAATCTTTACTTTTTCAATGCTGATGATGAAATTAAATACTTGATTCAAGTCACGTGAAACTCGCATTTGAAAATGCTGATTTGTAACTCAATTGCGTGAAAACGATTCAACACAAGCTTAATATATTGCTTATGCTTTTTGAAAATCTTGTTATAAATAAGAAAATCATTTTTAAACGCGATAAGAAACTTATCGAGATAATCAAAAAATGTAAAGTTAATATATTTTTAAAAAACAGCTAATTCATTTGTAATTTCAAACGAGATAACTTTGTACTTAAAGAATTCATAACGAATGCGAAAAATAATCAAGTTTTTAAATTTTTCATTCATTTCAATACGATAAAAGCTTTGATGAATATTCAACTTAATAAAGTACTTAATTTCGTGAAATCGATTCATAATCTCATTGATAAGAGAAATGAGATATTTATTTTTCTTGAAAATCGCATTCAATTTTCAATAATTCACGCAAAATTTAAACTTGTTTTTTAACTTGACTATAAGCACGAGAAACGTGAATGAGAAAGCACTTTTCATTATAAATCTCTTTTGCAAATTGACTTTCAAATAGATTTTAATCATTTTCAATTTCTTGAAGTTCATCTTGTACAAAGATTCATAATTTATATTTTTAATCAAATCAATCTCGAGCTTCAAATCTATTTTGTAGTTAATTTTGTCTTTATGCGAAGACAGCACATCAAAAATTTTTTTAAAAAAAACATTCATAAACTCTTGATAGCATTTAAACAACACTCGAGTTATCTTTTTTTTTTTAAAGTTTGATTTAACATCAACGATTTTTTTTTTTTGATTTTTTGTTCTCGATCATTTTGTTCAGCTCGTAGAGACTTATAATACTCATGAAAGTTTTTTTGCGATAATAATGATGTATGAAAAGTTTGTCAATGAATATCATATTTATCAAGAGTCGCGAGAGCTTGAATTTGTTAAATTTTGATTTTGTTTAATTTTCGACATTGACGTTACTTATTTTCAAGATTTAGCTTATTTAATTTTCGATTGCAACGTTACTATTTTTCGAGACGAATCAACTCAAGATAAGATAAGAATTTGAGAGAGAATTTGACTTGAAAAAATTAAGCGAAAGTTTTTTTTTACATTTATTGTTTTCATTCATTATTTTCTTGACAAAGTTTGTTATTGAGTTTTCATATACAAATAGTTTCTTTTTTTTTTTTTTTTTTTTTTTTTTTTTTTTTTTTTTTTTATTTTTTCTCTTTTTTTTTTTTTTTTCTTTTTTCTTTTTTTTCTTTCTTTTTTTTTTTTTTCTTTTCTTTTTTTTTTTTTTTTTCTTTAGTCAT
>JANTQE010000048.1:0-46297 GCA_032988195.1 Arachnomyces sp. PD_36 | reverse complement strand
ATTTTCTGACGCGGTGTACTGGTCCCCCCCCCCCCTCAGTGGGGGTAAATAATAGAAATCTTTTTTTCCCCCCCCCCCCCCCCCGCCCGCCTTCCTCTTGCGGCCATCCCAAACTAACAACCACCTCCCAGGACATCCCCGAACTCCACAAACCCGCCAGCGGCCGCCGCGAAGCAGACTGCCAAACCTACCTCCACCGCATCGGTCGTACCGGCCGTTTCGGCCGCGTCGGAGTCGCCGTCTCCTTCGTCTCCTGCAAGGACGAGTGGCTCATGCTCCAGGATATCCAAAAGTTCTTTCAGACCGTCATCACCCGTGTGGATACGCATGATTGGGATGATGTCGAAGCTATGGTGAAGACGATTATTAAGAGTTCGAGATCCGGTGGGAACTTTAATACCTCGACTTAGGATGGGATGGAAGCGAGTCCCGTGTGTCTGTCTCGTCTTCTACCCACTGTTTTTTTGCGCTTCAAAGTATGATATATGAATCACGGGGAAAATGATGGGGGTAGGGGAGGGGAGGGGAGTGAATGGAAATGATCGATTTATGGGTTGATCAGATATCACTTACAGCGATGTTCGAGGGCATATTGTGTTGTATCTGAGAACATACTTCCTTCTCCTCTCGAGTACATTAGCTATGAGATATCTGAGTCGAGAACCAAAAAAAATGAAATAATACCCCTTTTACTAAAGTTGTACTTTCATTTCGTATACCATCAGGAAGATGGCATCTTCACATAGAAGAGTAAGATTCAGAGCTGAACTGTCAGGAATCTCGCGCTGCTCTCGAGATAGGTCTACTAAGCCCAACGAGACGGGTTTTCTTCAGACCCCTTTCTCTTCAATATTAACGTCGAACTTCTGAGAAGTCCTTTCTTTCCACCATTTACACCCATCTACCAACCTACGCCCATGCACCAAGTTACTGATTACACACCCTCCCAAAACCCTCCCTCTCCAATGGGACAATTCCCTGCACACACACACACCTATGCGTCTACAGCGTTCTACAAGAACGTGTCCGTCACACAGAGCGGAAAGCGCGGTCAAAAGTAAAAAAGAAAGAAAAAATGGGACTTACACAGGTACAGGTTACAGGAGCACGAACACGCGGTGGTGGTGTGTAAGTCTCGAGAAACGAAACCGAAACATAAACATAGGACAGAGAATGTGGTTTTTGGTAGAGAGCTGTGTCATCTGATCTAATTGATGGGATGAGCCGCGTCGTGGTGTGTTCTGTGTTACTTTCTCTCTTTTTGTATATGGAGGGGTCGCCAGCGAGAAAGGGTTCATCCTTTCTTTGTGCGTTGCTCGAGGGTTTACCGGCTAAACGGTTGGGCGTGAACGCAGCGGGAAGGTTGAACTGTCGCTGCCCGAAAGAACAGGGTAGACTTGTCAATTTTTATTACTCCTACATATTACACTTATCTTCCTGCATTATTTTTATTTCGAGTCTGTTGGGAGATGAACGTGGTATTGGCAGGCTCAGCGTGAGGGATTGTTTGCTTCGATTGGGGAGGAGGAGCGTTGACTGCGTAGTGGTCTTTGTCCTTTCTTCCTTGTGTTCAGACTTTTCCCTGGTCCCAGACAGTCGGATAGCAGGGTCGGTCTGTTTTCCAATTCGTTGGTCGGTGCAGATTATGTGGTGTTGTGATGTTGTGTGTGTGCAGGGTCTGGGAGATAGACTTTGAGATCCGGTCAGGGAAGAGGTGATGGGATTGAAGTTGTTGGGAGGGTAGAGAGTGAGATGAGAGTGAGAGAGGAAGACTGAGAAGAAGAATCGAAGTGAAAGAAAGACTTGAAGATGGGGGAAAGAGGGGAAAGGCAAGCTCGATGAGAGCTGAGCTTTCACTCGCGCTGTTCCCGTCTCTCGGAGCAGCCCCAGCAACATACGCCCGGGAAGAAGTGCGAAGACGATAGTTTCCGACAGACCGCCATTTCAGGCAGAGTTCACGATGCAAGAAGCAAGAGAATGCCTGTTGAAAAGAGACCCAAGCGAAAGTTAGGAAGTCTCTGCATTTCTGAAGCGAAGAAACATCTTGATGGTTGGTCGTGTGAGGATATAACATGCAGGGAAAGAATGGCATTGTCTGCTTTTTGCCTTTTCTTCCGTTGTAAGAAGGTCACACCGAAGAAGTGAGAAAGGGGGGGGTGATACGACTGAAGTGGCTTGCAGGCTGCAGTGACACCAACGGAGATATGCAGTTATTCTGCACACCCGGATGTCGGAGTCTTTGTGTTGCCCTTTTCTCATCTCTTTTTTTATTTTTCGATTTTATTTCAACGGTTCAGGGACCAGGGACAAGCGAGGGTTTGGTTCGCTCAAGTCAGCCATTTATATGGGGTATCGAGTACATTGTGGTGACTTGTGGGTGTTGGTGTGGATGTGTGTGTTGGGATGTTCTTGTGAGGTTGTGGGTACTGGTTATCGATTAGGTTGGAGGGGTAGATAAAGGTGGGAACGAGGGGCTCTAGAACCACGAAAAAGAGGGTACCAGCGATGAAAAGTTATGAACATGAAAAAGAGGATTAATGAAGTGAACGGAAAGAAGAAGAGAAACCGTGGAAGAAGAAGAAGAAGAAGAACCCCACAAGACTCCGGGTCAACCAGAGAGAGAGAGTCTCTATCTATCAATGGGGTTCAACAGTAACAACACATCCTGCACCGATAGCACGAGCTACAGCTATTATTGCAGCCATTGACGGTTAAGAGCACGACAACACATACAGGCAGACCAGTTCGCTTATGAAGATGATCATCTGAACTTCCTTGAGAGGAAGAAAAGAAGCAGTTGGTTGCAGTTTCTGTAGAGAAGTACAGAGAGAGATAGAGAGATAGAGGCAACAGCGAATATCGGAAGGAAAAGACCAAGAAAGACGGCAAAAAAGGGGGAAAGAAGTAGCCCCACCATCAACCTCTTTAGCAGCAACTACAAAAATCCCATCATCTCCCACTTTCGTCTCACCTTTTTCTCTTTCTCTTCTTCTTCTTCTTCTTCTCACCCTCCATACAACTTTCTATCAGCTTCATAGCATCGTCAAACTTATCAACTTCACATAGATCACTCTTCCCGGAAGTGATCACAAACACCGCCAAAACGTTTTCCAACCTTCTTCCCTCGTAAGTTCTATCTGTCTCTCGCTATCTCTCTCTGTACCTGATGCTTCTTCCTGTGCCTATCCTATCCTGCAGCTGCTTCAATGGCTGTGGTTTCTTTTCTTTACTGGAAGATATTTCAATTGTCGAAGCAATTGAATGCGGTCTCCCGTCTCCCGTCTTCTCTTCCGCCTACATCTACTTCTACAACTGCATTTGCTTCACTTTTGCTTCTTCCCTCGAAGCGGCATGCAGATACCCTTCAAGTAAGGAGATGAACAGTATCAAATAAGGATCCTGAGGCAGAACACTTGCCCTGTTCCTTCCCGTCGTTCTCCTCACTTGCACTTACTTTCACTCACTTTGCTCTCACTTCCTTCTCACTTTTCGTCCCTTCTTCCCTCTTTCCACTATCACCTCGCAGTATCAACTGACCCGTGACCCCTTTAGTTCGCACCACCCGTTCAACGGCAGCCGGCGCTCATCCGCTCGAGGAGGAGCTTCGGATTCACCTTACGTTCGATAAATAAATCTTCGTGTTCCCTTCTTTCTCAAAAGAACAACACACACGCTCTTCATCGAACTCCGTCCAGCTCCAACTTCTCTTCCATTCTTCCATCTATCTCTCTCAAACAAATCCCTACGCCAAATCACCTAGCTCAAGATGGCTCCTCATGCGGATGAAATTGCCAATGGCTCCCAGAACGGGTCGGCTGCTACCGGCTCCCTCTTCACTGTCGACTCCCCCAACGTCGTGTACTCCGACGCTGAGATCAACTCCAAGTATGTCTACCATACTACTGACGTGACCCGTGGTGCGGATGGTAAGTATGTCGCCAAGCCCAAGGAACAGGCCTACGACTTCAAGGTCCAGCGCAAGGTCGGCAAGGTCGGTATGATGTTGGTCGGTTGGGGTGGTAACAACGGTACCACCGTCACCGCCGGTATCATCGCCAACCGCCGTGGTCTTGTCTGGCCCACTCGTGAGGGTGACCGTGCCGCCAACTACTACGGCTCTGTCGTCATGGGCTCCACCATCAAGCTCGGAACCGACCCCGAAACCAACAAGGAGATCAACATCCCCTTCCATGACATGCTCCCAATGGTTCACCCCAACGACCTCGCCATCGGTGGCTGGGATATTAGCGGAATGAACCTGGCTGATGCCATGGACCGTGCTGCTGTCCTCGAACCCTCCCTCAAGGCCATGGTCCACAAGGAGATGGCCGAGATGAAGCCCCTCCGTAGTGCCTACTACCCCGACTTCATCGCTGCCAACCAGGAGGCTCGTGCCGACAACGTCCTCGAGGGATCCAAGGCTTCCTGGGCTCACGTTGAGCAGATCCGCAAGGATATTCGGTATGTTCACGCCATGTCCTACATCCTATAACAATTTACTAACTATAGAATAGCGAATTCAAGGAGAAGAATGCCCTAGACAAGGTCATCATCATGTGGACCGCCAACACTGAGCGTTACGCTGATATCGTCCCCGGTGTGAACGACACTGCCGACAACTTGCTCAAGGCCATCGAGAACGGCCACGAGGAGGTTTCTTCCTCCACCGTTTTCGCTGTTGCTTCCATCCTTGAGAATGCTCCCTTCATTAACGGTTCTCCTCAAAACACCTTCGTTCCTGGTGCCATCCAATTTGCCGAACAGAAGGGTGCCTTCATTGGTGGAGATGACTTCAAGTCTGGCCAGACCAAGATGAAGTCGGCCCTTGTCGATTTCTTGATCAACGCGGGTATCAAGCTCACCTCCATTGCCAGTTACAACCATCTTGGTAACAACGATGGCATGAACTTGTCTTCCCAGCGCCAGTTCCGTTCCAAGGAAATCTCCAAGTCGAACGTCGTCGACGACATGGTTGAGGCCAACTCCGTTCTCTACAAGAAGGGTGAACACCCCGACCACACCGTCGTCATCAAGTACATGCCCGCTGTCGGTGACAACAAGCGTGCCCTGGATGAGTACTACGCCGAGATCTTCATGGGTGGCCACCAGACCATCAGTTTGTTCAACGTCTGCGAGGACTCCCTCCTCGCTTCCCCGTTGATCATCGATTTGGTCTTGCTCGCTGAGATGATGACCCGTATTTCCTGGAAGCAGGGCGGTGAAGATGCCGCCTCCAAGGACTACAAGGGCTTCCACAGCGTCTTGAGTGTTCTCAGCTACATGTTGAAGGTATGTTATTGCTTCCGTCAATTTCCCCAACCATCGTGCTAATAAAATTAACTCCTGCAGGCACCTTTGACCCCTCCCGGAACCCCCGTTGTCAACGCGTTGGCCAAGCAGCGTGCCGCTGTCACCAACATCTTCCGCGCCTGTGTTGGTCTCCAGCCCGAGTCTGACATGACCCTCGAGCACAAGCTCTTTTAGAGACAATCTATATACATATGTAGCATCTCCACGTTCATACGTGCGAGGCTTCTGTATCTAGCTCAGGGTGGGACAATGGTCGGTGCAATTTGCAGGCAGTTATTGATGTTTTTTTCTTCTACGGCAAGGGCTTAGTTTCTCTGGCGTCCTAGATTGCACAGAAAATTTCGCCTTTTTGAGTTACTACTCTTGCCTAGGTAGTCATTCGTTTACAATACAATGCCATGAAGGCTTACATTCTACATCACTTTTCCACCGTGCCCCTTTTTTCATAGTCATGTGACATGTAGGTTAATCCAACCTCAGGGGTGGAGCGGGGCGGAGAACCTCCTCTTCAAGATGAACATCTTCGGGCTCCCCAAAGATAGATTCCCTCCATCTCTTAAAAGCATCTATTCAAGAACGTCTTGAATCATTTCCTTGAGTAAAAGCAAACAATGCCTCTCCTTCAAGCGACGTCTATAGAAGACTACTTCTCGTCTTCCCCTATCAAAAAACGGAAGCGTTCTCCCGACAGTCATTCCCCAGGGAATAATGACTCCTCTCCTACAGCTGCTGCTTCCTCAGACTCCGCAACTGACATTGACAATGGTACTAGAACTAACCCTCATAAATGGAAACCTCGCGTCGAATATGATGAGGTCCAGGTCTCGCAGTTGAAACCTGGGTTTGCTGGTGTTAGGTTCGTTGTTAAGGTTGTTAATGTTTTTGAGCAGGGGATGAAGGGAGCCCAGGGTTCGAGAAGTAATGGCAATGGGAGTGGAAATGGGGCGAGAGGGTGTTTGAAGATTTTGGGGAAGGGTGCGGATGGAGGGGTTCTGATGGTATGTATTGTATTACCTTTCGGGGGGTGTTGGTTGGTTGGGATAGCGATTGATGTTTGTGCGGGATGTTGTGTGGTACAGGTCCATCTCTACTATGCCGATGTTCCGTACGATATTGGGTTGGGGAGTGTCGTTACGGTTTGGACGCCGTATATTTCGAGGGTTAGGGAGGAGGAGAAGGGAGGTGCGGAGGGTGCTGGTGCTGCTGCTACGACTGCCACTCTTGGTGCTGGTGCTGGTGATGGTTCTGCACCTATTTCGCGGAGTGGGTATTCGGCTCCGTCGGGGTCTGGAGCGGAATTGATGACTAGTATTTTTCCCGAGAGGGATGGGAAGTGTCATGTTAGGATTCATCGGGGGGAGGACGCGAATGGGTTGTGTAGGGGGGTTGGTGGGGAGGGTAAGGTGGAGAGTTTGGTTGGGTTTATGGAGAGGATGGGGAGGGGTGGAGGTACGGGTGGGAGTGGGAGGGTGCTGGTTTTTGTGAAGGCCATTGGGGAGGTTGTTACTTGTGAGTTTGGGTGGTATGAGGTTTTTGTGAAAGGTGAAGTCGCTAACTGGATGCGATATGATACAGATACAAACAAACAAGGAAGACCAACTCAAAAACTCGACATCGGTATCGCAGACGAATCAGGCGAAGCTATGCTCACCCTCTTCGGACGAATGATGGCCTCCGCACTGAAAGATTGGGTTCCCTGCTCGACTATACTTCTCATAACGAAGCCGAATTGCTGGGGGGCGCATTCTTCACGACTTTCCGTTTCGGCGAGGACGATGGTTGAGGTTGATCCTGAGGGGATGGGGGAGGGGGGGGAGTGGTTGGCGAGGTTGGCGGGGTGGAGTGGACGGGGGGTTAATGAGAGGTTTCCTGAGGGGGGTGAGTTGGTTTGGTTTTTGCTCCGCGGATATGGTGAGGTGCTGATATGTGAATACCTAGTTTTTGACGTTGAGGCCGTGGAGGAGGCGGTTACAAGGGTGAAGTTTACGTTGGCTGATATTGATGATTTGTATGGGTTCCCCCTCATTATCCCCTTTCCATATGTCATGCTAACAAATGCATTGTAGTATTCGAGTCGGACCAAAGAATCGTCTGTATCCTTATCCTCCTATTCAACGTTTCTTTCGACTTGCTAATACTCTCCAAATCCTGTTTACAGAGATATACATGGGCTACCTCAACGTTCTCCTCACGGAAGTCAACCTTGTCACGATGTACAAAGCAAATCGACTTTTCAGTGCGGAGTGGTATGACTTCCTTGCTTTAAGGGAGATGATTCACTTCACTATATATACTAACCAGAGCGCGACAGCAGCTGCCGTATACCCCTATACGGAAACACACCAACCTCAAGATGTAGACAGTGCGGAGAGGATGTTGAGCTTAGGGTGAATCCGCAGATTGTAGGTTGCCCCCTTATCTACCACATGTATTACATGCTGCCTACACTACGAGCAATAGGCCTACCTCCCTCACAAGCTAACCCATAGCCCTCCCTAGATCGGATCTATAACAGACGAAACAGGAACGATATCCTCCTCCCCACATCCACATCCACACCCACATCCCTTCTCATCGCCATCATCCCCTTACAAACAAAACCCACCATCTCCAATCTCTCACTTCATTAGTAAGAAAACCCACACCCCCCTCCTCTGGTCCCCCGACGCATGGAGACAACTCTTTGGTGTTCGAGAGTTGGATGAGATTCTGGGGTGGGGGTTAGGAGAGTTTCAGGCTGTGGAGTCTGGGTTGAGGTTTCTTAGGGTTACGTTGTTGTTTGGGTGGGATGGGGGGAGGTGTGGCGGGCGGTTGGCGGTTTGTAGGGTTTGTTGTTAGTTATGAGTGGGAGGGGTACAGTTTCAGTGGGTGAGGTAGGTGCATGATTGAGTGGTTTAAACGTTTATACGAGAGTTGCAAGATATCGAGGCGTTCAACTTGAAGATTCGCAGAGACAGTGGTATGTATATCTTATTCAAACTTTCTTTTTCTCTGACCCCTGAAATATACTAAAGCGTATATATACCTGTTTCAAAAAGAATATCTGCAGACAAGGAAATGTTCAAAACAACAAGGCAAAGACAGGAAAAAGGGGCCCTCCAACGCCAGAGAATGCCGGAAAATGCATCATAACATACCACCTACCATCTCACCACCTCTCTTCTGTACCGGACATACCCCATCACACGCTCTCCTACATAACCCTCTTCCTAATAACCACATTAGGACCCTTCTTCTGACTCGTAAAATGATCCACAAGCTTCAAATCCCCTCCCTCATCCTCTCCAAACCCATCCCCCGCACCCTCCACATCAAACAAAAACATCATCCTCGCAAGCGTCAACCTCATCTCCATAAGCGCCATACTCTTCCCAATACAACCCCTGGGCCCAATACTAAACGGGCAGAACGCCTTCCTCGCAAGCTCGGCGGCCTCTTTGCTGACTTCCCACTTTTCGGAGCCCGAGGTGCAGATCGAGCCTTCGATCCAGCGTTCGGGGAGGTAGGATGTTGGTGAGGGGTAGTATTCTGCTTGTCGGTGGATGGAGTAGCAGGGGGTTCCGCAGTTGACGCCTTCGGGGAGGTGCATGCCGTCGACGTTTGCGCCGCCCGCCATGACTTCGCGAGGCATTGCGCCCGGGACAGCGGGGGCAAGACGCATGGCTTCGTCGATGCAGGCTTTCAGGTAGACGAGCCCGTTGAGGTGGGTTCCTGATACGATCTCCTCGACGTCGGAGAAGTTCTCGCGGATTTCCTTTTTCAGGCTTTCGAGTGCGTGCGGGTTACGGACTAGGTAGAAGATTGTGGATGCGAGGCCTGTGGAAGTTGTGTCCGTTCCGGCGATCATGAGGACGTTGCTTTCGCCCCAGAGTTCGGGGATGTGGAGGCCCTCGCCGGTTTCTGGGTCCTTGGCGTTGAGGAGGTAGTAGAAAAAATCCTTTTTGGCGTCGTGGCCGGCGTTGGTGCGTTCTTTGGCGCGCTCGTTGGCTTCGACGCGGGATTTTTGGATGAAGTTCCACCGGTCGTAGGTTAGTTTTCGGATGAAGATTTCGTCGAGGTGCCAGCTGTCGAGGGGCATCCAGAGGCCGCACTGTTGGGGTTAGTATGAGAGTATTGGTAGTGGCGGGCAAGGGAAACTTACAACGTAGTGCCTGAAAGCAGCACGATCAACCAGACCGATAACGCCTCTCTTCCCGCTGTCGATCAACATGCCGAACGTTTTGCCAAAGCACAGCTCTCCCATAACATCGTAGGTCAAATACCCGAACCAATCCGCCATATTCCAGACCTTCTTCCCAGTCTTCTCATCTACCCACGCACCTCCATGGACATCGCCCTCATCCCCGCCCATGATTGAGCAAAATCGCCTGATATTCTCCAACATCAAATACTCCATCCCCTTCAATGCATGGTCAGAAAACACCTGACTCAACACTCTCCTCTTCCTCCCGTGCACAACCTTATCAATCGCATTATGCGTATTGTACACGCCCTTTATAGCGGGGAAGGCATTATAGAAGTCCGCCTTTTTTATCTTTTTCCCATGTCCGTAGATATCATGAAGACCCGTTACTGTATTGCAGGATACAAAGTTCGGTGCAACGCGGACATGACTTCCGTATTGGTCGTGGAGCGAGTGTAACCAGAGGTGGCGGTCTCCTTTCAACCCATGATAAAGCTGAACCCAGGGGGTTACAGTCGCGAGGAAGGGCCCGGGCACGGAACTGAGGGGATGGAAGATGCGGTTGTAGATGGTTGATGCGATGGCCTTGGTAGTGAAATGTTAGTTAGGGGTTCGGTTCCATAGTGATAGAGGGGCAAACATCGGAGGAGAGTAATACCAAGAGCCCCACGGCGGATATCAAAGCCGTCGCAACCCCACTGAGCGTGAGATGCTCGACGATGGGTTGGATGATCATTTTGTATAGGAGAAAACCTGGTATATCCGGGTCTATCCCCCGCTATCCGCTGCTTTCCGAACTAGTTGCCTCGGTCGAGTTGCCCAGTTCCTTTTTTTTGTGAAGCAACAGCGAGAAACGATAAAAGAATGAATAAAAGAGGATGGAAAAGTGTGTATCTTTCGGTTTTGTGTAGAGCTCGGGGACTTTGGATTGCTGGATTCTTTGGAGTTTATATCTCTTTTCCCTCTGCGGCTATCCACGGTCTCACCTTCCCTCGCTACTACCTCGTCGTTCGTCTTTGGCTACATTTGTGTGATGTCAGATTACCATTGTAAGACCCATGGGGCATCGAGTTACCATCAGCATTCCGGAGACGGTGCGCGGAATTATGCCGTTTGACGGCGTGTTTCTTCTGCACCACGTTTCGTCGCTGAAAGCAAGCTCAGCCGTACATGCGGGAATTAACCTGAGCTATGCGATGACCACCATCGTATCAATGGCCCTATCTCAGAAAGGTTGGAATAAGCCACACTCTTGTCACACAAACCACACGAGGTTAATTCATCTCTTTCTATCTCATTATGGCCTCTGGAGCTCGGTAATGAGTGTCTCCATTCTTCACGTCATTTGCACCCGGTGCTTTCCGCGCACAATGGCATTACTGTCAAAACTATCGATCCAGTATGCCAATTGGCATATCGTATGCCCAAATTCTTTATGCCCATGGACGCCGCGCCTATGGCGTCAGTGCCGCGAAGCCGGTAAAAATCTGTCCCTAGCGTTGGAACCCTGGAGAGTCGCGCAGACCAAACCCCTAGGATTCCTACCTATCCTTGTAGGAGTCGCCCCTCGTACCAGCAGGCGTAGTGTTGTCGGGTTGCCGATGGTCTGAAGACTCGAAGACTGCAGGAGAACGCGTTTCCTGGAGGAGACAGCAGGCAGTACGATCACGTGGCTCAAAACGGCACGACATCGAACCTTTTCACTTCAATTTCGCGTCTGTCTTTCTCCTTCGTACCCAATCTTAGAACTGTATGAGAAGATACAGGCTAGGCTTGTTTGTCCAGAGATGCTTCCATTATGTTTCTGGACAGCGCGGTCAAGCATATTCCTACCGAAAGGTCACCTCTAACCCACACATGGTCCAAGTGACTGCTCAGGTCTGAAGGACCTGCAGGAGTCCACCGGCTGGTCAAGGGTCCCAGGTCCATGGAAGGCCCGATCTTATTTTTCTATAAATATATCTCGCCGTCAAGTTCTATTACAGTTAAATAATACGACTAACCACCTATTGCTTAGGACTTGGTGGAGATGCTACTGCTTAGATTTTTCCGGCAAGGGAAGGTACATTGTTATCAAGGGCGTGTTATCTGTGGCACGTCGAAGCTGGGGGTGTTTTGAAACATCTAGCAACAGGTTATGCGGTTCGGGAGATCTCAAGTGTGAACAATCAGCTAGGCCTCTCAACATTCAGCCCATTAGAAGGACGAGATGTTCAACTCCCACCAAACCCCGATCGGGCGAGCATGCGATACCGACATACTCGGTCCCTGAAATCGCGTTCATGCAAGCATTTTTATTCACGCATATATGTGATCGTTCCAAGTCGCTACGACACAGTGCTCATAAGGCATCGCCACAGGTCAACCCTATTGTCATAGACAATAAAGAACGACCATCCTTGGAAGAAGTGAATTCTTTCTTCGGGAATTCGGAAAAATCCAGATAACTTCCATTCCTTTATATCGAGATCTTCCAAAATGGCTGTGGGGGCTATATCCCACAGGCCGAATAATTTGTCATCCTCCCGGATAGGCGAGCACAATTTTGTCCAGGGATTCATGTTTCCCTTGGTTAATCTTGAGATCGAGAAAGTTATTCAACGACGGGTGGACTCTACAGTCAGACTGTGAGTTGCTGGATAGGGTAGGGGTTTACACCAGAGAAACGGAACCGATCTCATATATGGCCTTCTATGAGAGAGAGGGTATATGCCGTTACTATTCGATCTTGGGGGGGAAGAGCATGAAAGAAGTAAGCGGAAACACTAGCTATTTAGGTTACCTGATGCTTTGCTCCTTTCCTACCTCACTTCTTTTGAAGGGACCAGCCATGTTATGACACAAATGAGGTCCAGCGGTTTCCTTTATCACGAGCAGATCTCATCCTATATAACTGATTTAGCCCCGGTTGCAATTCTCTTCTGTGGCCCTCCTAGAGGTCAATGCATCCGTAGAAATCGGGTTGCGATTGCAAATGGATGGCGTTTAGGAGGGTTTTTTTGGCCCTATATATGCATATCGCACGCACTACTAACCGCCTTCCCATAATAAGGCATAATTGGCACACAATACATCGGTATCCCTGGGGCGAAGACCAATGTGCTCACTGGTGGCACGCTGACCTTAAGGATGGCTCCCGTGTATACTCGAAATTGGAAGGTTTCAGCCCGAGATCACAACTTTTTCGTGTGAGAAGTTTTATGACGGTCGGGCGATATGGATATATATATTGATCGCATTGGGTGCAACATGAACCACTCCGATTTCCAGTATCTCCATTCCATATCTTCAGTTGAGATATTGTAACATCACCTCAAAATTAGGATTCCCGAACCATTCCGGAAGCCCATCAACAAGTTTTCGTCGGACAAACAGTTAGAATGTTCCACGATGTCTCTAGAAACAAAACGGGCTGTCAAAAAAAGTCTCCGATGACGATTTCTTGCATAAATTAGCGCGTACGAACACGTGACATGATGCTTGGCTACCTGAACGTTTGAATCCTTGTTCTTGTCTGCTTTAGGAGATTCAGCATCCTTATTTCATCCCAGAAAGCCCCCAATCTACCACAACAGATAGCTTTATAGCTATACATAATCTATTATTTAATCTCTGACCTTACTACCTACAATGGCTGACGTCCGCTCCCTCCTCCGCAATGAACTCGCCTCCCGCGGTAATACCAACAACAACAAGCAGAGTGGCAACAAAGTCACGAAGAAGCGGAAGATAGACGAGGAAGATGAGATCCCCGCGTCAAAAAGGTCAAAACCAGCACAGCCTGAACCGGTAGTTTCGAAGCAAGATCTAGAGGAATCGCGACCACCGCTAGAGCAGGAAGAAGAGGAAAGTGGGAGGAAACAAAAACGGGTTCGGATCGCGGAGAACTTGGATGGAGACGAGGCTGGGAAGGTTATACCTCCCGAGGAGGAGGATGAGACAAGAACTACGGCGACGAAACATTCGGAGACTAAACCGCCTGTTGTCGATGAGGATGAGTGGGCTGCGTTTGAGCGCGAAGTTGTCGCCCCGACGCGTGTTCCGCAATCATCCTCGACTGTACCGCCCGCTATAAATTCCTCCGCAACGATCTCTGCTGCGCCTCTCTCGGCGGCGGATTTGGCAGCTCAACAAGCGAGGGAGGCTGATGAGGCGGCTGGAAATACGCAGGCGGAGGGTAAGGGTGAGGAAGAGGAGGATGCGGCAAGGTATCTTGAAGAGGAGTTCGAGGAGATGGAGCAGTTGGAGGATAGGGTGAGGAAGTTGAAGGAGAAGAGGGAAGAGTTGAGGAGGAAGAGGGAGGCGACGGAGGAGAGGGAAGGTTCTCAGGCTGGGGGTCCGGATGTTACGAGTGGTGGGGGTGCGGAAGGGGTTGCAGCTGAGAAGGCCGAGGAGGAAGGGAGTGGGGATGAAGGCGATGAGGATGATGATGAATGGGATGATTGGAGGTTTAGGTGAGGATGGAGTCATGGTTTAAGGGAAGCGCTTGTTTTGGGCAGGGGATTGAGCTCTTCCTATCACCTTTCATTTACATCATTGATACCCAATTGCTATCATTGTTTGATCTCACCTTCATGGCGATATCGGACCATTTCCGACGAGAAAGGACGGTTTGAAGGGAGCCGCATTGTAATAATAGCTGCTCTAAAAATGGGCTATGCAAGCAAATAACTGTATAATATGCTCTCATGGAGGCTAATTCCAAAATAAATTGTTATAACATCGAGCAGAAGGAAGTGTTACTCGTGCCCAGCTCCCCTCTCTTCAGGCTCAATATAACTCCTCAACCCATCCTTCCCAACCGCCATTGCACGTTGGATCTCCTCTTCCCCATGCCGTAACATATCCTTCCCATGGAGAAGAGCTTCCTTTTGCTTCCTCTTCTCATCCCGCACTCTCTTCTCTCGATCAGCCAAGGCCTTCTCCCGCTTCTCTCGCGCCTGCTTGGCTTTCTTCATTTCTTCTTCCTCTTCTACAGACATACCTGAAGGTTCAGGTGGGGGAGGTAGAGTCGATATATAAGCTTCGATAAGAGGATCGCGGACTTTTGGGCTGAGGGAGATATATCGAAGGTCTGTGATTAATGCAGCGGGAAGTGCTTCGACTGTTGAAGATCTGTTCAGGGATTGGATGGGGATGGATTGTAGGAGGCTGGATAGATCGGACTTTCTTGTACTTTCTGGAAGCTTGGTCCGTGAGATATGATCCCGGTAGAACTTCTCTCTCTCTTTGTCGGTTAATTGGCTGTCTTTCATTACTGCCTCTTTTTTGTATTTCCGTTTGAATTCTGGCCAGTAGAGTTTTGGGGTAGCAAATTCCTGCAAGAATGCGAGATATCGTATTCGGGGGTCTTTTCTTATTTCCTTCTCCTTCTGTTCTTTGATCTGCTGGATCTTATCTCGACTCCAGTTTCCCCATGCCTCTCGTCGAGATTTCATGTTTGGTAGGGCGGTGTATCTATCGTCTTCAATGATCTTGCCGTCTTCGATAATCATCTCCCATGTTGTGTAAGGGTTTATTTGGAAATCGTCGAGTAAATCGCGGAACAGTGCATTTGAGTCTTCGTCTGTGAGGGGAAGCCCTTCTGCACCCTCTTCCCATTCTCCTTCCTCGTCGTAGCCGTACTCTCCCTGATCTAGGCCGTAATCTTCGCCCATTGCCTCGAGCTGATATGCTATGTCTTCCTCATTAAATTCCACGGGTTGGTCATCTCCTGGCTCCTCCGTTCTCGCCCTCTTAGGATGCGATTGCTCGTCCTCGTCATCTGTTACCTCCACTTCTTCATATTCATCACTTCCTTCATCCTCCTCGCGGTGAACAGGTTGTTCACTGCGGCCTGCTGAAGGCTTGGGCTCATCCTCTCTCTCTACAGCTGGCTCCTTTTGAACTTCCTCCTCACTCTCCTCCCCACGCTCTCTTCTCTCCTTCTTCTCCCTTTCAAGGCGGTCATATTCCACCACCCCTTTCAGTACGGACTCGGGAAACTTCCAAAAACTCTCGTTGGTTTCGGTATTATGAACGAATCGTCGCCCCAATTTGGTCTTCACCAGAACCCATGGCGCACAATCGGGAATAGCATGCTTGGATTTCGGCCTGTCCTCAGGTCGTCTCGGTCTTCGTTCTTGGTATCCACGCCCCCCTCGAAAGTCACCACGACCTCGATTAGAACCTCCAGCACCGGGAAACTGAGTCCCTGGGTAGCCCTGAGCGGGAAATCCCTGGAATTGAGGTCCGAAAGGGGTATTTGCAGCGAAAGAAGGGTTGGGAAGTGGTTGCTGTGGAGCTACCTCGACGGAGGGTCTTGTGTATGTTGATTGCTTTGTTTCGGCATTGTAATAGTATTTGTGACCTATGGAGATTGTATAAGTTTCACAGGAGCGTCGTAGCCAGCACGGATGCATAGAACTAACCAGTTGGAGCTTTATGTTCTGACCATCCAGGAGGGAGGGCTGGTGCGCCAGAGGCTTTGGTATAGGTTGACTTGAGCATCAGCGCAAATGGGTTTGCCAGTTCAGAGGTTATGGTATGGTGGTGTATCGGGACTATGCGACGGCGGGGATCCGAGGAAGACGAGTTTCAAAGCATGTAAAGCCCAGGGCAATTCTCGCGACTCTCTTGTTCGCTTTTTTGTCGCTTCTTTTCTTTCTGGTGGTCGAAGTAAATCCGAGCTCAATGCCAAGACCTAACCCAGTTTGGGAGAACGCGTGAAGCGAGCTGCCTGGAACTCACGGACGACAAGGAAGCAAGCAAGCTCTCACCCCAAAAGAAACATCTGGACCAGGAGAAAGATAACAACGCCAACATCCTCACGTCTTTCTCAAGGAGCTCTTACTTTTGCTTTATGAACCCTTGAGTTACTTGTGATACCATTGTCTCTTGTGTTTAGTCCCACCAAAACACCAAAATGTCAAGGAGATATGATTCCAGAGTAAGCTCTCAACTCCGAAGCTCCCTCCCCACAGTCATGGAACTAACTGTTCTGTCATTAGACAACGATATTCTCCCCCGAAGGGCGTCTATATCAGGTCGAATATGCTTTAGAGGCGATTTCCCATGCCGGAACGGCTCTGGGGATCCTTGCACAGGACGGGATTGTTCTTGCTGCTGAGAGGAAGGTTACCAGCAAGCTTTTGGAACAGGATACATCTGCTGAGAAGCTTTACATTCTAAATGAGTACGGCATTCCTAATGATATACTGGCGATGCCTTGCGAATACTGACATCGATAATAGTAATATGATCTGCGCAGTAGCTGGGATGACTGCCGATGCGAATATTCTTATCAACTATGCCCGCCAAGCAGCCCAACGTTACCTACTTACTTACAACGAAGAAATTCCCTGCGAGCAACTCGTCCGCCGGTTATGTGATCTGAAGCAAGGGTACACACAGCACGGCGGTCTTCGTCCGTTTGGTGTCTCGTTCATCTACGCTGGTTACGATCCCAACCGACAATTCCAACTATACCAGAGCAACCCGAGTGGAAACTATGGCGGGTGGAAGGCTACAAGTGTCGGAGCGAACAATGCCAGCGCGCAGAGTCTTCTGAAGCAGGACTACAAGGAGGATTGCGACTTGAAGGAAGCCTGCGGGATGGCGGTTAAGGTGTTGAGTAAGACCATGGACTCAACGACTTTGAGCAGCGAGAAGAGTAAGTCAGGTGCTCCCTTTATATAATATACCTCTTGGATGCTAATAATTCGTCCCGTTAGTCGAATTTGCTACCGTTGGAAAGACCAAGGATGGAAAGATCTACCATCACCTCTGGGGTGCGGATGAGATCACAGCACTCTTGAAAGAGCATGGTCTGGCCAAGAAAGAGGAACCTGAGACGGGATAGACTAGCGACGAGCTCTGTCAATTGATTTTCTCCTTACTACGCCAGTTCAAAATGCACCTTATTGTCACGTCTAGAAGCAAGATATATGACGCATTATGTATCTCTTTCCTCGTGAGCCCGACTAGATACTCCGCACGGATGCTTCTACCAACAGGCTGTGAAAACGTGAGACACGCAAAGCTGCCTAGTCTCTCTCAGTCTCTCTAGGCCCTGGCACTGTGAGGGGTTGCTCCAGAGTAGTATCTTCTGGGTTTTGTTATGCTCTAGGGATAGCTCGGTTATAAATGTGGAATGAAACCATCAACCCAGAGCCTCCCTTTCTCATGCTTTATGCCTCAGCTCGATCTTTTCATCCTAGCGAATAGTCCCATCCCAAACGTAGGCATCAGAGTTTCAATGTGGCCAGGAATGCGTAAGTCGGTCCTTCAGCTTGGTAGCTTGTAGCTCGAAACGATTGGTTTGGGTAGGAGCTAATCTGACAGACCGGGGGGGTTCGATCTTGACGATGTTAGAGATTTAGTTGGAGGGGAATGGAACGACAATATCGATTATGTGGAAGGGGGGTTGTTTCGTCCAGCATGAGGGTCCACGATGTATGTAAGGGGGTGTATCAGAAACATCGATCTCCCGGCTTGGCTGGGGCTGAATAAAGTCACATGACCATATGGACTTCGGAAAGGAGAAAGTATTCATCCGACGTCACCTCTCAAATGTGTTGTTCACCTTGAAACAATTCTTTGTTGACTTCAATCTTCTCCTCGTTCTTGAGAACAACCTCAAGGTGACCGTTACCTTGGTCGACGATGGAGCTGGTTTCATTCGTGCTTCTTCTATTTACGGAAACACTGCAGAATCGAAGCGCCTGGTCTTAACTTGGGCTTCCGCCGTGGCGATGGAGACTGAGGGGTCACTTGGCGAATCAACCCTGGGCACCTCTGGCGCTTAACGTCCTCACAAACATTCATTATTCACGAATAACCCGGCGCAAATTTGGATCAATGGCAAGTTTATTGGAAGAGGAAAACTCCTTCGATTAATATTATCCAACCGCTCCGTTCAACAGCGCTCAATTCTCAAACTTGCGCTCCCATATCGTCCCCCCACCGGCCGCTTTCTCAAACCCAACACGACACAGATACAAATGAATATCCCGAAATGGTATGACAATAAGAGTAGGAAAAAAAGAAGAAGAAAAGGTTTTAAGTAACAGGATGAAAAGAGAACCCTGAAAAAGGAAAAAGAAACGAAGAAACAGGGGGTAAAGAAGGGAAAATAGGTCGTTTCGTCATGTCCAACCGCTACTCGGTAACCCGTCAATTTCATCTCCCAGTGATTGCCATCTGCCGGTTCTGACGTTCGCACTCCAGGTGGAGGATTTCTTGCTCGAGGTGTGTCACTGCCAATTGCGCTTTTTCCATGGAAGCCTTGAGCACGCTTCCCTCACGGCGCCATCTGGCAAGCTTTTCGAGTTCGGAGTCCCTTCGGCGGTATTTGGTCCGAATCTTCTCGCAAATCTTGCAGTCCATTCCGACATGGTGCGTTACGTTGACAAGCTTCATGCCGCATGTTTCACCCATCCGGTATTCGTGGTTGCACTTGGCCGCAAACTTGCCCCAGTTCCAGTCTCCACAAGAGAACCGCGTCTGGTCATAGAAGCACATACCTATCATATCTGTTAGCGGCAACGGATACAGGGCTGTCGTCAAACTTACTTGCGAGCTCGTCTGGTCTTCTGTTTCAGGTGAAGCACTGATACTATTGGCCGGTATGCCGAAGGAGGTTTGTGGTAGCTGGCTGATAGGATGAGCTTTAGAGATGAACTCAATTGACAAGAGGGTTCGACAGCTTGTGTTTCTTGATGATTCGCAATGGAGACTTGAGGAGTTTGATGTTTGAAACTGATCTGGGGAGAAATTCTTTTACTTCTCTGAGGGATATGGGAGGATATTTATGCTTCAGACCGTCGCCCTTCTGTCCACCTACTTCAACCCTTTGGTCAACACTCTATTGTTGACTGAATTTGGTTTATGGACGTATGATCGACCCGTCATGGATGGATCGATATCACCGTGTCCCTCCATCAGTGGAACCTGTTGGCCAGCATTGCCCGAATCCAAAGTGGAGTTCATCTTGATGCTCCAGCATTCCTTTTCCAAGGACATTGCATGGTGATTCAGGTCTCACCGGTTATTTTCTGGATGCACACCATCCTGGCATGGCTGTTTTAGCACTGAATGTGGTCTCATCCATGCCACACTTTCACAAAAATCCCTCATACTTTGGGATCTTTTGGCTCCTGGATTCCGACTTGATATCCCCTCGGCCTCGTCTCTCCACACCCCCTGAGCTTCCCCGTCAACTCAATTGTTTCAACAGTTACGAATTCTTGTTTATGGGTCAATGCTCTTGCATCTCGAACTCATAGCCATTCGTGCCAGCTGTCTCTTGATCACTTCAAGAGGGATTGTATCATCGCGAAGGGACCCCCTGTGTTGCCTCCGGGAAAGCCACATTTTCTGATACTCACGGGATTGATATTGATCCTGTGCTAACGGGAACATGGCCCCACTCCACCATGATCCAGCCTGCATCATCCCATATCTGTTGGTTTTCTACTATCTGACTGTTCGTCAATGTGTTGTCAGATATTTCACCCCCTGCGCCATTTTCAATTTACTGAAAACCGAAGATCCTTTGCAACTGGTGGCAATTGCATGTCGAACAATTGCGAGTTTTAGAGTTCTTCATACTTCGGATCCGAGCTTGTCACTTCCAGCTCTTCCCCGCTTCTTGTGCTTGTCTAGTGTTCTGGAAACACCGGTGTTTTTTGCGTTTGGGGCTTATCGATCCGTTCACCTATCTATCCATTGAGCTCGGGGTGAATGTGTCACAGCTTGATTGCATTCTAAACCTTACACATCCGATGTGGAATCCGGAGCATGGTACTGGCCTGCGGAGCTATGTGGACTGCTCAATTGAGTGAGGGGTTTCCTTCAGCTGATTTGAACTATCTGCGCCATCCAACTTTGATTTTGAGCCTCTTGCTGAACAGGGTATCTCTGATATTCCCTGCTCACGCACTGCTCTGTCTCTCATGTTACCAACTTGAGTTACGCCATGGCAAGCACTGCCGTTAATTTCATATCAAAGACCATCGATCTCGGTCCACCTTTTACTAGTTTCTCGCTACGAACTGGGAAGGTTCCGTGACGTGGCGGGCCGTGTCTGGCTAAAGATTTAGATTTGACCTGTGTTGATCAATATTGATATCATATCAACTGCTGGAGACCTTGCCATGTTTTGACAGTGGCGTTTCTCCGTCGGATGTCAATTTCTTTCTCCACTGCCTGTCTTACCTGAAGCAGCTTAGCCTAGCTACAGAGTTTCTCACTTTGTCTATCCGTTTTTTTCTTACTCGTCCCTCGCCTTTCGAAACAGCCTCTTATGTCGGATTGGGAGTCCTTGCTTATGTTGCAAAGTTTTGAGGAAGTATTTGCGTATTAGATGGACTTGGTTACGTCAGTCCAAAGCCAAGGGGGGCAAAAAGGGGCAACTTCATGGCAAATCGGCAGGGCCGTGAGAGCCTATAGTTGTCATTGAAAGGGAT
Organism: Arachnomyces sp. PD_36; assembly: GCA_032988195.1. NCBI lineage: Eukaryota > Fungi > Ascomycota > Eurotiomycetes > Onygenales > Arachnomycetaceae > Arachnomyces > Arachnomyces sp. PD_36. The sequence goes on along the minus strand of JANTQE010000048.1, from coordinate 25,357 downwards.
AAAGACCAAGGTAGAAGGTTTATTATTCACCATGATAGGTGAGAGACATTGTCATCTCCACGGATGATCTGAGCTCCTTTTTTTTGCCCCCATCCTTCGAACACTGCCGTCCTATTCCTTTCGCACAGAGCGGTCTAGCCTTGTTTCTCGTAACATGATGCTTGTGGTCCTTCTTGGATGTTCCTGGCAAGAGAGCCAAGGCATACTGGCACAGTCGAGTCCAATGAGCCGGTGGCAATCATAAACAGCTGATTATCGAGCGAATGAGTTACTCGCGTATTCTAGCTATGAGTCTCTGCACTTCCCTGCTTTCTTTTCTTTTACTTTACCCTTTCTCGTTTACTTCTGATTTTTTGGCCTCACAGAACAGCAGTCTGAACGTTGAAATTGGATTTTCAGGCCCATATGCATGTCCATACAGCTGGGTGCCTCTGACTCATGTGACTAGACTGGCAAGCAGAGGTTCCTCTTTTATGCGTCGTTGGAAATAGCGAATCGTAGGCGGCAGAAAGGCCTTCGATAATTTAAGGTGGCAGCTTGTTTTCTTTTTCCGAGTTTTCCTTGGCGACATGGGTTCGTCTTGCATAGCGGAACAGCCCGTTCGACGCTATTTTAGGGCGTCCTATAATTGCAGGCTTAACTGTTCTGGATTTCATGCAACCACAACAACTCTTTTGGACTTGGTATCCCTGGCCTACACTAACTCTATGCTGCAGGTGGTGATACTAACCCGCATTCGATCTCTTGTTATGGTCTTTGGTCCAAGATGTGGAGGGCGATGCCTACCAGGCTGGCGGCGTGATGGGGGGCAAGAAACGTAAAGTTTCTCATGCTACTTCCCGCCTCCCGCTGTACAAACCCTGCCTCCCGATCGTCATTGTTTACACGTTACGGAAATCATCTACCCAACTTCATTCAGCATATAGTTTTCTGTGAAACCTATTGGTGCCACATTTTCCAGGGTGTCTCGATCACTGGCTCGGTCGAGGATCGGGGTTTGGGTCGTATGAAGAGGATGGTGATCGTTCTGTTCTGCCTTACCTTGACCGTCTTTCGCTGGCCCTTGATCCTCAACGCCAACGTCGCGTCGCGTCATGTTGACTTGCCTCTACGTCTCCTCATTACCTGCACTGCGCCGTATTTTCTATGTCCAGGGCGTCCTCTCGTATGCCAGCTCAGACAATGATGCGGGGTGACAGGAAGGCCAATTGGATACTAGTTTTCTCCCACCGGTCAATTCTCAAGAGCTTTGATCTCTCATTTCATCTAAAGAAAAGCAAAAAAACAGAAAGGCAACACGGCACACTGCGGATAGCTCGGACGAGATGTCAATGGCAGTGCATTTTGATATGGTTCCTTTACCATAACGGCGACGTTATCCATCACAACCTACAGAGAGCTAGGAGTTTTTAATGCGGGACCCGCATTGCAGATAAATCCCTCGGTCCATAATATTCCTGTTCCCAATTTTTTGTGAGGTTCATTGACGTGGCAGTCATGTGTTTTGAACTCTACGATTATTCGATCAACTACTGCTAGAGAGGCTGGGGGGAGTCGATCGAGATGGATGTGTTGTGATCGAAGACCTGGCTTTGTGGGGCTCATCTCATCTAGTTCTCGGTTGCCTCCCCTCCCTCCCTTTGCGATTTCTGCATTCGGGTGATGCGCATGGCATTGCATGGCTTCTGTCATATATCTATGGATAAGGGGGCAGGCGTTCATGCATAGCTGCGAAATCCGGGGGGAACTCATTTGAGAGGTTTGGGATTTTGCTCTCTACGGTGAGGCAGCCGTTCATGAGGAGAGGGAAGCTCTCATGTGTTGTAGGCATGGTCGTAAGAAGATTGAATTCTCTAAGTTCTACTGATTCATGAAACTAATTATACATATTAAGTCATGTGACTTAGATCACGTGACATTGCGACATAATAGAAAAAAAGAAAAAAGATAAAAAGAAAAAAGCAAGATACATAGAGAGCGTCAGCAAAAGATAAAACACTGAGAGAAGAAGAATCAATTTTGATGACGAAAACGCTGTTCTTGCATAGAATTTTCAAACTCTCTGATCACAATAAAGCAATCGCGAAGTAGTTATTCTTGAAATAATCAGTCATTCTCGCTAGATAAAAGATCTTGTCAGCGTATACAAAGTTTGTGAACGTTGTTGCGAATGCGTTAATCAACTGCTTTGTTTATCTCAAGACGTACTTCGTCATCAATAATGTATTGTGAAGAATGAGAAAGCTGTTTATAATAAAAATCTGAGTCGTGTCATTATTCAAGATACATAATCAAAATAATTAAATGAATATTTGCATAACGTGAAAATAAATTCAATTTGTACGTCAAAAATTCTTTTCTTTTTAAAATGTCGAAAAATTTTGCTCGAATGAGAGTTAAAACGAAATTTTTGAAAAGAATGTATTCATGATGATTTTTTTGAATAACGCGAAAATAAATTTTATTCTTGAATTTTATAAATTGATGATTATTGTTATAATAAAAAATTATTTATGTTTTTATAAAACGAAATATATTGTTAATTTGTTTTCAAATCACATTTTTGATATTTACGAAATGATTTGCTGAAAAATGTTAATGTGAAAATAAAAAAAATAGTCTGAGTTTCACATTATATAAAATTTCAAAAAGAGTTTGCTCAATAAGTGAAAATTTTGCTGTGTTGAGTGAGAATTCAATTTCAAATAAAATTTTGTCTCAATCTTTTAAATGTCGACTCATTAATGTAAAGTGTAGCACAATTTTTATGATTTAATTGAATTTTTTTGATTAATTGTCGACTTGAAAGTATCACGAGATGATAAAGCAAAAATCAATTTGAACTTGTTTGAAAAAAATATTTCAGAAGTCATTAAATCATCTCTCGTTTCTGTCAAAAATGAGCTGAGTTGAAAAATCTCAAAAATGAATAATTTTATCAAAAAATTTATTAGCTTAATTTTTAATCTTATTCATTTTTTTTTCAAAAATGCAGTGAATGTACTTTGAGTATTTGTTCGTGATAATAAAAAAACAATCGTAATTATTATTAAAAAAAAAATCTGTAATAAAATTGATAAATAGTGTCGCGAAGAGTTGTTGAAAAATTTAAATTAATTGAAAACATTTATAAAGTCTATGATGTTTTAATCGCGTGAGTTGACAAATAAAACAATATTTTATATAATTTGTAATCTTAGCTTTTAGTTCAAATATAAAGACGACTTATTGTAAATAATTTATAATACGTTCAATTTCATTGTGCGCATGATTATCATGAGTTAATTGTAAAAATTTGATTTTCAATAATTATAAAACACAAATTGTTATAAATCTATGACATAGTTACAAAATTCTCGAAAATTATTGATTTTGAAAAAACATTGAAGAGATTTTTAAAAACAATAAAAAAATTCTCATTATTAAAAAAGAACAACTCAAAATGTCGAAAATCATATGATTGATAATTATAATAGTTTAAGCTTAACAAGTTATCATTATTAACATAATAACTTAATAGTTATAATTGAGTAAAACTAACAAAGTTATCATTGTTATTAAAAAATATTACATTATGTATTTAAATATGTTTATTATTTCTTAAAATCAAGAGACTTATTTTTTTGATCGTGTTTTATCTTGCAATCAATTTAAATTATATTATTAATTTTAAGTATAACAAAATCATATTTCTTTATTATATTTATATCTCACTTTTAATACTTTTACTTTACTCAGATAATTATTTATTTTCAAATTTTAAATACTGTTTAATTATCTTTTTATCTTTTATTACGTAAAATCGAGTATATTGTCAGTTGAGTTTATAATCAAAATCTCAAATTCAAACTTTTTTTAATGTGAGTATTGTGTTATTTTTTTTGCAAAACACTCAACACAGCTTTAATCTTACATCATTGAAATGTGTTATGAAACAAGATTAAAATAATTTACAATAATATAAAACACTCTTTTCAATATTATAAAGTCACATTAATACTTTCTTTAAATGAACAAAATTATAGTTCAAAAAATAAATAACATATCAAAATTTTTTAAAAAAAATAATCAGTATACAAGTTAAAAAAACTGATTATTAACGACGAACAATTTAGTCAAACTAAACTCATATTAAAAAATTTCAAAGAAAAAGATTTCAATGATAACGAATCAATTTCAAGTGAATTAAACAAAATGTTTATCACAAATAACAACAATGAATTTATCAAAATTAAAATGCAGCAAATGATTAAAATGTTCATCATTGAGTGAAATTAATTATGAAATCAAATCAATAATCATGTTAAAATCAAGATATTAAATATTTTTTATGAAAAATGAGTTAAATTAAAAACATTTTTAAAAAATTTAGATTTTTACTTTTTCGCGAGAATCAATATGAACGCATCAAAAAAAATACTGTTTACAAAATTTTATTTAAGAGACGCAACAATAAACTAATTCAAATCATACTTAAATGATTGAGTCAGCAACAACGAGAATTCACAAAATTATAATGAATTCTTTAAAAGTTACAATGAATTTAAAAAAATCATTCAACAATATTTTAACAACACGAATCGACAAAGAATTACTGAGAGAAAGTTTATAAATTTAAAATAAATAAAGTCAACAATTGATTACGCAATTAAACATCAACAACTTATCATTATAATGAATTAAAAAGACGAAAACATCAATATAACAATGTTTAAAAAAGAATTAAAATCAAATGTACAGTACAAAGTCATCAAAAACAAATTATATAATAATATCGAAAACATGATTATCAACGTAATACGCATCAACAATTAATTGTACAATTTACGACAAATGCGACAAAAAATTACGTACACAATTAACATGAGTAAAATCAAAAAATTTAAAAATTCTTATAAATTTATGTTTATGAAATTTGATGCTATGAAACGAATTAATGACAAAAAAAAGAAACAGTGATGAATTAAAAATTAATGTTTTCATTATGAAAAAAAAGAACACTACATCAGAAATTATTATCAGAAATAGAAAAAAAAAAACAAAAAAAATTACAAACAACTCGAAAACATGAAAATTAAATAAAACTCAAAAAAGAATACGATATCACAGAAATATTTAAGTTCAAAATCATCAAAAAAACACACGAAAAATGAGTCGATGCAAGTGTTAAGCTTATAAACAGTTTTCAATTAAAAATTGACAAAAACGAACAAACAGTCTTAAAATATTTCAAAACGAAATGAAAAAAATCAGTATAATAATTGAAAAAACAATTATATTATATTAAAAACAATATTTTCGCAATAAAACAAATCTTCAAAAAGAAATTTAAAAAAAGTTTTATGAAAATTATGCGAAAGTCGCAAAAAAATGTTAAAAGAGAAGATTAAAAAATGACATAAAAAAAATATAAATAAAAAATGAAAAATTATTTTATAAAAAATTAAAATATCAAATTCATAAATTATTTTTTAACGCTCACAATATGCAAATATCATCAAAACAAAAAAAATGAAAAATTTAAAAATGTTGAACATTCTCAATATGACGAATATATATTTTATAATAAATATAAATGCTTATTACATAAGAATATGTAATAACAATGAAAATATTAAATCAAAAATAACGAAAATCACTTGAAACATAATTTACACGAATGCGAAATTCAAGATTGCAAGAAATGTGAGAGAAGCGAAAAAAAATTTCTCAATTAACAAAATATAATAAATGTCAATTATTCATTACACGAAAACATTTATTAATTATTTTGTTATGACGATACATGCTCAATTTATTTAAATAAAAAAAATGAGAGATATTTCTCACAATAAAGAAAATGACTCAGAACAACAACAATTACAAACGATATTAACGAGAATGATGAGATAAAACAACTCAAAAAAAAATAAAAAAATTGAAAAAATTGAAAAAACAAATGCAAAACTTGCAAAATGTCGTACAAAGAACACGAAAAATATTAAATGCAACATTTAAAAAAGTAATGAAAATAGCGACTCAAAGTATGAATCATATAATTGATGAACATTATGAAAAATATTAACAGTTGCGATAATAAATCATGACAAAAATACGAAAAGAAATCAAAAAAACTCAAAACATTAAAATTAATTATTCGAACTTTCAGAAAAAAAATCAAGTCAATCAAAATTGAGAATTCAAAATTAACAAGAAAACGAATCAAAAATAATTATAAATTTAAATGAAATGCATTTGCAATTGATCATAAATATAAAAAACGATCGCGCAATCATTTTATTAAATTCAAACGCAACTGAAAATTTCATAAACTCAAATTTTATTAAAAAACGAAAAATACGATGTTTAACAAAAACAAAATCATATCAATTGAAATTTTTAAAAAACGAACTTTTTATCGCGCAAGTACAATATGAGACGAAAAAGTTGCATGTATAAATACAATAACATTAAGAAAATTTAAGTTTTAATATTATGAAATTGAGAGAACATGATTTAATTTTAAAGTATTTTTAATTAAAATAACACAACTTTAACATTAACTGATAAAAAAAGAGATTGTAACAATAAAGATATAATTGCTTTTTTAAATCAAAAATTCGAAAATTTCGCGAAGTCACAGTGAAAAAACAAATCAAAGATTTAACTATAAATAAAATAATTCAAGCAACAGAAAAAAAAAATTTATTATAAAAAATTCAACACAAAAATGATTAATCACGAAACAATGAGATTTTTCAGTGAAAAAAGCATTATCAAAAAATGAAAAAGTTTTTGAGTAATTAATATTTAAAAAATACTGAGATTATTGAGAATTATTTATAAAGAAAAAAAAAATGTAAAATTTATTATCACACAAATCATGAAATCACGAAATAAATTTACAAAATGAAAAAAAATCACAATATATGTTGACATACAAACTTACAAAATAACAACTTAAAAAGTTACAAAAATATATCGATGAGAATTTTAAAAAAAAATGAATTAAACTTTGAATTTTTAACAGAATATTCTATCATTTATATATTTAAAAAAAACGAAAGTTTACGATTTTGTGTGAATTATCGACAACTCAATAAAATAATAAAAAAAAATTGTTATCTTTTATCATTGTTATGATCTAACTTAGTATTACGAAGTGAAGAAAACTTGTGTCATTAAATGCGCTTTAATTAAAGAAAACAAAACTGAAAAAAAAAAAAAAAAAAAGAAACTATTTGTACATAAAGACTTGATGACAAATCTCGTCAAAAAAAGAATGAATATAAAAAGAAACTCTTGCTTAACTTTCTTGAGTCGAATTTTTTTTCGAATTCTTATTTTATCTCGAGTCAATTCGTCTCGAAAAATAGTTATGTCACAATCAAAGATTAATTAAATCAAATCTTGAAAATAAATAACGTCGATATTGAAAATTAAACAGAATCGAAGTTTAATAATCACTCATTGAAAAAATACAAAATAAATTTCAAGAAATTATTTAATTTATCGCGTTAAATGTATGCGACGAATATCAAAAAATACAAATCAAAAAAAATCACGAATGAAAAATAATTTTTAAAATGAAATTTGAACTTTATGAGTATATGATTATGTCTTTTGAATTAATTAATGCGTTAGTAATGTTTTAAACACTGATTAATAACACATTTTGTAAATATTTTAATAATTTTGTGACGACATATTTTGACAATATTCTCATATTTACAAAAGAATCAAGAGATGATCACACGCAAAAAATTAAGAAAATTTTGAACAAATTACAAAAATACGATTTATTTTTGAAATTAAAAAAATGTGAATTTTTTAAAAAAAATTCTATTTTTAAAACACATCATATTTACGACAGAAATTCAAATGAATTCAAATAAAATTCAAATAATACTAGATTGATTTACGTCAGAGAATGTCAAGAATGTATAATTATTTCATAAACAAGTTAATTATTACAAACAATATATCATCAACTTTTTAAACGAGATGCGATCTTTAATGAAATTATTTAAAAAAAACAAGAAATTCAAATGAGAATCACGACAACAAGAAGCATTTAACAAAATCAAATAATTGTTCAAAAACGATGACATGCGACAATATTTTGACTTTATTAAATCAAACATTGTTGACACGAACGTTTCGAATTATGTGATAAAAACAAAATTACAATAAAAAAAATTAAATAATAAACTACGATTTGTAATTTGTTACGCAAGAACAATGATGTCAGTCAAACAAAATTACAATATATATAATAAAAAATTGCTAACAATAATATGTGTTTTAAAAAAATAAAAAATAAAATTGCAAAAAACAAATTATTAGATTATCATATTATTAAATTATCATAATTTACAGTATTTTATGACAATCAAAAAATTAACATGTAAACAAACGAGATGATTAAAAATTTTTTTGATTTATAATTTTAAAATCAAATATTGCAAAGAAAAGAAAAATTTATAAGCAAACACTTTAAATCAAAAATCAAATTTAATGATCAAAGAAAAGAAATCACAAATGCTTTTTAAACATAACGATCAGACAAAAAATATGATAATAAATTAATAAATTTTAAAATTTATTTAAATAAACGCAACAAACGATATCTTACATCAAAAAATTAAAAAAAAAATCATTAAAAACATATAAACTAAACAATTACAACAAAATAATAACGTTATGAAATAAAACAACATTATATTATATCATAAATTAATTTATATACTTAAAACGTTACGTAATAAAGTGATGCAACAAGAACATAATGCATTCACTTCAAAATATTTTGAAATTGACAAAATTATAAAATGACTTACAAAAAATTATTATTAATCAAACATATAAAACGACATTCGAAATTATATTTAAAATTACGAGACTTGTCAATGAAATAAAATTAATAAACATAAATTTTACAAAACATTATAATTTATATCACAGTCACGCAAATTATAAAAATTAATTGCGATGAATTTTATCATTAAATTATTAAAATTTAAGAACTTACAAATAAATGTAAAATACAATTGTATATTTATAATCATAAAAAAAATGACAAAATACGTTTATTTTGTATCATTTATAAAAACTACAAATGCATTAAATACAGCATACGTTATTTTTAAAACAATTATCGCGAATTATGAATTACTCAAAGAATGAATTACAAATAAAAACACAAAATTCACGAATCATTTTTAAATCACTTTCATGAAAAAGTTGAGAATTCATAAAAAAATGTTTACAACTTATCACTCACAGACGAATGAGCAAGCGAAATAATTAAATTAAATAATGAAACAGTATTTATAACATTATCTTAATTATAAACAAAATAATTGAGTATTATTATTATTATTAACACAAATCATATATAACAATGCAAAGAACGTAATCATAAGTTTTACGTCATATTTTGCAAATTATAAAAGAGAGTCAGAAATGCAAAAATAAGCTTTTAAAACTATTATTAAAAAACATGTAACAGAAATTTCAGCGAACAAATTACATAAATTTCACGACAATCTTTGAAAGAATATTGAGTTTTTTCTCTCATAAATAAAACACTATTATGATATCAAACATCAGAAAACATTTAAATTTAAAAAAAAAATGTTTCTTTTACGACAAAATATTAAAATCAAAAGATCAAGCGAAAAACTGAATTACAAAAAATTGAAATTATTTAAAATTTTGAAAATTATTGAGAGCATTAACTACAAACTTTAATTATTTAAAAAAATGTGAATTTATTCAATCTTTCATGTCTCATTATTGAAAAAAGCAAATCAAAATGTCAAACGAAAACAAATCAAAATCGAGTCAAAAAAAGAATATGAGATTAAAGAAATTTTAAAAAAAACATTAATAAAAAAAATGATTATTTGCTAAAATACAAAGATTATTTTATCTCGAAAAACATATGAAAATTTATAAAGCATTTGCAAAACTTGCGAAACGCGATTTAACAATTTCTTTAACAAAAAACTGATTAAGAAACTCGAGTTGAAAATTAAAAAAATCGAAGAAATCATCGTTAATTGTAATAAAAAGTTGTTTGACTTTGCGTTTTTACATAATTTGCGTTTCACGTTGTTTATTTTTTTTCTCTTTCAATTTTTTCAGTTTCTCGAGAGAATCAACGTCAAATTGAAGAAACTTGTTAACATGCTTTTTGAGAAATTTCTTTTAACAATTAAAATGTTTAAAATAAGCGAAAGTTGCTGTTATCTCATTATAAATGCAACGTTGATTAAATTTTAATTTCTTTTAAACTCGATACAATTTATTTCAATCAAAACGAAAAATATTGATGTTAACAACACAACGACGATTGAAATGAACACATTCGTTACAACAATTTAATTTTTTAAATTTTATATACTGTTTTTGATTTTGAGCACAATGAAAACACGAAAAAATCATGATAAAGTTTAAATAATTAATATCAAACATCAATTTGTTTTTACGAGCAATAAAATCAAAAAAACAACGAGTCATAATGAAAGCTTATTAAAAAAAAAAGAAAACAAAAAAAAAACATGAAAATATTATTTTATTTAAAATTAATTGTTGAAACAACGATCTTAACAAAAAAGAATAATGTTATAAATTTATGACGCAATTACAAAATTTTCGAGAATTATTAATTCTGAGAAAAAACTGAAAAGACTTTTGAAAACAATAAAAAAATTCTCATCATCAAAAAAGAATAACTCAAAACGTCGAGAGTTACGTGATTGATAATTATAATAATTTAAATTTAATAAATTATCATTATTAACATGATAACTTGATAATTATGATTGAGTAAAATTAATAAATGTTATGATTTCACTTAAATATTACAAAGTAAAAAACACTTGTGTCATTTGAATGCGCTTTAAATTAAAAAAAACAAAGTTAAAGAAAGAAAGAAAAAAAAAAGAAAAAAAAAAACTATTTGTACATGAAAACTCAATGACAAATTTCGTCAAAAAAACAGTGAATGAAAATAATAAATGTAAAAAAAAACTTTCGTTTAATTCTTTTGAGTTGAATTTTTTTTCAAATTTTTATTTCATCTCGAGTCAATTTGTCTCGAAAAATAGTTGCGTCGCAATTAAAAATTAAATAAGTTAAATCTCAAAAATAAGTAACGTTGATGTCAAAAATTAAACAAAAGTAAAATTTAATAAAATATGTAAACATTTGATCACTGTTATGATTTGACTCAAGTATTATAAAATGAAAAACACTTGTGTCATTTGAATGCGCTTTAAAAAAAAAAAAAACAAAGTTGAAAAAAAAAAAAAGAAAAGAAACTATTTATATATAAAAACTTGATGACAAATCTCGTCAAGAAAACAGTGAATGAAAATAATAAATATAAAAAAAAACTTTCGTTTAACTTTTTTGAGTCGAATTTTTTCTTGAATTTTCATTTCATCTCAAGTCAATTCGTCTCAAAAAATAGTTGCGTCGTAATTAAAGATTAAATAAGTTAAATTTTGAAAATAAATAACGTCAATGTCGAAAATTAAACAGAATCGAAATTTAACATTATTTTTTAAAAAAAATGCAAACATGTTTTTATGTTGATTTATTATCATTTAAATACGCGAGTTTCTTATTATTCGTTTTCATTCTCTTAATCAATTCTTGAGTCGTTTTGAAAATTTTATTGTTTTCGACTTGATTTGATAAAAATCTCTAATTAAATGTGACGTTTTTTTAAAATCATTTATTAAGTATTACATATTATTTTTGTTGTAATTTAATCATTGAGCTTTATATTAAAGTTTCTCTTATGAAATTTGATTAATCAAGATTTTTTTATCACTTATTCGTTTTCATCATTGATCTTTATAGATTTCGTTTCATTGATGCTTTGTTTGAAAAAAAAGTTTTTATTCGCTTTTCATAATTTATCAAAAGATATCATCGAGTGAATGCTTATAAATAAAAACAACTTTAAACGATAAAAGTTTTCAATTTTTTTGAAAATTTTATGCGATTTAGAATTTTATTGCGCAAGCTTGCAAGTACGACAATTCACATTATATGAGCTCAAATTTAGATAAATATAATTATTCACTTCAAAATTTACTTCACGACAATAATGATTAATTTGAACTTTTTTTTTTAAATTTTTGTTATATTATTCTCGACTCATTTTTTGTAAAAACTCGATTTTATATAATCTCAAAAAATGCTTTCGAGTTTTTATATGTTATTAAAGTTTCGCAAAATCACGTGATTAATTAAACGAGTTTAATCATATGATTTGCGAACACATATAGTTATTTGCGAACGTTAAATTTTGCAACTCAACAACAATATTATTGTTGAACGTTAATTATTGTTAATCTTTATATTGTTTTTTATTGATCTCGAACTTGATTATATTACATTTTAAGTGCAAACTCTTGAATATATTAATGATTCTCACAAATTGTCACTTTGTAAAACGCATAAGATTCGTTATTACAAATTTGAAAAATGATCTCTCAACAATTTTAATCGATTGAAAATAAACTTGTTTCGCGAAAATTTACAAGCTTAAAACGTCAGTTGAAAAACAATATAATAAAAAACGCTTAATCTCGCGAAAAAAATTAAAGCATTTGTGACGAAAACATTATTATGACAAATATCTCATAAAATTCTCAAAAAAAAAAAACGCAATCGAGAATTCTTTCGCAAAGAAAATTTTCAATTTCACAAAAAAAGCTATTTTCGAGCATTAAAATCAAAATTTCTTTATTAATGTAAACGTTATCGAGTTAATTGAAAAATTTAATAATACTTAAACATCAACTTTGAATTTTTCTTTCAAACAAGTCGCAAACATGTTCGCAAAATAAAAAGAACAAGTTTTGAGCTTTTATATTCATCTCGCAAAAATTGACATTTTTGAAAACGCGCATCGCAAACGATCACGACAGAATATTTTTGATGATGAAAATGTTCGCGAATTACGTAACGTGAAGTTTTTTTTAAAAAATAAACTTTATTAAACAAAGAATTATGAGATTTATCAAAGTTTCATCTTATCTTGTAAAAATAATCAAAAGTTGTACAATCGTTTTATGAAGCAAACATTTATCATTGCTTTCACTTATCTCGCATACGAGAAACGACAATTTTAAAAATTCTTTGTAATGAACAACTCGAATAAAAATGATTGAAAAAAACTTTAAAGTCATTTGAAAAAACACTTGAAAGATCTTGAGTATCGCAACGAGTTGAAGTGAAATTAATTACTTTTCGCGAAAAAGAAATTTAAAGAAATTAATGCGTAATGATATCAACATTTCATGTGACTGTACAAATAAATCAAGTTAAAAACAAATAAAAAATTCATAACAATTTATCATATGTTTCGCAATAATTTTGATAAAAACATGAAAATCAAATTTCGCGAGCAACATGAAACTCATAAAAAAAATCTCGTAAACTTATGTTGTTAATCAATAAGCTTTGTTTTAACGTAAACAAAAAGCGTGATGAAAACACGAGAAAATTAAATTTACAAAGTTCTTTTTTCAATTTCACAAAATCTCGCGAATCAAATAAGTCGTTGTTCAACAAAAGCTTCAAATCTGAAAACAAAGTGAAAAAAAACAAATCTTTATTTAAAAGACTTAGCGAAGCTGAGAAAAATGTTTTAAAAAAGAATGACAAATGTTATGTTTGTAAACAAACAAGTCATATGACTCAAGACTATTCGCACAAAAACAAAAAACTTGAATAAAAATTTAAAAGTGTGACTATTAATAACGTAAAATTGAAAAATATTTTTAATTGAAAAGTTGTTATATTTCTCATCATGTTAGAAGTCAAATAAACTGATAATTATTCATGAAAAAATCAAACTTTTAAATTGATTTGATAAACTTTGTTAAATTCGAAAGCTGCGACAATTGTAATATTTAAAAGTTTCATAAAACATAATGAAATTGATTACTTTTTTATAAATTTCAAAATGAGATTCGCGAAGCGAAAAAATAAAATACAAATTTACAAAATAATCAACATTAGTTTTGACGTTTGAGATTCGCAAGAAATTTAAAAGATTTTCACAAAGCAAGTGATTATCGTAAATATTAAAATAAATTTTATATTAAACATGCACTAACTTCACAAACACAATTCGAAAATTGATTAAAAACAAAAATTAGTAATTTTTCGTTCGCGAAGTAAATCTCTAATTGATGTTAAACTCGTAAATTTGAAAAAATTAATTAAAAATGAAAAGTTTATTTACGTAATGATTATATGTAATAAGACAATGAATCAAAAAGTTTTATCAGTTGATTGAAAATTGAAAATTTCAAAGATTTATAAAAATCTTTGTAATATGTTTTCGCGATTTATTTGTATAAAGTATGATCATAATGACTTATGATGTGATTTAAAACTTAAAATTATTTTATATTTTATTCACACAATTTTATTATATATAATATTCTCTCATCTTTAACTTTTTTCAAAAAATCAGCGAGAAGTGTAACTATTATTTAATATAATTTTTTGTTTATAACAACGTCAAAGTCGCATTTTTATTAGTGTAAACGTGTCTTTAGTTTTTTTTGAAATAATTTATCATTTCAACTCGTATTTTTTATTTCTTGTTTAAAAAACTCTCTCACAATTCTTATCACTTTAAAAAAGAAACGATTTGTCAGTTTAAAAAAGCAATCATGTTTAACAACAAAATTATTGATTTATTAAGTTTGTAAAAATTACGTTTTTTTCACAGTCGCGAAAACACTCAAGACGCAAAAATCAAAAATTTATTATAAAACAATAAAAAATTTAATCTCAATCAAATTGAAAGAGTAAAAAATATTAATTCAAAAAATTTTAAAGCTCTGTCTGCTACAAATCTCGATAAAAAAATCAAAGAGATTCAAAAACATTTTAAATATTTAAAAAAAATCAAAAATTTTCGTTTCATGCAACAGAGAATTGCGAAGTTCAAAATCATTTAATAAAAGCGTCAAAATCAAATCGTCTCAAAACGCATAAACTCTTTAAAAACTGAAAATTTTAAATTTGATGACATGAAAATCAATTATAATAACATGCTTGACACGTCAAACATTAATTAAAATCGCAATTTTGAGAATTTGAACACACGCAAGTGATACGAAAAACTCGAAAATTCAAGTATAATTAAAACTCTCACTCGCAAGCTTGACAAAAAGTTCAAAGCGAATGATATAAATGAATGAAAAAAGTTTATGATTTAATTTAATGTTTTTTATTAATATCATTTTGATTATTTTAACAATCGTGATTATCGCAAAATTTTAAAAATTGCTCAGTACTTGAACACTAAATTTTAAACAAAATAACAAAATTATAACAAGAATTTTT
Organism: Arachnomyces sp. PD_36; assembly: GCA_032988195.1. Taxonomy (NCBI): domain Eukaryota; kingdom Fungi; phylum Ascomycota; class Eurotiomycetes; order Onygenales; family Arachnomycetaceae; genus Arachnomyces; species Arachnomyces sp. PD_36. The sequence goes on along the minus strand of JANTQE010000048.1, from coordinate 9,991 downwards.
CGAATCTCTCAACATGAGAAGAGTTTAAACAGTAATTGAAACGACTGATCATAAATCTCAAACGCGCAATTTGCGATTCAAAGCTCAGATATCACGAATGCAAGCAAAAAAAAAATCAATTTATTAATGATTTTGTCGCGCATTTAAAAAATTTAGAGAATCATTTGTTAATTACTTATTTAAATGATCAGCGTAAGATGTAAATTTACATAAAAATTTTATTAAAAATGCACTTTAAATTTGAGAAATTCGCAAACAAGTATGAAGACATAAATTATCAAAAATTTTTAAAACGCATTTTCACAACGAAAATCAACGTTCTTAATCGTGAGCATGTCTTCAAGTTCAAAAATAAGTTTTTAAACAAAAATAAAAACAAAGATAATAACAAGAAATCAAACGACAAAAATAAAAAAGATCGTAAAAATCACGTAAAATGCAAAAGAAATGCGTCATCAAATAATGACAATGACAATAAAAACAACAAATAATGCTCTTATTACAATATTAATACGCATAATACGTTCGATTGCAAAGTAAAAAAAAAAAGAATAAAAAGTTTAAAAATAAAAATTCTAAAAACAAAAAAAATTCAAAAAAAAATTAATTAAAATTGCAAAAGTCGTTGCAACTTTAAGTCTTAAATTCTCGCGACAAACACTTTTATTAGTTATTGAAATCAAAATTTAATCTCTCAAGAGCTCAATCAAAGCGTTTGTTTTAATGAATTTCAACGTCGAAAATAATTTCATTGATCAAGTTTAATTAGTTTAGCATCATTTTCTCTTCATTAAAGTACATTTTAAAATAATTAAAATTTTAAATGATTATATCATACGCTCTTTTAATCATAAAACATGTAATATTCGCGTTATTAATGTCATTAACATATCACGAAATCAGTTTTTACATTGCAAAACAGTAAAAATTTAACAATATAATTTTATTTTGAGTTTTCTTTGACTAAAAGATATGAATCTTGATATAAATTAACAAAAAAACAATTAAAACTTCAAATTGACATCGTTGATATCAATTGAAAAATCACAAATTGAGTTGATTGACGCGAACACGATTATAAATGAAGTTTTAGCTAAAATCTTAATTTACACTCTTGTTTTGAAAAACACTCGAAAAAATAACGCGAAACTTTCAGTAAATTATGCATTTGAAACGCATTTTAATGCTGTGAAAAAAGTATTTTTTGATGTCAATCAAATAATTTTATCAAAATATATCAGATCATACGTTGATTTTTTTTCGAAAACGTTAATTATTGAAATCTCGATAAATGCTGAACATAGCATTAATTTAAAAAAAAAATCACATTATTTTTTCAATCGATATATAATCAATCATTAATGAAACTTGAAAAACTTCGTAAATATATAAAGAAAGTCATTAACAAAAGATAAATTCAAAAATTTAAAAATTTTGTTGAAACATCAGTGCTTTTTGTGTTTAAAAAGAATGACGAATTGCGTTTTTATATAAATTATTGAGACGTTAATAACATCATTATTAAAAATTGATATTCGTTATCTTTATTAAATGACATCTTGAATTGTCTTTTCAATGCTAGTATCTTTATTAAACTTGATTTTCGAAACGTTTATTATTGTATAATCATCAAGAAATTTGATTACTAACTTATTGTTTTTTGTACGCGATATAATCACTACGAGTATCAAATTATGTTTTTTAATTTCACAAATATGTCAATAACGTTTCAAGTTTTTATAAATAATGTTTTGCGTGATTTATTGAACGTTTGCTGCGTCATTTATTTAGATGACATTTTCATTTATTTCAAAATCGAAAAAAAGTATCAAACGCACGTTTTGATTGTATTTTAACATTTTTATAACGTCAAACTTTTCGTAAAGTAAAACAAATGTGAATTTTTAATTATAAAATTTTTTTATTTTGATTACGTCATCGAACTTGAGAATATAAAAATAAAACTCAATCAAATTAACATCATTTTAAAATGATCGTTACTCAAAAGCGTTAAAAAAATATTATTTTTTTTAAGATTTGCGAATTTTTATCGCAAATTCATAAAAAACTATTTTTGCAGTATCGCATCGTTACATAATTTCATCAAAAGTGATAAAAAAGAAAAAAAAAATTGTTATAAATGCTCACTGACAAAACAATTCGCATGTTTGAGAAATTAAAATTTAAATTCATCAAAGTGTCTTTATTTGTTCATTTTAACTCAGATAAGTAAATATGCATAAAATTAAACGTTTTTGACGCAATTATCGCTATTATCTTATTTCAATTGCAAGACGATGACATTTGACATTTAATAATCTTTTGATCGCGCAAATTGCAAAGAATTGAAATGCATTATAAAACTCATGACTTTAAATTGCTCGCTATTATCGCAATTTTCAAACATTAAAGACATTATTTTGAAAGTTTTAAATATTTAATAAAGATGTTGTTTGATCATGTCAATTTTCAATATTTTATGTCAATTAAAGAATTGAACAAATGTCAAACACGCTAAATAAAAGTTTTAAATGTTTATGACTTTGTATTTTTATATCGAGCAAGCAAAAATAATTTTGTAAACGTGTCAAATTAACACGCAAACTATATAAATTTTTTTTATGATAAAACATTATTATTTATTTTGCAACAAAAGTTATGACATGAAATTCAAAAGAGTTAAAGATTTAAAATTTTTTTTTTAAAAAAAGCTTTCTTGTTAACTAGTGTTTGAGCGCATGAAATTGTTAAAAAAAATATTATTAACGCAAGTCGCTTATTACATTAACGCGCAATAAAACAAACGACACAAAATTTATTCGTAAATATTAAAAAAATCATTAATTATTTCATATCATGAAGCAAAATTAACGTTATCATTGTTTTGAAATCAACATACAAATTGATTTCATTCTCGTTTATTTAACATGTTAAATTATTTCAAACAATGAATATGTAACTTCAAAATCGCATCTTTAAAATACAGAAAAAAGACGTAATAATAATTGAAAATTTTATTTAATCAATGTCATTAAAAGAATTGTTATTATATAATGATCACATGTACATTTCATCACATTTCGCGTTTATAACAAAGATTTTGCGATTAAATCACGATAACTCGCAAAAGAGTCATTTCAAAATAAAACGCATAAACAAAATCATTCGCGATAAATACTATTGATATGATATAATCAAAAATATTAAGTTATATTGCAATATTTGCGATTTTTGTCAATGAGTTAAAATGCGCAAATACAAATCTTATGACAAACTAAAAATTATTTTTAAATCAACGACTTCAATAAATGTAATTATCTTAAATTTTATTATTGAATTATTATTTTATTATTGACGTGATTATACATATAATTTTATTTTAATTATAATTAATGTTTTCATCAAATACGCATGATATTTTTTTTGCAGTGAAAATATTATCGCGAAAAATTTTGCAAAACTACTTTACAAACACTTTTTTATCGTATACGACATATTTAAGAACTTAATTTTTAATTATGAATTTTTATTTACAAGTAAATTTCTGATCAAATTTATATTTTTTTTAAGTATTTGCAAACGTTTTTTTACTGCGTATTACTCGCAAACGAATAAGCAAATGAAATATTAAAATTAAATGCTTGAGCATTATTTACGTTGTTACACGAATTACAATCAAAATGATTGAGCTTAATAAATTTTCATAATACAATTCGTATATAACAACTTTAAGCATAACATTACAGAACAATTTTTGACAATAACTCTAATGAGTTATTGATCAAATTTTCAAGTTGATGTGAAATTCAATTTTAAACATTTTTATGTTCAAATTGCAATTAATCACGCGAAACATTTGCAAAATGTGCGCGTAAAACTTATTATTAAATTAAAAATTACTTATACAAATCAAAAAAAATATCATAACAAAAATCATATTTCTCAAAAATTCAATGTTAACGATAAAATTTTAATTAAAACAATTAACATGCAAATGTTTCATTCATCTCAAAAACTTGATCATAAATATACAAATTTTTTTGAAATAGTATTTAAATGAGACACGCAAATGTATAAACTTTGTTTATTATCACGACTTCGCATGATACACTTTGTATTTTATGTAAATTTATTGAAACGTTATAATAATAAAGAAAACACGTCATTATCACTCGATTTCGAAATCATTAATGACAATTCAAAATATTATGTTAAAAAAATTTTTCAAAATCGAACATATTATCACAAAACAGAATATTTTATTCGCTGACTTGATTAAAAATCACAAAAGAATTCATGAGAATTTGTTGAATACATGAAAAATGTTAAAACATTGAACATATTTCTTAAACAAAAAAAAATGTTAAAATCATTGCGAAAAAGACGACATACACGCATTAAATAATCACATCGTTGAGATACTCTTTCATTACGAATTTTTTCTCAAAAGAAAAGTTTTTAACAATAATTTAAAAAGATTTATGATGTTGACGAACAAAAATAATTGAAAACAAAAAAAAAATTTTTATTTGCTTAAAAACATCAATTATTAACGCTCAAAAAAACGAAATCAAAAACTCGAAAATACGTAATAAAAAAAGTGCTTGAAAATGAAAAAGTATTCAAAAACGAAAAAATCACGAAAAAAAACGCTCAAAAATATAATAAAAGCATTTTAAAACGAGAAACTCTTTTATTTTTTTTCATTTCTCTCATTTTCTTGTTTTTTTTCAAGACTTCATTCTTTTTCTCATATAAAAATTCGAAATTCTTTTCATCAAAAATTTTCAAAGCGTAAAGTTTTAACAATCTCACTCATTTCTCACTTTTAAGATCGTCGACTCAACGATATTTTTTGAAAAATTAGACGAAAGAAACTTTTTTCTCTTATTTTATTGCAACTTTTTTTCGTTTTTCAACAATTCAAATAGTTCAATTTTGCTTTATCATTTTTTGCGAGCTCGAAATTTCAATTTTAGCAACTCATTCAATCACGATTAAGCTAATTGAGAAAGTGTTAATAAATAAATCACAATTCGTTTTAAATTTCAATTCAAAAATAAGATCTTTTTTGACGCAAAATCTCACTCAAAAAAAAATCATTTGCGTTTAAACAAAACGAACATCACGAGTTAAAACAACATCTCTCACTCAAATTAAAAAAAAAGACGTGAGAATCATAACGTAAAATGATCGCAAAAAATGAGAGATTAATTTTTATTAATGACTTTTTCGCACTCAAAAAGCAATTAACATTATTGATTTCACAAAAATCAATTGAGTTGTGTGTTTAAAACACGAGATCATTTTCAATAAAAGATTCATTAAAATTGAACGAAACGAATTAAACAAAATAATCAACAACTGAAAATTGACGTTGAAAAACTGAAATATCATTTTCAAGTTTAAAAAAATTGATTTGAAAAATCTCAACAATCTCAACTTTATCTGAGATTTCTCTCTTATTGAAGCGTGATGTTTTCTTAAAATCAACATTAAATTCATTTATTAATTGTTAATTCAGCACATTTTGTAGTGTCTTTTTATGCACGATCTCAAAAAATTAAAATTTCATTACAGTTTTCGTGAGTTAAGTTTTTTGAAATTATTTCATAAAATCATTGATCAAGTTATACAACTTTTTACGTTGAGTACTCGAATTAAATTTGATTAAATCAGTGTAATAAATGAATTTGCAAAAATTCATCACGCGTTTCGCGAAATCAAATTTTAAAATTTGTAATACTTTATTAACGCACTTATTCACTGAATAAAAAGTCACACAACTTACAAACACGTAAATTTTGTGCAAATTAACATATTGAGTACATCACTTATTTTAACTTTTTTAAAACACACATGTCTTCAATAAGTTTTTAAAATGTGATAAATATTGCAAACAAAAAAACTTATTATCGTGATAAGCGAGTTTATATACATTTATTGTTAATATTGACAAAATTTCTTTCATTGCAAAGCAAATGTTAAAAGCGATCAAACATTAAAATTAACGCGTTTCAAATGCTTGTATACGAGTCATGAGAACTTTAAAAGACATATAATAAAAAAAATTTTTATTAAAAGTTTTAACATCTTGCATAACAAGAACTGAGTGTGAAACAAAGAAATTTTTTCACAAAGAAAATTCAACGCAGTAATTTCGTCAAATTCTCACGAATTTTGCTTAAAAAACAACAAAAATGCTGTAAAACAATCATTGATTATTCATTTACTCAGTCATGATTCAGAACGAATCATCAGATAGAAAAAAAAAAAGAAAAAACACAAACATAGCACAAAAAACAAGCATCAATTAAAAAGTTGATAATTGCTTGAAAAAAAAAAAAAGAAAGAGAAACAAAAAAAAAAATAAAAAAAAAAAAAAAAATCAACAGAAAAAAAAAAAAAAAAAAAAAAAAAATATTGATAAAATTTTTTTTTTATTTTTATTGTAACAAAATCACATTGATGTCGTTGCGTAACAATTTCATTAAAACAAAAACTAAACACGCTAATGTCTCATTAAAATTTTCGATCATTAAAATATTGATTTTTGACTTATCAAAACAATAAATAAACATCAATTATCATTTTTTCAAAACTTTTTTTTTAATCATTTTATTTTTTGTTTATTTTTTTCTTTTATTCATCTCATTATTTTTTTGCTTTTATTTTATTTCATTTTTTATTTTTTTTATCACTGTAAAAACGCAGCTCTGCTCACTCAATAACGTTTTATAAACACTTGATTATCGTGCTAAATCGCTGAGAAGAGTTTTTTTAAAAAGAGAAACAATTATAATGCGTTTTTGTGATTTATCTGTATAAAATATGATTATAATGATTTATGACGTGATTTAAAGTTTAAAGTTATTTTATATTTCGTTCACACAATTTTATTGTATATAATACTCTTTCATTTTTAACTTTTTTCAAAAAATCAACGATAAGTTTAATTATCATTCAATATAATTTTTTGTTCACGATAACGTCAAAGTCGCATTTTTACTAGTATAAACGCGTTTTCAATCTTTTTCGAAATGATTTATCGTTTCAACTTGTATTTTTTATTTCTCGTTTGAAAAACTCTCTCACATGATTTAATAAAGTATATTAATTCGCATTACATTTCAATACTTTGATATTTTCAATACATCATTAAAAACATGTCAAAAACAAGTACTTTTAATGAATGAGTTTAAACGAAATTGATTATTCAAGCGCAATCGCGTTTTTCATTGTAATTTTTTATGAAAATTTTCATCATTTGCATACTGACAAATTTTGCGATAAATCTTTTTATCATTAAAAAACTTTTTATTAAAATATTCTTGTTAGACTTCGACTTTGTTTAATTTTCAACATCGACGTTACTTATTTTTGAAATTTAACTTAATTAATTTTTAATTGCGACACAACTATTCTTCGAGACAAATCGACTCGAGATGAAATGAGAATTTGAGAGAGAATTTAATTCAAGAAAGTTAAGCGAAAGTTTTTTTTTATATTTACTGTTTTTTTGACGAGATTTGTCATTGAGTTTTCATGTACAAATAGTTTTTTCTTTTTGTTTCTTTTTTTTTTCTTCAGCTTTGTTTTCTTTAGTTAGAGCTCATTTAATGACATAAGTTTTTTTCATTTCGTAATGCTAAGTTAGATCATAACATAAAACAAAGTTCATTTTTTTTTATAAATTATCTTGAACTAATCATCATGATGCTTTTAATTTTTTCAATTTGTTTTCAATTTTCAGAATTGAATCTTAAATTCAAATTTTTAAAATCTCTCTCAAACTCTCATTACTAGTTAAACATCATGATTAAAGAAATTATCAAGAATTTTATTATTGAGTTTTTTATTAAAAAATCATCAATTAAAGAATCTCAAGACTCATCAAGAATTTTGTTGTTGCGATCGCTTTTCTCTCATGAGTCAAGTCAACAAGAAAAATTACATGAGTAAAAATGAGTTCATTTTCTTAATTTAACAAAATTCAAAAACACTGTACGAGCATTTCAATCAATTTTTTATTGAACAGTATAATAAGTATTACGCAATTATAATCAAGCATGAAATTATTTCAATTGTTTATGAAACTCAAATAAATACTTTAATCACGAAAAAAAATAATATTCAAACTCAGTTGAAAAAAATTATCAAGTAACGCGACATCTTTTAAGTTTTCAACAATTATTTAAAATTTAGATTAATCGTCGCTAACTTCACTCTTGAAACTGAGTTTAAAAGATTAATCAAGATTCTCGATGTCTTGTTGTTTAATGACGAAAAGAACTCTATTTTTAAAATTTAAAAAATGAAGATCAATCACAAATTTATTAAAAATGTCAATCACTTTCTTATTGATTGTTCTCGCGTCATTTATGTTATGAGACGTTTTAAAAACAAGACTGCGAAATATGTTTTAGCTCGTGACAACTCGAAACATTTTCAAATTTACAAGAATGATAAAAAGATTCTAGCTTATTTAATTATCATTTATTTTAATTTCAATCGAGTCATCGAAATCAAGAACAAATTCAAAAATTTATTTATGCGAATCACTTTTTTTCACGAGTTTCATGTCAAGTTTGTTTATTTGACTCAAAAATCAAGTCTTGCGATCATTGAATAAAAAAAAAAGTTGTATTATCGTTTCAATCACGAAATGTAAAAATTAGTGATTGTTTAAAACAACGATGTCATTATGAATTATGAGAAGTTTGTTATTTTTTATAATATAACTGTCAGTTGTTTAAAACAAATTAATTATTTTGAGAAATGTTATTGCAATAACACTCTCGCTGTCGTTGTTGATGACGTCAAATTTTTTAACAATTCTCGTGCTTTCAATATTTTTGATATTCTTAATCTCGCTGCTCTCGCAGCAAACAAGCTCAAGATAAAAAGAGAACTTATGACAAACGAGTATAAAAATCAGTTGAAAAAAATTAAGATTTACTTTTATTGCAAGAACTCTGAACATGTAATAGTGTTTTGCTTAAAAAAAAAATTCAATCAAATGTTAAAACTCTTGAGATGAATATGTTAAATGAAGAATTGAAATAAAAAAACAACAATGTTTGAGAGAAGTCTTCATCTCAAGCATTATTGTTTGTTTAAAGAAATTGAATTTAAACAAGTTGCTGAAAGAAAAGATTTTTACAATATTTAATAAATTAACACTTAATGAATATACAGTTTTTATTGATTCTTTAACAAACAATAAAGCAAATGATCTTATATTTATTGACATTCAATTAATTATTAACATGATCAAGTTCTTCGACACTCATTCAATTAAATTATTTGAAATTTGTGATATTCGCGATTATAACGACGCTTTTAAGAAAAATATCATTCATTTTATCTTTTTAAATTTCTAAATGAACGATCGTTGTTTTTTGAAAATTTCAATGCTTCTCGCAGATTTTAATATTCACAAGCTTATTTTGAAAAAACAATGATTGACAAATCAAAATGTTTGATTAAATGTTCAAAATCAAAAGTTGATGTAATCAAAAGAAAGATTTTTCATGAATAAAATAAATGAAAAAATGCATGTAATCATGTCTCATGAAATTTTGTGAAAATTAAATTTCAATCTCAAACATCAAAAAAATGTCAATCGTAAAGATTATTAAATGAATTATCAAATTTGTCGTACTTTATTTATTTGAGTCAAGCTTGAAAATTTTTTTTGAATTTTTCAAATTGTTCTCGAAATTATTGTGTCTCGAATCGCTTTATTTATCATGACTCTCGCAACGAAACTCTCTATCGTTAAGAAGTTCTCAAAAAAGTCAGTAAAATTTGATAAAAGTTTTAACAAATATCACGAGTTCTGTTATGATTTGACTCAAATATTATAAAATGAAAAACACTTGTGTCATTTGAGTGCGTTTTAAATTAAAGAAAACAAAGCTGAAAAAAAAAAGAAAAAAAAAAGAGAAAAGAGAAAAAAAAAAGAAAAAACTATTTGTACATAAAAACT